>OY747137.1:62062396-62334896 GCA_963556465.1 Berberis vulgaris | reverse complement strand
TCCTTTGCTATGTTAAAAGCAACTTTGCGGGATAGAGTCAGTCGGATAACTCCAAGGGCCTGTCTATCAAGCAGGGCCCACTCCTCCTCCTTCATAGTTTCTGGCTTCTGCCCTATGAGAGGTAGGTACAGATTTTTCTGGTATAGATGATCCTCTATCTGCATCTTCCAGAATCCGAAATCTGTGCCATCGAACCTTTCGAGTTTCACCTTCCCTTCGTCTGTAGCCATTGCTCCCACTCGAATCTGGCTTTCTCTGGATTACACAACCAAAGCTCTGATACCAGTTGTTGGGGATAAATTACGCCGATTCACCCCTTAAGCCAGATTAGTGAGAAATGCAATAAATAAATGAACACAAGTATTTACGTGGTTCACCCAACTTTGGGCTACGTCCACGGGCTGCTGCGAAATTTTACTCAAAGGAAAGAAGGTGTTTACAAACACTCACAACTCACGACCCATAACCCAATTACACCCGAGAAAATCACTCTCAATTTTCTCTCTCTCACAAGCTTAATTTCCTAAGCTTTCACTCACTCTCTTCTTAGAGGAGGAGACAAGCTTCTCTTGACAAAGAGAAGAATGGTTTCTATGGAATGGGATAATAACATATGATGAAGGGAGGAGCCTTATATAGGCTCAACAAGGTGGGTAGCTCAACCACCATTGCCTCCATTCTTGACTAGAAGATGTGGTGGGTGGCCTAACTATGTCAACAATGGTTGCCACCCACCATTGCCTCCATTCTTGACTAGAAGATGTGGTGGGTGGCCTAACTATGTCAACAATGGTTGCCACCCATTCTTGACTAGAAGATGTGGTGGGTGGCCTAACTATGTCAACAATGGTTGCCACCCACCATTGCCTAACATGTCTGTGGAAGTGCTACAAATTTCTCCTGTTGGTTGCACCTCCGCTTGAATTTTGGCTTACAGCCTTTATTCCAATCAATTGGATCACTCATCTCGTAACCAGGTGGGCATGAGCATTTTGCACTTGGTGAATAGACGCAGATTCCATTTCTTCCACACAACCCATGTACATCGCACTGCTTTGAGAGTGCTTGCCATGAAACTTGCCAATTTCCCGACTTGCTCAAGCTATAGAGTCGAAGGTTACCATCATAATCCATACTTAATCTCCTCTTAATTCCATAGCCCATATCAGATGCATTGAATTTCAAATTATCACTGGACATAAACCTCCCCATATCATCGAATACCCCAATTCTAGAGCTATTATAATTTGTTCTACCATTTTGAAATACATCATAGTCAGGATTAGGCCAATAAAGGCTAGAAATCTCGGGACCATCATATAATAATCTTAGTAAGTTATCTTCATTAAAGAAGAAACTAAAATAGCCGGTAGAGTATGTTTTATTTCCCTTTCTGGAGATGAGTTTCTTGCTCTTGGTGATGAGTTGTGAAGGAAGAAGAGTATCAGTAGGAGAGTCAAAGCTTTGCCAAAGAATTTTACCTTGAGAGTCCTCCAACACAAGGTTTCCAGTGTTCCGAAGCTCCGCTTTCTCAACCTTGGCGTCACTAGTATTGGTAGCCCAAACTCTTGATCCATCAACGTCCAATAAGACCATAGCACCATCGCGTTCTAGTGAAAGTTTCGAGCCTCGCCCGTTCACTGGCCGGTCTCTGTTCGCCATCCAAACAACAGCTTTATCAGCTGAGTTGGTGAACCAAATAGAGAAACAATAAGCATTGGTTCCAACTCGGTAAAACCCACTGGTGAAAGTGTTGTCTGGGGAGGTTAGGAACTCTTCTGAACCATCTTCAACTGATACAGAAGAGCCTCTCTTGAGCTTTGAAGATGCAAAGGAAGAATGGAAACAGAAGAGGAGGATGAGGAAGAAGATGGAGAGTAATTGGGCTCTCATGGTTGCAAACCAATAAAATATGGTCACGATAGGATAGGTGGTTGTAGAAAACATATTTCTTTATATATAGTCTCATTTTTCTAATGTGAACACATGGGATTGATTATTATGAAAGTTTGACTCTGAAATTGTCTTAAAAGATTGCGGTGGCTGATGGTGTTCTTCTGCTTAGCTCATGTGGGCTTCAATACTGGTATTATTCTTGGAAACATCTAGACAGCCGGGCCATTAGAGCCAGGACAGCGACAGGGAACCTCCTGTCCGTGTGATTGTGTTCGAATGAGGGGGTGTTGAACATCTCTAAGATGATGGAAGACATGAACTGTCCTGGCGCCTACCTGGCCTGCTGGCTTCGCTCTCTAGAACGGTTGATTATTCTTTACATCATAGCGCGTTACTCACATTTTTAATTATTCTGTTGAAGTCTACGTATATTAGTGAATAGAATAGTCAGCATATATTACTCACATTCCGTTAAAGTCAACATATATTACTCACATTCTGTTAGAATATGCTAGGAAAGTCACGATATAATAACAAGTCTTAGGTTTCATATTTTCACACATAAGTCAGAGTTAGCTTATATAAGCTTATATTCATTCAAGAAATAATTACAATAATTCAATATAATTCTATGAATATTTTCTTTTCATGGTGTCTGAGCAATTTTCTCTTGAACTAAACCCTAACCGCAGAACGACTGAATCAAACCATTCTCCAAATTGTTTTCATCTTCTTTAAGAGTATACCCTGTCTGTGAAATGGCACATGAGCAGTCTTTCAGTGCCAACAACAGCTTCACTTTAAGAAATTTTGCCTGACACAAACGTTCATAGAGTTCAGCTACTTATTTAAAGCATAATACCTTAATAATATGATTAGAATCCATCAAAAAGAAAATTGTTAATTTCTTATTGTATTTATTTATTTTCTTGTTCATCATGAAGGTACAACAATGGGGGCAGGTGGAACAATTTTGTGATTTGGGGAACACTCCCAAACCCCTTCCTTGGTGAAGGACAGAGTAAAATGTTTGGGAAACCAATTCTCCCATTCTTTTCTCATTATGCCTTGGCTTACTCCACTCCATACCACTGCTGATTCTGTTGATCTCAATCCCTGCCAATTCAAAAATTTCTGTTTAGAAAAACTTACTTATGCGAAGAGCACGCAGATGCAACAAGCTTAGTATACCAAGACACACGTCCTATGTCTCTTCATTGTGATAGTCAGGCGGCTCTCCATATATCTCAAAATCCTGTGTTTCATGAACGGACAAAACATATTGAGGTCGATTGTCACTTTGTCCGTGATGACATTGTTGCTGGACATATCAATCCCACATTTGTCCCATCCAATGAGCAACTCGCTGACATTTTCACAAAAGCATTGGGCAAACGACAATATGAGTATCTACTTCGCAAGTTGGGCATACGGGATCTCCATGCACCAACTTGAGGGGGGGTATTGAGAATATATTACGAATATCCTGATTGATTGGGAATATTTGTATTAGGAAAATTGCTTATAGAGTCAATATTGTATAATAGTTTTAAGGAAATTAGCAGATTATATTGTGAATATTCTCACAATATTCTCTGGATTAGTTTGTATATAAACAGGTGATTGTGAATGAGAAAGATAACACAATACACACAAAAATCATTTCCTTTGTGTCTAACATTTCATCATGGTATCAGAGCTCTTTGAATGAAAAGGGTTTCTTTGAATGAATGAGAAAGAACAGGTACCTGATCGAAACCTCTTTGAATGAAAAGGGTTTCCTTGAATAAGAAGGAACGAAGAAGAAGAGCTTCTGGCCTGAACGGTGAACCCGACGTGAACTGAACTGATCGATCCTAATCGATTCTCCCAAATCCAAATCCAAGCTCCATGTCACGAGCCATTTAGCATAGCTTTCTCTAGATGCCTCCGGAAGGTTCTAGAGTGCTCTCAGACATTCTAGCTTAGCTTTATCTAGAGTGTTCTAGCATGGATAAGTCTAGAACACCCTTGTACAAATTTGTGTAGTATTTTCTAGAAGCCTCCTTGTAATTTTTGGTTCCTTTGGAGGTGGGAACTTTCTAGATGCATAGAGAATACTCCTTTGAAGGAGGATTATGGAAGGTTCTAGGCTAGAAGCCTCTAGGACTTTAAGGGCCTATAAATAGGCCTTGGCATTCATTTGTAGAGATCAAACACTTGTACAACTCTCTCAAGCAATACAAAGCATTCTTTCAAAAGCCCAAACACTTGTGCCTTAGCATTTTCCTCACTTAAGCTTTCGAAGCATCACTTAGCATTAGCCAAGCATCGAAGTGCCTTGACTAGTTAGTCCGACGGGAGTGTGACGCTAGTAGGCAGCGTGTTAGCCAAGGGAAAAAGGTCAGCACGTGACACGTGGTATCAGAGCAGCGACGATCGTAGGGGCGGTCTTGCTGAAGTTGCGTTGTGCTAGCTGCTGTGTGTACGAAGGTTAGGTGCGGAGCAATCTGATCATGTCGGGAAACAAAGAGAGTGTTGTTGGAGGGTCCGTGGTTGAGGAGACTGGAAGAAAGACTAGTCGGACCAGCATGCTTGAGGATCGTATGGCCAAGGTGGAGCTGACCGTGGGCGATCTCCAGGACAGCGTTGGGGAGATGGAACAGAAGGTTGAGTCCTTCAATGGGACGTTGGCTAACGTCACTATGGATATCGAGCAACTTGATAGCCGCGTCCATGACCTTGAGCTTGGCACTGTGGAAGCCAAGGACGAGACTCAACTTCTCGTCAACCAAGTTGCGGATGCCATGCGCAACGAGATGGGCCAGCTCAAGGACACGCTGATGGGGCAGCTCCAAGCCATCCGGGAGCAGGTTGAGTCCTTGCAATCGGACGTCAACCTATGCAAGGCGGCTGTGGCAGGTAGTGCTACTGTACGAGAGGGACCAAGGATGAAGGTGCCCGAGCCGCCAAGGTACCATGGGAAGCGCAATGCTAGGGAGCTCGACAACTTCCTATGGAGTGTTGAAAAATATTTCAACGCGATGCGCCTGGACGACGATGAGTCCAAGATCACCACCGTCACCATGTACTTGGGTGATGATGCCATCCTTTGGTGGAGGAGGCGTGAGTTGGATATCAAGAAGGGTCTTTGCTCGCTTAAGACTTGGGACGAGTTCAAGGCGGATTTCAAGCGGCAATTCTATCCGGAGAATGCGGAGGAAGTTGCTATGAAAAGGCTGCGTGGACTGAAGCATACAGGGTCAATCAAAGAGTATGTCAAGCAGTTCACTTCTCTTATGCTTGAAGTCTCGGACATGCCGGAGAAGACTCAACTCATCTACTTCATGGATGGACTACAACGATGGGCTGAGCAAGAGTTAAAGAGACGCAATGTTCAATCACTTGCGGAGGCCATCGCAGTTGCCGAATCCTTGTTCGAATACAAGGCTGATTCGAAAAGCCACAAGGGCGACAGCAAGAGTGGCGGCGGTAACAAGGGAAAAGGTGGGGGAGCAAAACCCACTGAAAGAAGCAGCAGTAGCAGCGGCAGCAAGCAGTTCGAGAGGAAGGACAAAGCCAAGCAGTCCTTCTCGGATAGCAAGGTGAAAAACCGCGACTGCTTCTTGTGCGGAGGGCCGCACTGGGCTAGGGAGTGCCCACAGCGACAGAAGCTCAATGCGATGATCGCTGGCAAGAGTGGATCGTCCGGGGAATCATCGGGGGACGAGGCGCAAATGGGGACTTTGCGCTTGCTAAGCAGCGTCAAGGCTACGGTGAAGCAAAGCAACGTGGCTAAGGTAAGTACGCTGCCCCGTTCGAAGAAATCCGCTCTCTTGTTTGTGGAAGCCAAGGTAAATGGCAAGGCTTCAAAGGCACTCGTCGACACGGGTGCAACGCATAACTTTGTTGCTTTGAAGGAGGCAACAAGGCTGGGCGTGCAGTACACCAAGGAGCCAGGCACCTTGAAGACCGTCAACACAGCACCGGTGCCTATCCATGGTGTAGCACGAGGCGTCTCCCTTCATTTGGGCGAATGGAAGGGGACGGTGGACCTGACTGTCGTCACGATGGACGACTTCTCATTGGTGCTGGGCATGGAGTTCATGAATACGGTGAAGCCATGGACATTAGAAAGGGACGGGTCGATGACTATTGCAAAGGATCAAGAAGCATGCTCTGTCCCTGTCACTCGGGAGATCGTGGAGGCCAAGATGTTGTCAGCCATTCAAGTGAAGAAATGCGTGAAAAAGGGGCAAACAACATTTGTGGCCACGTTGATCGAAGATGGGCCTAAACCCAGCGAGGTTCCGAAAGAGGTAGCTGCGGTTTTGAAAGAGTACGAAGATGTCATGCCTCCAGAGCTACCCAAGAGACTTCCTCCAAGAAGGGAAGTCGATCATATGATCGAGCTGGAGCCAGGGGCTAGGCCTCCAGCCATGGCGCCTTATCGGATGGCACCGCCAGAGTTGGAAGAGCTACGCAAGCAACTCAAGGAGCTGCTGGACGTAGGGTTCATTCGGCCATCCAAGGCCCCATTCGGTGCACCAGTATTGTTCCAACGCAAGCACGACGGGTCCTTGCGTATGTGCATCGATTACCGAGCACTTAACAAAGTAACCATCAAGAACAAGTATCCAATTCCTTTGGTTGCCGATCTTTTCGATAGGCTCGGTAAAGCCAGGTACTTTTCTAAACTAGATCTCCGATCGGGGTATTGGCAAGTGCGCATAGCCAAAGGAGATGAGCCAAAGACAGCATGCGTCACTCGCTATGGGTCTTATGAGTTCTTGGTGATGCCTTTTGGTCTCACCAATGCCCCGGCTACTTTCTGCACTTTAATGAACAGAATCTTTCAGCCTTTCTTGGATAAATTTGTAGTCGTCTATCTCGACGATATCGTCGTGTATAGCGACAACTTGGAAGAACATGTGCATCACTTGCGACAAGTTTTCCAAGCATTGCGGGAGAGCGAGCTGTACGTGAAATTGGAGAAGTGCCCGTTCGCCCAAGACGAGGTGTCTTTCTTGGGGCACCGCATCAAGGCTGGAAAGATCATGATGGAACGGGACAAAGTACAGGCCATCAATGAATGGGAGCCACCCAAGAACGTTTCGGAGCTACGTTCTTTCCTTGGGCTGGCCAATTATTATCGGAGATTCATTTTGAGCTACTCGGCGAGAGCAGCCCCACTGACCGACTTGCTGAAGAAGAAGGTGCAGTGGCATTGGAGTGAGAAATGCCAAGAAGCGTTCGATGATTTGAAGAAGGCAGTCACCGAGGAACCTGTCTTGGCCTTGCCCGATTATGCTAAGTCGTTCGAACTTCACACTGATGCATCAGACCTTGCCATCGGAGGGGTGCTTATGCAAGAGGGGCATCCCATAGCCTATGAGTCTCGCAAGCTCAATGATACCGAGAGACGGTATCCGGTGCATGATAAGGAGATGACAGCCATCATTCATTGCTTGCGAACTTGGAGGCACTATTTGCTTGGGAGTCGGTTTACCATCATGACCGACAATGTGGCTACGAGTTATTTTCAAAATCAGAAGAAGATCAGCCCCAAGCAAGCTCGGTGGCAAGATTTCTTAGCGGAGTTCGATTATGTCATGGAGTACAAGCCGGGCAAAGTTAATGTTGTTGCTGATGCTCTCAGTCGAAAGGCCATGCTCGCTAGCGCAAGCAGCGCCGCTAGCAACCTTCTTGATCGGATCAAGGAGGGGACTTCTCAAGACCCCTTGGCCAAGGGACTCATGGAGATGGCCAAGGAGGGGAAGACTCGACGGTTTTGGGTAGAGGATGAGGTGCTCTACACCGTCGGTCGTCGCATTTATGTGCCTAAGTGGGATAATCTTAGGCGAGACATCATGAAGGAGTGCCACGATTCAATGTGGGCTGGCCATCCGGGGATGCAGCGGACATTGGCACTCTTGGAGGTGAACTACTATTGGCCTCATATGCGGGACGATATCGAGGCCTATGTGAAGACTTGTCTTGTGTGCCAACAAGACAAGATAGAGCAACGTGTGCCGGCAGGACTATTGCAGCCTTTGCCGATTCCAGAAAGGCCATGGGAGAGTGTATCAATGGATTTCATATCAGCCTTGCCCAAGTCTGACGGGTATGGCTCTATTATGGTGGTGGTCGATCGCTTTTCCAAGTATGGGACTTTCATACCTGCCCCACGCGATTGCACGGCCGAGCAAGCCGCCAAGTTGTTCTTTCAGCATGTGGTGAAGTATTGGGGCTTGCCTCGGAGCATCATAAGTGATCGGGACCCAAGGTTCACAGCAAAATTCTGGACGGAGTTATTCAAGCTCTTGGGTTCGGGTCTACACTTCTCAACAAGCTTTCACCCGCAAAGCGATGGGCAAACAGAGAGGGTGAATGCCTTGTTGGAGTTATACTTGAGGCACTTTGTGGGTGCCAACCAGAAGAATTGGGCCAGGTTGATGGATGTGGCTCAATTCTCATTCAACTTGCAGCGGTCCGAATCAACGCAACAAAGTCCGTTCGAGATCGTCATGGGCCAGCAGCCCTTGACTCCACAAGCCGTTGCGTCGGGCTACACGGGTAGCAGCCCCGCTGCGTACAAGCTTGCACGAGGGTGGCATGAGCAGCTTGATATAACGAAGGCGTACTTGGACAAGGCGTCTAAGAAGATGAAGAAGTGGGCAGACAAGCATAGACGCCCTCTCGAGTTCCAAGTGGGCGACATGGTCATGGTCAAGTTGCTGCCACAATAGTTCAAGGTCTTCCGCTCGGTGCACAAGGGACTAGTGCGGAAGTACGAGGGGCCATTTCCCGTCCTACGGAAGGTCGGGAGAGTTTTTTACAAGCTTGAGTTGCCGCCCAAACTCAAGATTCATCCGGTGTTCCATGTGAGCATGCTCAAGCCCTACCATGGTGATAAAGAAGATCCAACGAGGGGCGAGTCACATCGGGCACCAACCGCGGTCGTGACTTCCTTTGATCGAAAGATCGAGAGCATCGAGGCAAAGAGGCTCATCCAACGGAGGGGTGTGCCAAGCTATAATGAGTATCTCATTCGATGGAAGGGACTACCGAACAGTGAGGCCTCATGGGAGAAAGAGGACGACCTATGGCAATTCCAGGACAAGATTGCGGAGTTCGAGGCACAGTCTTGACGAGGTCGTCAAGGACTTGGGTGGGGGAGAATGTCACGAGCCATTTAGCATAGCTTTCTCTAGATGCCTCCGGAAGGTTCTAGAGTGCTCTCAGACATTCTAGCTTAGCTTTATCTAGAGTGTTCTAGCATGGATAAGTCTAGAACACCCTTGTACAAATTTGTGTAGTATTTTCTAGAAGCCTCCTTGTAATTTTTGGTTCCTTTGGAGGTGGGAACTTTCTAGATGCATAGAGAATACTCCTTTGAAGGAGGATTATGGAAGGTTCTAGGCTAGAAGCCTCTAGGACTTTAAGGGCCTATAAATAGGCCTTGGCATTCATTTGTAGAGATCAAACACTTGTACAACTCTCTCAAGCAATACAAAGCATTCTTTCAAAAGCCCAAACACTTGTGCCTTAGCATTTTCCTCACTTAAGCTTTCGAAGCATCACTTAGCATTAGCCAAGCATCGAAGTGGCCTTGACTAGTTAGTCCGACGGGAGTGTGACGCTAGTAGGCAGCGTGTTAGCCAAGGGAAAAAGGTCAGCACGTGACATCCAGGAACCATCGCCATCTGATTCAGATCTGATCGAACCTCTAATCGATCCTGATCGATGCTCCAGGAACCTGATCGATCCTAATCGATCTCAATCGAACCTGAACGGTGAACCTTGCTGAACTGAACTGATCGATCCTAATCGATCCTCTGTCTCTGCTTCACGATCTCCCAAATCCAAGCTCCAGGAACCGTCGCCATCGCACCGAGAGGAAGGGACCAGCGAGATCCACAGACTCCTTCCTCTGTCGAAGAAGCAGCAGAAGAGAAGCTCCCTGACCAGCGAGATCCGAGACTCCTTCCTGATCGAAGCTCCCTCTCATTTCTCATTTTTTTTTGTTTCTCTATTTATGTTTCTCTGTAAAGAATAAGTAAAAGAAAGAAAGAAAGAAAAAAAAAAAAAAAAAAAAAAAAAAAAAAAAAGGAATATATCAAAAAAAAAAAAAAAAAAAAATTTATGTTTCTCTGCGTGAGGAGCAGTCAGCGCTGCAACTTTACTTCTTTCTGCGGCATTTTGAAATTTTTTTGAACACCGATCATGGCTGGCGGTGCCAACGCTGCTCAGACAAGTTCTTCTGGGGCAGGGGTGACTGAGACAAATGCATCTCCACTGCCCGGGCTGAATACCACCCAGTGGCAGACACTTCTCCAAATGCTGGGCGGGTCAAAATCCACAACGACCGATAAGATGATTGGTACGCCTTGGATTATTGACACGGGAGCTTCGAATCACATGACTGGCACGATCGGGGATCTCCGTGACTTAAGGGAGATTGCTCAATGTCCCGTGGGATTGCCCGATGGGAGTAGCGCTATCGCCACTAAGGAGGGGACGATCCTTCTTGACAGAAATTTCTGTTTGCAAAATGTTATTTATGTGCCAGGGCTAACTTGCAATTTAATTTCTGTGTCGCAATTGACTGATCATTATAACTGTTTTGTCCAATTCACTAATGATCTGTGTGTTATACAGGACCGCACTTCGAGGATGCTGATTGGTGCGGGTGAACGACGCGATGGACTCTATTACTTTCGGGGGCTGCCACAGGTTCACGCAATAAAGGCCAATAGTGTGGTGTCTCTTGATCTATGGCACCAGCGACTGGGTCATCCATCTCTACAGGTAACAAAGTTAGTTCCCGACGTCAGTTTTAGTGAAAAGAAAAATCGCTTGAATAAAAACTGTGACGTCTGCCAGAGGGCAAAGCAAAGTAGAGATAAGTTTCCTGTTAGTGAACATAAAGCTTCGACTATTTTTGAACTTATTCACACTGATTTATGGGGACCTTATCGAACAACTTCTTCTTGTGGTGCTTCTTATTTTTTGACCATTGTTGATGATTTTTCCCGTGCTGTATGGATTTATTTACTTGTTGATAAGAAAGAGGTCTCCCGTACTCTTCAAATGTTTTTCTCGATGGTTAAGAGACAATTTGATAAAGAGGTAAAAATTTTGAGGAGTGATAACGGCACTGAATTCACTTGCCTGCGACAATATTTTCTTGATCATGGGATTGTTTTTCAAACGTCCTGTGTGGGAACACCTCAACAAAATGGGCGGGTTGAACGGAAACACCAACATATTTTGAACGTAGCTCGGGCGCTGCGTTTTCAGGGCTCTCTTCCTATTGAATTTTGGGGAGAATGTGTGTTGACGGCTGGATACTTGATAAATAGGACTCCCTCCTTGGTCTTGAATGGGAAAACACCTTATAGTGTCTTGTATGGCAGCACACCAACTTACGATCACTTGCGCATTTTGGGGTCCTTGTGTTATGCGCATGTGCAGACGGGGGATAAGTTTGCCAGTAGAAGTCGAAGGTGCGTCTTTGTTGGGTACCCTTATGGAAAAAAGGGGTGGCGTTTGTATGACTTGGAGAAACAAGATTTCTTTGTTTCTCGTAATGTTGTATTCTCGGAAGGAGTTTTTCCCTTTGCAGATAATTTTAATTTAGACCACGATGGTCTGCCTAATATCGAGGCGGTTCAAGAGGACTTTGAGGAGACATCTACGCCTGTTTTGAGGGGGGTGCCGATGAGTGTGTACAGCCGGATAGGACTGCTGGGCAGTCGGCTAGTGCCGAGGAGTTTGTTCAGCCAAATAGGGCTGCTGGGCAGTCGGTGTGTGCCGAGGATGGGGCAAATGCTGGTGTCGAGGCGTTTGTACAGCCGGATGAGGCTGCTGGGCAGCCGGTTTGTGCGAACCAGTAGGACAACCCGGACGCAAGTCAGGAAGATGTGTTGGGCAGGGGTCAACGCAGAAGACAAGCCTCGATACGACTCCGTGATTATGTTACTCATACCATTCGGAAAATGAGTCCATCCGTACCTCCTTCACCCGTACCACGGCATTCCTCAGGTACACCCTATCCCATAGCACATTATGTGAATTGTGATAATTTTTCTATGCGACATAGACAATTTCTTGCAGCCTTGACAACAAATCGGGAACCTGTGTGCTATTCTGAGGCCGTGAAAGACAGCCGCTGGAGGGATGCCATGCAACGAGAAATTGAGGCTCTTGAGATTAATGAAACCTGGGTTGTAACAGAATTGCCACCAAGAAAGAAAGCTCTCGGATGCAAGTGGATATACAAAATCAAGTATAACTTTGATGGTACCATTGAGCGATTGAAGGCTCGGCTGGTTATTCTTGGGAATCATCAAATTGAAGGAGTTGATTATACAGAGACTTTTGCTCCAGTAGCTAAGATGGTTACAGTACGGGTCTTTCTTGCCGTTGCGGCTGCCAAGAATTGGGAAGTCCATCAGATGGATGTTCATAATGCATTTCTACATGGTGATCTTACGGAGGAGGTATACATGAAATTACCACCCGGATTTCAGGTGGGGACTTCTGGAAAGGTGTGCAAGCTTAGGAAATCATTATATGGGCTGAAGCAGGCACCCCGATGCTGGTTTGCTAAACTGTCAACTGCTTTGAAGAATTATGGTTTTCGGCAATCTTATTCAGATTATTCTTTGTTTACTCTACAAAGAGGTGCGGTTCAGCTCAGTGTTCTTGTCTATGTCGACGACCTTATCATCTCTGGGCGTAATCCGGGGGATATACAGAAATTCAAGGGTTACCTCAGTGTTTGTTTCCATATGAAAGATCTGGGTCCTTTAAAGTATTTCTTGGGGGTTGAAGTGGCACGCGGACCAGATGGGTTTGTGCTTTGTCAACGCAAATACGCGCTAGATATCATCTCTGAGGCCGGATTGCTAGGGGCAAGGCCCGCGGCGGTGCCATTGGAACAGAATCATCGACTCGCCTTGTCCAAGAGTCCAGAGCTCGCTGACCCGGAGCCTTACCGTCGCTTGGTGGGACGGCTAATTTATTTGTGTTTCACTCGACCCGAATTATCTTATAGTGTTCATGTTTTATCTCAATTTATGCAACATCCTCGGGCGGACCAATGGGAAGCTGCTTTGCGGGTGGTTCGGTACTTAAAAGGTAATCCAGGTCAAGGTATACATTTGAGTAGTAAGTGTGACTTGCAGTTACATGGGTGGTGTGACGCTGATTGGGCCGGATGCCCTTTGACTCGGCGGTCCCTCACTGGTTGGTTGGTGTTCCTTGGGAACTCGCCGGTATCTTGGAACACAAAGAAGCAACATACAGTATCCCGCTCCTCCGCAGAGGCGGAATATAGGTCTATGGCTATGACTACATGTGAGTTGAAATGGCTTAAAGCTATTTTAGCTAGCCTCGGGATGCCTCACACACGTCCTATGTCTCTTCATTGTGATAGTCAGGCGGCTCTCCATATATCTCAAAATCCTGTGTTTCATGAACGGACAAAACATATTGAGGTCGATTGTCACTTTGTCCGTGATGACATTGTTGCTGGACATATCAATCCCACATTTGTCCCATCCAATGAGCAACTCGCTGACATTTTCACAAAAGCATTGGGCAAACGACAATATGAGTATCTACTTCGCAAGTTGGGCATACGGGATCTCCATGCACCAACTTGAGGGGGGGTATTGAGAATATATTACGAATATCCTGATTGATTGGGAATATTTGTATTAGGAAAGTTGCTTATAGAGTCAATATTGTATAATAGTTTTAAGGAAATTAGCAGATTATATTGTGAATATTCTCACAATATTCTCTGGATTAGTTTGTATATAAACAGGTGATTGTGAATGAGAAAGATAACACAATACACACAAAAATCATTTCCTTTGTGTCTAACATTTCATCAGGATCGATTATTATGAAAGTTTGACTCTGAAATTGTCTTAAAAGATTGCCGTGGCTGATGGTGTTCTGCTTAGCTCATGTGGGCTCCAATACTGGTATTATTCTTGGAAAAATCTAGACAGCCAGGCCATTAGATCCAGGACAGCGACAGGGAACCCCCTGTTCTTGTGATTGTATTCGAATGAGGGGGTGTTGGACATCTCTAAGATGATGGAAGGCATGGGCTCCCCTGGCGCCAACCTGGCCTGATGGCTTCGCTCTCTAGAACGGTTGATTATTCTTTACATCATAGCGCGTTACTCACATTTTTAATTATTCTGTTGAAGTCTACATATATTACTCACATTCCGTTAAAGTCAACATATATTACTCACATTCTGTTAGAATATGTTAGGAAAGTCACGATATAATAACAAGTCTTAGGTTTCATATTTTCACGAGTAATACTACAGTGCACTGGGATCTTGCCCGGTTTTGGTGCCTGGTGCTACCGGGCATCGTTTATATGCCTCGATATAGACATATGTTCCTATCTCGAGGCATATCAACGGTGCCTGGTAGCACTAGGCACCAAAACCGGGCAAGATCACAGTGCACTTAAGAATTCCCATATTTTCACAGTTAAGTCAGAGTTAGCTTATATAAGCTTGTATTCATTCAAGAAATAATTACAATAATTCAATATAATTCTATGAATATTTTCTATTCATGGTGTCTGAGCAATTTTCTCTTGAACTAAACCCTAGCCGCAGAACGACTGAATCAAACCCTTCTCCAAATTGTTTTCATCTTCTTTAAGAGTATACCCTGTCTGAGAAATGGCACATGAGCAGTCTTTCAGTGCCAACAGCAGCTTCACTTTAAGAAATTTTGCCTGACACAAACATTCATAGAGTTCAGCTACTTATTTAAAGCATAATACCTTAATAATATGATTAGAATCCATCAAAAAGAAAATTGTTAATTTCTTATTGTATTTATTTATTTTCTTGTTCATCATGAAGGTACAACAATGGGGGCAGGTGGAACAATTTTGTGATTTGGGGAACACTCCCAAACCCCTTCCTTGGTGAAGGACAGAGTAAAATGTTTGGGAAACCAATTCTCCCCTTTATCATTTCTTGCTCTCCGGAGCTCTCTTTCCTTTTGCTCAATGGAATTCTTTGCATCTCTTGCTTCCTCCCATTCTTTTCTCACTATGCCTTGGCTTACTCCACTCCATACCACTGCTGATTCTGTTGATTTCAATCCCTGCCAATTCGAAAATTGCTGTTTAGAAAAACTTACATGTGCGAAGAGCACGCAGATGCAACAAGCTTAGTATACCAAGAAATCTTGCATGGGCATGCATGTCGAGTGCAAAGTGCATCTATAGGGTTGGGAAACTATTAATGAGTTATCAAATGAACGGTCAATAAGATCCCTTATGCACGTGTCAGGTGCATCTGGATCATATCTTGTTCTCGATTATAGATAAACCTCTAGAGCACGGGTAATTTAGTATATGCAACGAGTTTAGTATACGGAGACAGTCTTGCATGCGCGTGCATGTCCGGTGGAAAGTGCATTTACATGGTTTTTTCCTAATATGGTTGGGAAGTTGTTAATGAGTTGTCAAATAAGGTACATTTGTATCATGTCTTGTTCAAAAGAACTAATCCGAGTTATGATTGATGAATTGTCTTGCAAGTGGACGGTATAGATAAGCCTCTAGAGCACCGATAATCTAGTATATGGAGGTAAATCTATTGAGGGGTGTAGAGGCTGCTTTTAGACCATGTTTAATCTTAAAGCATGATTCGAAATGACTTATTAATGAGTTGTCTTGCCTAATGGATGGTCACAGTGAATTCCAGACACCCTTTGTCAGACTCACCCGTCATACATTTTGACATAAACGTTTCAAAAATGTGTGTAGAGATATATTTGGAAGGAGAAATATATTACCTTTACATCCTTCAAAACAGGGGTCTTCAATTTTGTTATAGCTTTCTTCGCATCATATATGACTGTAATTTTACCTGTAGTGACATCTTTGGCAGTGACCATGCTGCAACGACAATAACAACAACGACAATGAATTGAGTGTAAGAAAATTATGTATAAATTCATTAAATTGAGAGTGCATGTATGAATGTCGAAAAAATGTGTTCACTTGAGATACCTGTCCCAATTCCCATCGATTTCATACAGTGTCTTCGATGTAGAGCATTCAAAGATTTTCCCTTTAATTGCTCTGCCATTTCCTCTAAACCCAAGAAATGAAGAGCCCTTATAACACAATTCAGCTCCGAGGCCAGACTCTTCACAGCGAATTGTAACGTTCCCGATCCATTCAGTGCCCGGTGGTAATAATCTGATCAAAAGTTTAGGCGAATCCATTACGTAAGTTTCTCCATGATTCAAGAGCTTCAACTCCCTCTTCCCATGCACCACAGCTTCAATCGATCGACCTGCAATTATAATTAAGAAAACTTAGTGTTTGAAAATTTGTTATCATCTGATATGCTGACCGATGTTTTTCTAATAAAAATCTTGATTTATCATAATATTTTGTCAAAATAAAATAAAGAAATACCATAAAATTTAGGTACAGTGTGATGACACCAAACCATCTCCAAATTTTCCTTCTCATCTGTTGCATGCAGAGCGGTTACTGGGGGATGATGCGAAACCTACGTAAAAGAGATATATCTATCCATTAACAATTACAATAAAAATCTACATTGATATATTTGTTGGGCCAACCCGGACTAATAAGCCCACAAAAGTTTCATGTTAACCGGTCGATTTCTAATATAATGATGATCATGAAATTCACTGAATCAATTACCTGCTCAAGCATGACATTGAGGGTGCCATTAGAGACATGGTGAGTTTCACCAAGAATAGGATTGAATGGGGCAACACCGAAGATCACAGGACGTGTCGTGGACAAGCTCCATCCAACAATAGCGGTGAATCGATCAAGTGGACTAGTCCCATAGTTACATTTGCTCAAAATATCATCACCAATGCAGTAAACTGATTCTCCAAAACACTGAAGTTGTGATTTTGGAAGGTTGAATAGTGGTGGAAGCTGCATTTATTCCAATAAATAAATAAATAATCTATGTAACAATTTTTCAAACACGGATTAAAAGAACAAAGAAAGGATCAACATGCCTGAAAACGAGTGAGATCAGAACCAGGTCGGACATCCTTCAAGAGGCTGATGATGCGTTGAACGAGATTAGGAGCCTTGTATTCACCATCGGATTCACAATCTAATGACAATGGAGGTGTCAACATAGCAACTGGCTCACTGTTCCCTTCAGTCACCTACACAAATTATTTGCTATAACCATTAATAAAAAATCCTCTTCCATGATAATTGATAAACTTGTATTTGTGCTTCCATACCAACAATTGCAATGTGATCCTGACATACACATCGCTATTGATAATTTGGCTCTTTCAATGAAAACTAAAAAATGATTAGATAAATATGTAAGCGTGTCTAGGTTCATCAGGCCATTCATCGTTCTATTAGAACATACGAACGAGCTAGTTGCAACCTTCCATAGAGCCTGCAGACCTAAAATATAGATAACGACGTCTGTTCATTGATACTTTCATAGAGCTTTTGAACTATATAAAATGTAGATGATCCCTATGATTTTCAAAGAAAAGATGAACATTTGTAATGAAATCAAGAATTAGATTATGCCGATGGAATCAAATCAATGAAGTAAAGACACGGAGATTAGTCCAATTTGCCATGTAAACATGGAAAGCATGCATGAAGCCTGAAAAGTTTGTTAATTTTTCTGGCAATAATAACAAACACTCTTTCCGCAAAAGCTACATATAGATATTTGATGTTTATCGCGAACCTTTCCATTTTGGTATTTAGTTTGTGTTATCATTCTGATTAGTAAAGTTGATGTTAGCAAGAAAAATAAGTTTGTGAGTTATTAGGCCTATTGGTATCTAAGTTTACAAAGCCATAAAAGAATGTTCTTCACTCACCATAACAAGTTACAACACGCTTTAGCCAGGGTATCAGACCTATCTTTTGACAGTGTTGGAATTTTAAACGCTCTTACCAGCTAAGCTAGCATATATTCGCATTCAAGGAACCAATAATCACCCAAACCATATCAGACCCGGCAAATCAGTAGGTCCGCGAAGAAGTCAAATAATATAATCTCAACTAATCCACCATAGAAGGAATTGATTGATGTAAATTAAGCTGTGTTAACTAAAGTATTCATTAATTGACTAAGAAAGGTACCAATTTTCTCAACTTTTCTAATCATTCCTAATATTAAACTCATTCATTTTCTTTTTATATTTCTACTTTAATTCGGACCGATGAATACTAACATTTTATACTCATTCATATAATTTTCAACGACAGAGATCATATGCTTTCTATGCATATATAGCAGCATGCACTATCCAAGTTGTACGAAAATTCAAGTAAAATATAAGGTGATGTATATGTGAATTATATTTTACTGCAATGTACGAAAAAATTCAACAAGGTCACAAACATGGGCGGACCTACAAAGGGGCGAGGGGGGGCAGCTGCCCCCCCTCAATTTTTAAAATATTTTTAGTATATATATTTTATATAATGTAGAGTACAATATGTTAATTGTTTATGAAGACATTCAAACATGTTTTAGTTGGTGTAGTGGTTGGAGGTTTATCATTTTTAGTAAAAGACCTGAGTTCGATACTCTTCGAGTGCATTTTTTATTTTATTTTCAATGCAATTTTATTAGTAATTGCAAACATTAAAAAATGTTTAGTTTAATAAAAATTTATTAACATTAAAGAAATGAATTGTTTTTCACAAGTAATATTAAACCCCTAACAAAAAAATATTTAAAATTAATATCTAAAATAATAACGATAGAATTCAATGAAAATATATACCATTAGCCAACTCGTATAAGATTTGTGCTTCATATAAACTATTTTTTCTTTGAAATTGTATTATGATCATATTAGATTCGCAAATTCCAAAAAAAATTTAGCTTCACCTAGAACTTATCTTAATTATTTTGTGATTCTCAATTCTAGACAACTAGGCTTTATAGCTTCTTTTTGGTCAGGTTTTAAGTTTTTTACATTTCTATAGATAATGTTTGTGGTTGTATTTTAAAGAAAATGGGTAAAGGTGTAAAAATGCTCTAGCCTGGCCAAAAAATGGCTTTAAAGTCTGGCTGCCTAGACAAACACTTTTGTGATATTAATTATATATTCTAGTTATTATGTTTGTTTGCTCTTTGCTGAGGTTATCAATAGTGACCTTATTTTGGCTTAAAATGGACTACACTTGGATCCAATTTGATATCTGCATTGTATTTTTTATAGTTTAATTTTTTTTATTAGTTACTAGCTTCGGTAAAAAAAATTTGGCTTTGCCATTGATAACTACTATTATCAACTAATAAATATTTTCCATTTCGCCCCCCCTCGACTAAAATCCTGGGTCCGCCCCTGGTCACAAACAACAAGCTAAGTTAAAGAATTTCAGAAATCGATCAAGACAAGGTTACTTGTAAGTTAATGGGTTATTAACTCAGCAAGTAGGCTCGTGACGAATAGTATCAGAAGTACAATGCTCGAATCAGCCAGCAATATTGGGAGTTGGGAGGGCTAAGGAATTTTTAAAAATAAAATTCTTGTAAAATACTAAAATAATCATGATTTGCGTATCAACTTAAACAAGAACCAAAAAGCAAAAAAAAAAAAAACACCATGATTAATTAACTCAATTAATAACCATATAAAATTACTGATTACGATGATGCTATTCTACGCCTAATGCACATTTTTTAACGTTGTCTAAAAAGTTGACATGAAAACTTCCAGGATAAAAACTTTCTAACAAAACCACCGTTGCATGTTAGTATGCTTCCCAGTTATAGAATTTAGATCAGAAAACCGCTTTGAGCTTTGCTATGGAGTCTTGTTTGAGAGCACCGATTTATGCTTGGAATGGTGGTCTGCACGTGATCGAATCACTCCATGGATTTGAAAAAGTTGGAGAGGGTAAAGTTGGTCAGAGCACTCTCTCAAACACAAATCAGTGCTTTCGAACCAAAATGCTTAGAATTCTCCAACCGCTTTTGATGATTCAAAAGTGGTTTTGAGATACATGAAACCGGCTTTGGATCATAAACAAGGAGACCCAAACAGTGGCTTTGTGCGTTACAATGAAAACAACTAGTGGTTTTGTGACATAAAAATGTTATAAAAGAGAAGTAAACTTTATGAAATGAGTTGTTCTACCTGTCGAGGGAGTGGGCGAGGAAAACAGCGAGGGAGGGAGTCGTCCATCCCCTCGGGATGTGTGCCATCATTTTTCATGCACATATCCCGAGAGGGGTGGACAGCTCCCTCCCTCCCTCGCTGTTTTCTTCGCCCACTTTCTCGACATTTAGAATTTTCGTTATGAAATATAGAAGAGAAGAGATTACCATTTGGAGAGACCAAGAAGAGCACAAGTGAAGTGACGCTGTTTATGTTGTCGCAATTGAGAGAGAGAGGTTTTTGTTCTTCCTTGGGTTTTTAGTTCTGTGTGGTGTTTTTTTTTTTTCAATCATGAGCACTTATTTATACCCCTTTGTAAAATTTTAGAAACCATTTTTTTAACTTTTTTTGGGCTCGGGTGTAGGATTATGTCTTATATTCGGGTAAAACTTTGTTTTGAAGTTAAAAAAATTATTATTTCGACCGGCTTTGAGTTTGGATCTTATTAGTTATAGCGTAGGGTTTTTACGTGCTCATATGGTGTGTGAAAAGAGAGAAATAGAAAAAAAAATTTAATGGTTCAACAAATCAAAATAATCTAACTTTATCGAGATTAGAAAAAAGTTGTTATCAATTTTAAAAATATAAAAATGTTGTAGATGATGGTTTGGCTTTTGGATATTAGTACAAGCATTAATATTTTTTATTTTTTATTTTTGTTAAAGAGTATAAGCATTAATTTTATCTTCCACTTCCAAGTGTTATATGTAAGAGGTAAGGAATGTGATTTCTCGAAATATATCGAAATTTTATCGAATATTTCTTATTTTGAAGTTATCAAAATCTCTTTTAAAATTCGAAAAATGTCAAAATTTTTTGAGAAAAGAAATAAATATTTTAATCTTTGTATAATTTAACATATTATAATGTTACTTTAATATCAAAAGTATGTCATGTGATTGATTATTATGTAATATTTAGTTTGTATAACACTACGAGTCGTGTGAGACTTTTTATCTAATATTTAAGAGATTAAAATACACAATTTATATTGTTAAATTTAAAATCACGATCGAAATTTTTATGATTTTTTACACAAAACAAAATATTTCTTAAAATCAGGGGTCCAAAATTAATTCGAAAAACGAAATCACAATCCTTGGTAAGAGGATGGCGGTATCTATCCAGACCCATAAAATTAAGTAATGATCCCGAAGATGTATGTTTGACTAGTCCATAGATAACTATTGTCAAATAATCCAAAAGATTAACACTAATTTAAAAAATTAAAAACAAATTTGGAAATCTAGTCTGCAGCCAAATAAATTATATTAAACTATGAGACAATATAAATAAATTATTGTAATTTAGAATCTTAGATGCATGTTTCGCGCCGGTCCAGACAGGCCCTGCAAAGGCTTTGTTTTGTCACTTTTGGCCTGCAGGGGCGGGGACGATTCAGCTGCGAGTCAAAATTGAGCGCAGGTCTAGGTGCTCTCAGCCTGCCCATTAGCGAGGCTGGCTGGACTGCAAGGGATCTGCGCACACAGCTTTCAGCAGGGTCCCCTGTTTTGCACGGTTCTTTTGGCACTGCAGGAGGAATGCGGCGCGTCGAGCAGGGAGTTGCGAGGACAGGTGGCACGGTTCTGTTGACGCTGCAGGAGCGAGGAGACGCGCCGAGCAGGTGGACGTTTTTTTGTTTTTCGAACTAGGCTTGTTAGGCAGCCTTGTGATTGGTTTTTGCATATTTTTAATTGGGCACCGTATTTGGTCCCATTCGGTGTTTTGATTTTCTACGGGTAAAGTCGTAATGCACTCCCGTATCGATTGTAAATTAATTTTTTTATAAGTAATAAAGGTCTGACATTCCATAATTGCCCCTCCTTACTGGAGGTTTAATTTAAATAAAAAAAATAAAAAAAAAAGTTGTCTCCATTTGGATGCAAAGATTCTAACTCTACCAACATATCATATTTTACGGTTAATTTGTTAATATACCTGGGTATTTTTAGTGTCTTCGACACTTAAATTGTTTGATAAGGGAGAATTTCTAACTTTGATAATATATTTCAGTCTTACCGTAAACATAAATTTCAACCTATGATCTCCAATCTAGAACATTATTCTAATTTGTTATATAAATAAAATACATGAATAAATTTACAATTAAAAAGATTTCTTTATTTAGGTCGATCTCCACCTTATTGACAATTTGGGGTGTTTTGCATGAATCTTGCTTGTGTAACCCAATTATATCAAAAGAAATCTTTGTGAGATCTTTGGAAAATGAAATCTGAAAAATCTATTAGATTTTATTTTCTACTTTTTGTTTTGTGTTATTTTGTGGGATTTTACAGAGATTTGATGGACTTAAAAAAATAATAAAAAGTCTATTAACCTTTTTGTTCCATTGGTGGATGGTGTGGTTGTTTAGATAAGGGATAAGGTTATTCAGGATTGTGTAAAGGGAGCAAGGAATGGGATTAAAGTAGGATAATGGGTAACCCTTTACTATTGTATCCTTCACAGTTATCTTTGTCAGAATTTGTTCTCAGTTTGTTGATTCATGATTTCTTTTAAGTTGGTTGTCAGGTAATTCTTGAGTGGTTACTGCGTAGGTTTCTCACATATTCATGAAGTGTTTATGGGGACATTGGGGAGAGAGAAATACAAAGGGTTTTTTTTTAAGGTTCAACGGATAGGGGCAATCTATTTTTATCAAGATTAGGCCTTTTTTTTTATAGACTTTTTTTTTCATATATTTGGCATTCTTTAATCTATGAATGGTTTCCCTCGTATTTTGTTTTACTTCTTATCTTTAATAAAAAAATTTCGTGTTTGACCAAATAATAATAATAATAATAATCTTGGAAATAAAATCCCTTTATGTAAATTTGCAATTTGGATAAAATTGAGGTATTTTGTGTATTTCGTCTTCCAAACTAATATTGTACAGCATTTCTATTAAATAGGTCTCAAATTTCTCAATGAAATTCTAAAAATGTTAAGTTTGTCTAGGCAATCAGGCTTTAAAATCTTTTTTTTAGGTTTAGGTGTTTTTATACTTTTATCCCTTCTTTTTAAAACACAACCACAAACATTATCTATAGAAGGGATAAAAGTGTAAAAAGCTCACAACCTAACTAAAAAATGACTATAAAGCCTTGCTGCCTAGAATTGGGAATAAATGTTGGTAGAGATTGAAATTGACCTAATACAAACTTAAATATTTTTATCAACGAAAATCATATGAAAAATTCGATGTGGTACAACTAATGCACAATCGTATATCAATGGATTGCACCCACTGATTAAGAGGCAGACCAATGTCGTCGTAGGGTATGGCTCTGGTGGTGGTTGGCCTATATTGGAATGCTTAGAGATACATGTCAAATTGATTAAAGTTGTCCATCGATCGATTTTAATTTGATTACAGATGTTGATCTCGAGGCCAATTAACGTAAAATGAGTTAGACATATGTCCATCAATCAATTTTAATTTGATTATTGATGTTGATCTTATATTGTTTTGATCATGGTGTGAATATTGGATCAACTATTGCGTACCCAAATCAGTGAAATGGTGAAATATTAGTGTGCACTAACATTTTGATAAGTAGATGTTAACATATACTTCGTTATATATTTCGTTGTCTTGGTTCTCTTTTCCCAAACCCATCTATTGCGCCCATATTTATCCATAATGAGAGATCTTCATAAATTGTCATTTTCTTCTGCAAATCACCAAAGCCACTTGGAAAGTAATGCAGTATTGAATGTGAGTACCTGTCGAATGCCTAAACCATCTCGAGATTTGGGACAACAAATTTTCTCCCAGCCCACTAAATGCATCTTTCTAGAGTTTGAGTGGAACCCCAAAAAAATCGCACATTATCTATTCCATTTTGGCCGCTATTGACGAGGGAACCTTGGTAAGAGACAGAATGAACACAGAGATAGAAGCTGATGTAGATTTGACAAGGGCTAATCTGCCTGCTTTAGAGAGAAATTTGCGTTTCCAAGACGCGAGTTTCGATTCCATCCTTTCGATCGTCTCATCCCACACAGTTTTACTTTTGAAACTAGCACCCAAAGGCATACCCAAGTACTTAACTGGGAGCTGACCCGTTGAGCAGCCAAATAAATCCGCCAACTGATGCAGATGAGGGACTTCTCCAATAGGCAACACCATTGATTTGTGGAAGTTTATTTTCAGACCTGAAATAACTTCGAACCAAAGCATAATTCTTTTAAGAGCAAGAACCTGAGTAGCGGAGGCATCACAAAAGAGGATAGTATCATCCGCATACTAAATAATAGAAACAGAAGGACTACCCTCTGCGACAGAAAATCCTCTCACTAGGCTAGCATCAACCGCTTTAAGAATCATTTTGGTTAGTCCTTCTGCTGCTATAGTAAAGAGAAGATAAGACAGAGGATCGCCTTGACGCAAACCTTTCGAGCTATTGAAAAATCCGTGCAGCTGACCATTAATCTTCAGAGAGAAATTAGTTGTAGATCTGCAAGTGTGAAGCCAATGAATCCATTTGGAGTCAAAACCCATGCGAGCCATTACCAAATCCAAGTATCTCCAAGAGACATTGTCAAAGGCCTTAGAGAAATCTAATTTGATAACGAGCCCTGGAACACCTTATTTTTTCCTAGAATCAATAAGTTCATTGGCAATCAAAGGGCTATCAACCACCTGTCTTCCACTAACTGCTGCACTTTGAAAGAGAGAAATGACTGAATGGAGAGCTATTTTCAATCTGTTAGCGAACACCTTGGCAATGATCTTATAGGCCCCATTCAAAATATTGATAGGTCTGAAATCTTTGACTACCCGTATTCCCGCATATTTAGGAATAAGCGAGATAATAGTGGTGTTCAACCGCCAATCCAGAAAATTTCTCGCGGTAAAATTTTCAATAACTTTCAGAAAATCAAATTTGATTAGCTCCCACATTTTCAATTAGAACATCATTGAGAAACCATCAAGCATAGGAGAAACTTCGGATTTTAGTTCTTCCATTGCCGCTCTAATTTCCATATCTGAAAAATTATCCACCAAGAAGGTAGCCATAGGCTGTGGGATAGACTTAAAGGTAATCCCTGAGAAGAACGGTCGCCACTCCTCCTTTTCGCATAACAACTCCTTGAAATGAGAGGTCAAGAGTTTTTTGATGCTGACTTCATTCACTACCACATCCTGACCCATGCTAAGAGCTTCAATAGAGTTAAACAGTCTGCGTCTGTTAGCCAAGTTATGAAAGAATTTGGACCCTTGATCCATGTGACAAATCCAATTGACCCCTGATCTGATCCGCCAAAACTCCTCATCTCTTTTGATTAATGTTGCCCACTCCTGATGCAGCTGTATTCTACAAGACCTCTCCTCAGCAGTCAGGTTTCGGATCTCTTCCTTAGCATCAATATTAGCAATTAAAGCAGAAATATTTTGAATACATAAATTTGTGTTACCCCAAACTTTAGTCCTCCAACTTTTAAGGTTGCATCTGAGAGCCTTAAGCTTCCACCATAGACAGTAGCCACAAACTACTGAGTGGTTCCACTAAGCTTTCATCTCTTCTGCTAGGGTAGGGTGATCAAACCAAGCATTATCAAAGGAAAAAAGGCGAGTACATCCACCAGTAGACGAGTTCGCAAGCAAAATCGCGTGATGGTACAGAACCTGCTGCACCTTTGAGCCATTCAACTTTATCACCAAATTTGTCAATCCAATCCACTGAAACCAGGAATCGATCAAGTCGACAAAGGATATGACGATCTTTTTTATTTGACCATGTGAATTTTCCCCCTTTTAGACTGAAATCAGCGAGTTCCACCTCATTAATGAACTGATTGAATTTATGCATGCTCATGGACCTCCTTCTGCATCCTTTTTTTCATTCATATGACGGACGACATTGAAGTCTTCTGCTAACACCCATGGCAATTGCACCCAACCAGCAATATCATATAGTTATTTCTAGAAGTGTTCTCTTAGCGAAGGATCACACGGACCGTAAATGTTAGTCCCTGACCAAAGGGAGTTGTCCGAGATCATTTGAAATTGAATAGAAAGCGAAAAAACTTCTTTCAACATTTCCCTCATCTGCAAAATATCAGCATCCCAAATAGCTAAAAGGCCTTTTGAGCTGCTAGTGGATTCCACCATAGCCCAATCAAAGGAGCTATCACCCCACAATTTTCTGATAAATTCTCTAGAGCATCTCTCCAATTTCGATTCCTGAGTGAAAACAAAATCTGGGCGATTCTCTGAAATTAATCTACGGCAACCCCTTTGCCTCTCAGTATTCCTGAGCCCCCTACAGTTCCACGAAAGAATTTTGAGGTTCATGAAGGACCTTCAACCCCGAGGTTACTGCACTTGTCCATTGCTTTGTCAGATACTGAACCATGTGCCGCAGCTTGAACCATATCTAAAGCCCTTTTTCATCCTGACTAAGGTCCACTCCCACTGCCAAGCCAATTTTTTTGAAAGCCGAAAGATCTGATGTCTCTTCTTGAGTCGGATGACAATCAGAGACAGGGGGCTCCACGCTGTCATTGACCCTAGAAACACACCTTGGAGACATGCCAGAAGCCTGTTCGCTAGGAAGAACTAAACCAAGATTATTCGTCCATGGGACCTCAAAGCCTGGGGGCACCTACATGGTCTGGTGTAGACGAGCAACTCTCCAAATGAGAGACACATAATTGAGTGGACAAACCATGGACTCCAACACATTGCTCTGCTGGTGGCTCGAAACCCGGCGGGTAAGTGAGAGATACCGAACATTCTTGAGTTTGGATGAAAGACTCTCCCTTTGTCAGCCCAGCAGGGGCGCTACATCATTTAGGTTCTACCCGCCCAACTTTGTTGGATGAGCCTGATTTAGTAGGTCTCTGTTTGAGCATTAACCGAGATCTAGTTGGAAAAAACTAAGAAATTAGCCCATTCGGTGGCTCTGTCACGCTGGGTTTTTCTAGCCAGCTTGCGATCCCTGCTGGCCTTCATAGATATCTTGGCCAATAAGGGGCCCAAGTTGAAGACATCTTCTTCCACCGCTTCTAAGACCTTCCAATAATTGCCAAATGTTTGTTGCTCAGTAGACTTGGCCAAATTATGTTGCGAATAGGATTTGGGCCCCTGGTGAGATGGACGAGCTTACTCGGGCATCAGGTTACCTCATTTTCCCACTGAACCTGCAAAGGAAGCAGGGGAATGGGGAAGCGCTGGATATTGCTGGGGAGACTGATCACTCAGTGTCGGCAACCTAAGAGACGACCCGTGTTCCTTGCCTGAGGTCACATGTGGAGAGTTAGCGAAGACCAGGAAAGTTGTGTGTCTAAACAAAAGAGCAACTGGTGTCCATTGAATCACTGAATCAGGCAACTCTATCAACGATCTCACAACAATCTTTCTTGCAACGGGATCTGGAAGATGATTTCCCCATACTTGAGACAAGAAATTAATGGGGGAATCCCGATGGATAGAGGTGGCTGCAAATTGGCCCTTACTGGCAACAGAAGTATAGCGCACATTTGAAGGATCGGTGGTCACTGCCTCAACAAACGTTCTGTTGCACGAGGGTGGGGCAACACTTGCTCCTGGCAACGGTGAAACCCCATCTCTTCCAACTTGCTACTTAGGATAAGATTGAGGCTCCTGATTTAAAACCACCTCCTTCATAGCTTGGGCGAGTTGTTTCCAGTCTGTCCCCGCCACATCAGCTGGCACCATTAGAGTTTTGGACCCTGAACCCCAACCCACCATAATAGAAAGGAAGATTCCTCCTTTATTGGCCTCTTTCAGCATCATAACCCATCTATTATTGATTTTCCAACTGGCGAAGAAGGCATTAGAGCCTGATTCCACAGCTTTCTTAAGTTGAAACTCAATCCACTATCCCATCTGCAATTCAACAAAAACTTTGATTCTAACCCTCGAGCTCGATTCAAACAACAACAAACCTCCTCTTGATCTTCGAATCCCAAATTTTTTTCCATTAATTTTCAACAAACGAAAATTTCCTTATTTGAAACCCATCTATCCCAAGATTTAGCTCAATTTCACAAACATACAGACACAAATTCACCAGCATACAAGCATCATAGCAATAAGTAAGATGAGAAGAACTGAAAAGGATTACTCACTGCTCAAAAAATTGCCAAATCTGTTCCATAGTCTGAGAAGAGCTCACCACCGTCGCAAGCCCAAGAAAAGTAGTCACCAAGCCCTCGCAATGGCAGATCGAGAAGAAGGAAAAAGATCACCAGCCCTCCCTCAACACCGTCTAATCCCTCTCTCTGCAAAGTCCTCTCGCTCACCCCCAACTCTGCAAAGCTCTCTGCGCGAAACCCTTCTCTGCGCTATGTGAAATCAAGCAATAAAGAAACCCTTCTCTCTGCTCGAAAACCTTCTCTCTCGCGAAACCCTCTCTGCTTGAAACCAAATGCACAATCACTGCTTGAAACCCTTTCTGCTCGAAAACCTCCCTGCTCGAAACCCTCTCTGCTCAAAACCCTACTCGAAAAGCACAAACTGGCTTCTTCTCAAACTCTGCTAAACAAGAACTTTTCTTATTCTTCCAATATCTCTCACATTTACATAAGTACACCCCCTATGGATGCTCTTAGTGAAAGTCCATCTCTCGGTGCGCAAGTGGTTTCTACCCTCACACCTTTCTTCGTTGTGGGAATGGCGATCTCATCTCTTTCTGGCATGATGTTTGGTGTAGCAACCAATCACTGAAGGATCTGTTTTCAATGTTGTTTATCATTAACAACAAACAATATGAGAGTGTGAGCAATTTTTGGTTTAATGGCAACTCTTGGGATTTTTCATTTTGAAGACCCCTTAATACCGGAGAGTTAAAAGAGGCTGCCAATTTAATGCATCTGTTGGATAGACAGATGCCCTCAGAGGGATCTGATTGTTTGGTGTGGAAGGGTAAAGGTGTGGGCTTCTCGGTGAAAGAATTTTCTGATATGTTGATTGCTTCTCATTATGAGACTCACTCCAACCCCTTCATTGCCTCTCACAAGAATCTGGTATGGGTGAAAAAAAAAATTCCTCAGGTAAATTTCTTTAGTTGGTCAGTGTTGCATGAGAGAATCTTGACTAAAGATAGGTTAAGGAACAGAGGAATCCACACATGGAGTCTTTGTGTGCTTTGTAATGAGATGGATGAGACGCTGGACCATTTGATGCTTCACTGCAGATTCTCCAAATCCATTTGGAGCAGTTTCTTGTCAGAATTTGGTTTGAGTTTGATGTTTCAAGGCTCTATTTTAGATTGGCTAAGTTGGTGGTCTCAAGTTAATCCTTCCCGACGGGCGGAGTGGTTATGGCGTAGGGTTCCTTGCGTACTCATGTGATGTGTGTGGAAATAGAGAAATATGAGGGTATTTGAAGGGCTCAACAGATTAGAGCACTTTATCTTTATCGAGATTAGGGAATTGTTGTGGAGGATGGGCTCGGCTTGTAATCTGTTTAAGGATTTGGTTTTTGACACTTTCATGATGTCTTGGCATTCCTTGATATATGAATGATTTCCTTTGTAATTTGTCTCCATTTCTTTCTTTAATAAACATCTTCGTGTTTGAACCAAAAAAAGAAAGATATATTTCATTGTCTATATAAAAAAATGTAAAAATTTTGGTTGTAGTTTTGAAGTTATCAATATATTTTAAATTCTTCTACATTATATATAAATAATACCACAAGATTCATGATGTCATACAAATAATATATTGCATAAGAATGACTTATATAACAAAATTTTAATATTAAATTAAGGTTAAAATGTTAAGAGAAATTGAGATTGGCCTAACAAAATAAATGAATATTTCAGATTTCGAAAAAAATTCGATAAGTTGAAAATAAAAATAAAAAAATTCTTAAAATTTGGACATTTCCTTGCACGAAGATTCCTTGCATCAATATTACTGGAGATGCTCCAAATCGATCCACACAGCAATGTCGTTGATTATACCTAACTCCTTACAAGCTGATCTTACCTACCAACGAAATTCCAAAGTGTCGTTCTCTTTGTTGTTATTTAAAGACGGCTCTTTTTATGTCCAACCCTAACCATGTTCCCCAGTCACATTGAATTCCAGTATAACAAGTTTTATTTCCAACAAAGTCCCCAATCTTGGTGAATGCTAAGCAAGTGAAATCTCGTTTTGATTTTGGATTTCCAGCAACTTCATATCTAATTTTGAACTACACTCGTACTTTATATTTAACTCCTAATATATCTTTAAAAAAAAATCAAATGAACATGGATGGTTTGGAAAAGAGCAAAATGAAGCTGATCCCATTTTCCGTGCAGAAAATGAACATTGTAGAATGTGGCTATTAGTCTTTAGTGGTTGTTTAATCAAATGCTTAAGATCTGTGGGGAGGTTTTGTTGTGGGTAGGATATTAAAGTTTGCTCTCACTTGGTTTGGGAGTTGGCAAGTTGCAGGATTATATCCTTCACCTATCTAAAATGAACCAAATAAACCTATCTAAAATGAACCAAATAAAAAAAAATTAATTTGATAGATTTTTTAAATAGTTCCCCATAAGATATAACTTGATATTATGACAATATTCAATTTTTTGGATAGCAGCAAAATTGGATGTATATCAAAATAGTCGATATATCCAAAAAAAAAAAAAAAAATTAGTCATTTTTTACAGCTTTCATTGATTTTACGCACACATTATAAAATTGCACTAACGAATTTATAAAATTTTCAACCCAACATCTTCCCCCTCTTTAGCAATTGAAAAGTTGGTTGTGTGGCGTGTCTATGAACTTTTCAAATTTTCGATAAAGCTTACGAAATTTCAAAATTGTCCATAAATATACTCAAAGCCCAATTGAACCCAAAACCCTAATTCAATCTAAACATTAACCTCTCACTTTGGCAATAAAATTACTAATTTCGAAGGTATGTTTTATAAACCATATGACAAAATGTTTGAATTTTTATGGTAGTCCATATTTGGAGAGTGTCGAAGGCACGACCCAGAACTAGGGTGGCATGTCGAAAGCATGACACCGTACCCATGCCAACGACATGAATACACACTATGTATTAAGTAGTGGTACTGGTAGGCATTTAGGACCGAAAACCAGGACCGAACCGACAATCGGACCGATCGGGTCGGTTCGGATCGGTTTTAATTACTTTAAAAAACTCGGTTATAAAAGCCCGGCCCGGCCCAAAATTTCTGGTCTGGGCCTTGGTTTCCCTTTCTGAAACCCGTCGGGTAACCGGCACGGCCCTTTCAGAAACTTTATTAGCAGAAACTTTTAGATCTCTCCAAACCGAATAAGGCCTCGATTTCCTCTCAAAATATGCATTTTCATATTTCCCAGCAGCTTTTAGATCTCTCCAAATCGAAGACGAAGCTGCATCGAAGACGACAGAGATAACTTTTAGATCTCTCCAAATCAAAGACGAACCTGCAGATAGAGCTTTTAGATCTCTCCAAATCGAAGACGAGCACGATGCCTCCCTATCTCCCATCTCCCATCTGAGACGAACACGACGCCTCCCCATTTTAGATCGAAGACGAACACGACCAGAGCTTCCCCTTTCCTCTTTCCCAGATCAAAGACGAAGACTTCTTTTCAATTTTGATCTGATCGATTTTGATCTGATTGATTTCGAACACGACCAGAGCTTCCAGCTCCCCCTTTCCTCTTTCCTCTGATCGATTTTGATCTGATCGATTTCGAACACGACCAGAGCTTCCCCTTTCCCCTTTCCTCTTTCCTCTGATCGATTTTGGATTCCACACTCTCAGATCTGATCTCGGATCTGATCTAAGATCTGAGATTCTTCAAGGATTCTTCAGATCTGATCTAGATTTCTTCTGAGATTCTTAGGACCGAGACCGGCCTGAAATTCGGTTAACCGGGACCTCGGTACGGTTTCGGGCCTCATAAACACGGGCCTGAATTTTTCGGTCCGGTTTTCAGTTTTTACACTTTGGGTCGGTTACCAGTACTTGCCCAGCCCTAGTATTAAGTGTATGGTTGTGCCAACGGCATGGTTAGTACACTGGTTACGAAATAACTATAATTAAGTTTCACTGTAGCAAACGTGTGTCAGGATGTTTTGTCGTTAAATGCCAAAACTGCCCTCAGTAAATTTCAAGATTTCCGAATGTGCCTTCCATCTCCACAAATTACGGAAATGTCCCTACCTCAAAAAATTACAACACTACCCCTCCCCATTCTCCAATCTCAAAATGGCTCTCACATCCCATTAGCCAAATTATAAAATTGCCCCTGCTCATTTGTTAAATTACTAATACGACATTCCATTCACCAAATTACGAAAAATTAAAAAAGTCGACGAGTCATGTGTGTCTCTGTGTTTGGAATTTTACAAAGGTGCCCCACCCCATCTTGCCAAATTATGAAAATGCCCTTGTTAATTTAATAAATTACTAAAACATCATTCTATTCACCAAATTATGAACACATGACATTGTACTCGTGCTAGTGACATGGGTACATGATATGTGAAGAGTGTATAATCGTGTTGTTACACTAGTATTATTTAAAGTATTAACATTTATTGAAAACTACGTTTTATTGAAAAGATTCATGCATTACTTGTGACACGAAATTTTAATTAATATTAGAAAATGTAGATAAATCCTTGCAATTATTTGAACTCGAATAACAAAGTTGGTAGTCAATAAATATTGACTATAATGTCCTACCATTTGACTCATTCTTTTAATTAGAAAAGCAATTGCAATTTTTACCAAAATTGTTGTCACTGCTGTAATAGATTCAACTGTTGTAAAAGATTCAAATAAAAAGTTAGGAACGAAGGTACCAATTGTTCTTGGGTTGAGTCGCGGACTAGATCGCTCTCTTTAAGACGTTTCGCATCTCTGCCCAAGATTGTGCAAGCAGTGTATTAGCCCCGCCGTCCCCAGGATAAAACAGCCCAGAATCTTCTCTGTCTCATTCAAACAATTGCACAGTTGATGAACGGAATACTATCACCCTTAAACTCTTGTTTTTGCTCGGAATCATCAATACATTGTAAATAATTTAACAAAGCGAAAAACACACTTCTTTGATTGAAATACAAAATGAATTAACTAATTGCAAAAGGGAAAAGATTTGTTCTCTCTAATTTCAAAACGAAATGCTCTTGTTTGCAAATTCTTTTTTCTTTGTTTTTCTTCTTATATTTTGAGCTCTAAATCTATATGGTATTTATAGTGAAAATACAGATTCGTTCAAATACGAAATCACAACTAGATACATTGCTTAGAGAATGCAATTAAAACATGTGGAAAATGTGGGTTTTAAGAAAGCGTCTAGATACATGGATAGAAATCCCGTCTAGATTCATTGCGTGGAGAGCGCAATTAAAAACATGTGGAAAATGTGGGATTTAAGAAAACGTTCAGATACAAGGGCAAGAACCCGTCTGGATACGTAGAGTGGAAAACGTGGAGATAAATTTGTAGATTCATTCCCTCTTTAGAGATTCTTAAACGTAATCACATTTAAGAAAACCGTGGAAAACATGGCAATAGGAAATTTTGTCTTTAGAGATTTAAAATTTATTTAATGAAAATAAATTTGTAGCAAAAAGAATGGGTTGCTCTCTTAACGACCCGACCCTGACGGACGGCGGCGGCGGGCGCGAGAGTCTATCTCTCCCCCCCTCACAAAAGTGTGGTACCCCAAGGGGTCCAAGCCCTAGTCCTAACAATCTCCTTATAAACTCTAACACAAAGAGTTATATAGTAGATATGGGACTAATATTAGAGAGAGAGATCCAGAGATCGAAACCTGTTAAACACCCATTTTCTTTTGTTTAAAAAGCCATATTTCCAACAATCCCCCACTTGGATTTTTAAAAACAATTTTCATCGAGCAATCTGATAAATATAAGATTGTGCATAAACAAAAGTGTCTTTCGACTTGAACTCTTGCGTAGTGTTCATGCTTTAGATTATACTAGAGTAACTTGTAGTTTTGAACTCTATCTCTAACAGACATTACACGCACAACCTTACCAGGGTGAAGTCTAAAAAGCCCGTGCGTTACGGCCATGCACGTATATCCCAATATAGTGAAAGCTCTAGGAATTTTGCCCACAAATTCCATAGGAAGCGGCCAAACTTCCACAATCACTTAGGTGAGTCTATCAAGAGTACTCCTGTAGCTAGGTACTCCACTCCAGATAGAGTATAGACCTCATTAAGAGTTTATTAACTCATCCTACAATCGCTTCAGGAATTCATGCTTTAATCTAGGAATGAGATTGTTGTTATGTCAGCATGATTCACATCATATCATTCACGACTTGTTATTACCCATTGAACCTATTTCTTGGGATCTCCAGTCTATAGGTTGGGTTACCGTCATGAATAACTCATCAATCTAAGGGCTTTAGTCTCATTCCTTTCAAGGTTTTCAAAACCTTCTCTCTAGCTAATCCTTTCCTCAAAGGATCAGCCAATGTTCGCATCAGTTCGTTCATGATCCACTCTCACAGCACCAGTAGATAGAAACTCTCTAACTGTACTGTTCTTACGACGTATTTGTCGTTTCTTGCCGTTATAATAACGGTTCCGTATTTTTGCAATAGCCGCGGTACTATCGCAATGGATCAAGACAGCTGGAATCGATCTTTCCCATAAAGGGATCTCTGCTAGCAGGTTTCTCAGCTAACCTGCTTATTCACTAACCGTGGCTAGTGCATCATCTCTGACTCCATCGAGGACTGTGCCAGAATGGTTTGTTTCTTCGATTTCCAAGAAACTGCTCCACCAGCTATATTGAAAATATAGCCACTGGTGGCTTTGGAGTCATCTGAAAGGGTGTTCCAATCAGCATCGCTATATCCTTCAAGGACAGCGGAAAACTTCTGTAATCCGAGGTTCTTAGTCCTCTTCAGGTACCTCATGACCCTTTCAATTGCATCTATAAGGCTCCTTGAAAGCTAAGGGAAACCTCCTCGACTGAAAAGACATAGTAATCGGGGCCAAGGTGTTTAGAAGGTCATTTCCGTTTACTTCTCCTAGGCTCAGATTCTATGACTTTATCAGATGCATTCATTCTTATCATAGGCACGTTATTTGAGGATGTACCCCCACTATTCCTCGAAATAACCCTCACTATACCTCGAAAATAAATGAAATTTATCTTTCCATGAATAATTCCTTGAGAAACACAAAAATTCTTCTCACAAAAATCAAGATCCACAAAATTATTTTTAGCATATATAATGTTAAAAATATGCGTGTGCTTTCCATTACGGAACTTTTGAACTTTGGTCCCTCTAACTATTATCATAAACGGGTTTAACCACTTTTTGAATGCATATTAAGTGACGGTTCTTTTGCTATCTGAATCAGACCGTGCATTCAACTGTTAAGGACCCGCACAATGAGAATATCGAATAAAATACCCATTCTATTCACCTCGCTATTCTCATTTTCTTTTGAGTTCAAGGATCAACAAAAAAATATCATTAGAATTCGTACCTTAAATTCAGCTTCTGAATCTTTTCAAACTTTGATGTAAAGGTTCTGCTGCAAAACCAGGCAATAGCTTAAATTGTTCTAGATTACCATCAATATCATCATCATGAGAACATATCCTTTCCATAAGAATTCATGTCCTCATGTGGAAGTCCGGCCAACTTATGGTCTGAGCAAAATCATTTATGCAGTGACATCAATAACAAAATTCACAGGTCGATCTGTATACAAATGATTCCTTATAGCCTCCGTATCAAACATCAACAATAACATTAATCACAAAGTTTTCTTTCCATCAATAGTATTGAGAAATAGAAGCATACCCAATTTTCACAATAGATCAATTATTGTTCTCACCAAAATAGACAGAATCGTCCAAAGTGCATAACATAATTATCATAGAACTGCATACTCATTATCTAAAGAATATATGGGAGTAACATGCATGAATGATATTGTTCACTTCTCACGAAATGTTCAAATGGAATTTATTGATTCAGATTTCATGATATTCCGACTCAGAAAGCCTAATAGAGCAGCACCTTGAATTAAAATTCTATGAAATTTAACTTTAAAGCATGGTGTTCTATTCATACACAATCTCCTCTAGTTAGTCCTCCATGGTTTTAGAGTCTAGACTACATTTTACATTGTCAACATGTGTACAAATATGTCAATCCCTAATCACGCTAGTCATAACGATAACTAATTTGATTTCACTTCCTGACAGGGATTTAGTTGACTATGTTTTTAAAGCAGCCTTAAAAAGATTCAAAATGTTATGAACATAAGCGCTTCTAGACTTTTAGATGTTATACAATCAGTCAAACGCGGTGGATATGCAAAATTAAAAACAGATGCATGATCCATCAAGTATTTTCCTAAAAAGGGTTCAAGATGTGTGAACTATGAGCATAGTTACAATATCAATCATCTTTCAAGATCCAAAACTATGAACATAACAAAGTTTAGCATGCCAAATATTAAAAGTACACAAAGCTCTAAATCATGTGGATCTTATAATATATCCAACCTTTCCAAATGTTACCATGGGTTGTGTCCTTGCATAGATTCTACCATAACCAAATGATAAATAAATTGAGAAAATTGCTTCCAACCCAATTTCACAACAAAAAAATACTACCCAAGGATACATAAAAACAACAACCTAGCTCAAAATGTTATCCTGACAAACCCAACAGTATTGAATAATCACATACTTACAGGTAATGAAACCAAAATCTCCCTAGAAACACAGGGTATCATTTCAACCTAATCAATTTCATTACTTGTTCCATCTTCTTTCTATTTTTCCGTAAATTATATTATGGAAAATACTAAATATCATTTTAGGGATCATTCTTTCAATCTTAGTCATGGCAGAAATGAAAAGGATAATGAAAACATAACATGTATAAATTCTTTCTCGATAACAAACTTGTTTTGTTATTGACATTGGCTAGTTCTTTAACCCAACCATTCAACTAGAAATTAATCATATGAAATCACAAAATTTGACGAGAAATTCTCGTTGAGCTACTTGATAGCCTCTTATAGTTGGCAGAACTACTTTTCACATTAAACTATTCAGAAAACATGAGCATGGTTGTAATCAAATCATTTTCAGATAATTGAGCTTTTTCACAATATGAATAAAACTAACATGCTTTCCTTTCGGAGCTGTAGTCATTCTACTTTCAGAGCTGTAGTCATTCTACTCTTTTAAATATTTGCTCCAAACTATAGCTGAAACTCAATCTACAACTAAAATGAAGCAAATGGGTTAAATCTTTTGTTATGTTCAAGAGACCACCTCTTATGCTCTGATGCCATTGAATATCCAAATAGATGTATGACTATAATTTAAAAGCATGTATAATATCAAAACACAAAGTGTTCTTCCGCAGAGGGAAATCAGTTTTTTAGTAACGGCGGATCATAAGAGGAATAGTTCATCAATAATCTATATATAATTCACTTCATTAACAATTAACTCAAGTTTTATGTGTGATCAAGTGTGTGCATTCTTACATAGAAAATTATGGCAGAAATAAAGCGTCTTAAAATTGTTGTCACTGCTGTAATAGATTCAACTGCTGTAAAAGATTCAAATAAAAAGTTAGGAACGAAGGTACCAATTGTTCTTGGGTTGAGTCGTGGACTAGGTCGCTCTCTTTAAGACGTTTCGCGGCTCTGCCCAAGATTGTGCAATCAGTGTATTAGCCCCGCCGTCCCCAGGATAAAACAGCCCAGAATCTTCTCTGTCTCATTCAAACAATTGCACAGTTGATGACCGGAATACTATCACCCTTAAACTCTTGTTTTTGCTCGGAATCATCAATACATTGTAAATAATTTAACAAAGCTAAAAACACACTTCTTTGATTGAAATACAAAATGAATTAACTGATTGCAAAAGGGAAAAGATTTGTTCTCTCTAATTTCAAAACGAAATGCTCTTGTTTGCAAATTCTTTTTTCTTTGTTTTTCTTCTTATATTTTGAGCTCTAAATCTATATGGTATTTATAGTGAAAATACAGATTCGTTCAAATACGAAATCACAACTAGATACATTGCTTAGAGAATGCAATTAAAACATGTGGAAAATGTGGGTTTTAAGAAAGCGTCTAGATACATGGATAGAAATCCCGTCTAGATTCATTGCGTGGAGAGCGCAATTAAAAACATGTGGAAAATGTGGGATTTAAGAAAACGTTCAGATACAAGGGCAAGAACCCGTCTGGATACGTAGAGTGGAAAACGTGGAGATAAATTTGTAGATTCATTCCCTCTTTAGAGATTCTTAAACGTAATCGCATTTAAGATTTAATGAAAATAAATTTGTAGCAAAAAGAATGGGTTGCTCTCTTAACGACCCGACCCGGACGGACGGACGGCGGCGGCGGGCGCGAGAGTCTATCTCTCCCCTCCTCACAAAAGTGTGGTACCCCAAGGGGTCCAAGCCCAAGTCCTAACAATCTCCTTATAAACTCTAACACAAAGAGTTATATAGTAGATATGGGACTAATATTAGAGAGAGAGATCCAGAGATCGAAACCTGTTAAACACCCATTTTCTTTTGTTTAAAAAGCCATATTTCCAACAAAAATCCATCCAACCATCACACCGCGAGCCTCGTTTCCCCATTGCAAACCAATAATAACATCACAGTCAGCCCTTTCAATCTTCCAATCCTCCTGTTTGCGTCGAGTTTGATTTTCTTTCAATCAGATTAGGCACTGCTGCATTGGAACTGACCATGATATCATGCAGATTGAGCTAAAGTAGGGTCTAAATGAATATTTACTCATATCGTATAACAAAAAATCAACCAAATCGATTAAACCGACCTAACCGATTAAAATTGAACCGATCAAGTCGGTTTAAGTTTGGTTTGATTTCGATTTTAAAATCCAATATTGAAGTGATCGGTTTGGTTTTCAGTTTTTATGTAATTTTAACCGACAAAATCGAATATTTTATATATAAATAATATAATATGTTTAAAATGGTCGGTCAGTTCGATTTAATCGGTTCGATTCGATTACGGTTAGGAGTGGGCATCCCATCCCGCGATCTTGATCCCATCCCGATCCAGAGTGAGATGGGATCGGGATGAAGATTTTCAATCTCGTCCTGTCCTGAACCAATTTTTATAATATTTAATATGAAATATGTAATATGAAACTATTTGTTGACATGACTTTTATTTGTTGTTTTATTTATTAACATGGCTATTTTATTTTCACAAACTTCCATTCGACTCGCCTAGATAATAAATCTAACTCAAACTCTCTCCCTTCTTTTTTTCCTATTTTTAACTCTTGACAACAACAATGTGTGATTCTCGTAGTTTTTAAATGACAATCCCATTGATCACTTTCGTTAGCAATGTACAAAAAAATGCTTATCTTCAATAGCGGTTCTAAAAAAACCCGAGTAAAAACTAATGAAATGAGAAAATAATAATCAATGGCTTAAAATTATATAGTTGTTCTTAGAGTTGTGCATTTGGTAAATCCAAAATTTTCAATTTTGCATGTTAAATTTTCAATCCAAAATTTAGTACATGCTCATCCCCGTCCCAAACCCGTTTGGAATGGGACGAAGTTGGAATGAAGTCTATCCCGTCCCAATATTGAACAAACGGAATGAGATAAAAATGAGGTTCATCATGTCTCGTGCCCACCCCTAATTACGGTTAGGAGTGTTAATCGGTTTGGTCGGTTTAAAGTTGGACCAAAACCAAACCGAACCAAACCAAGAATTCAGTTCTCGGTTTGGTTCGGTTTCCACATTTATCAAATAAATAACTAAACCCAAACCAAACTGATCGGTTCGGTTTCGATTCGGTTATTTTCGGTTTTTTCCCTTTTTATTATTTTTCTTTTATTTATTTTCTGCTGCTACATACAACCGAGTTGACTCTAGCACAAAAGAAATAAGTCAAAGCTACAAAGAATGGAAAGAAAAAAACGAAGCTTGGTTTGCAAATGAGGAAAACCCGGAGACAGAAAGAGTACAAATAAAATAAAAGAGAGATAGAAGGGGAAGCAGTAAAAGGAAAGCAAATGCCAGATGAACACAAAGACTTTCAAGGCTCCGACTATTCATTTATTGAGAATTCTTTCAATTTTTTCTTGCCTATTTCTCTTGATAACTTCATAAGATTAAAACTTTTTTGTCATGTCTCTCATATACACAATATTATAACATCATACAAAAAATTATAACCATAACTACATTGTTTGCATCTTAATTTATCTCTACCACACCCATGTGATGATCTGAACAAGACCAAAACCTTCCATGACGATTCCATAAGTCTCGTAATTTCATCCTGCAAGAAAGTTTTTTTTATAAAATCAGAAGTGTCGAAGTTGTCGCCATCGTCATTGCTCATCTTTGCTACAAGCAAGCAAGTGAAAAGTTTGGTTGTCTTCAACAAAATTGAGTCAAACTTTATCTCTCCTCCTCAACTTGCAAATGGTTGGATAGAGAGAAATTGAGAGAAATAGTTTTTTTTTTTTTTATCATCCCTTAACCCCTCCGAACCAGATGCTGCCGGCTGGATTCGACCCTGTTTGACCTAGTGATATCATTCGTCACTGCTCAACCACTGAGCCATCACACCTTTGGCAGAGAAAGTGTTAAAAAAAGAGAAAAATGACATTAATAAAGAAAGAGAAGTTGGGTAGGTGGGGAGCGGTAGGTGGGGCTTAAATAAGATAGAGAAAAGTAGGCATTTTCAACTCTTTCTCTAAATGGGGCATTAAGAAAAGCAGAAAGTGAGAGTTAAGAGAGAGGTTGGGGACGTGGGGTGCATTGGAATAAGGTGAGAATTTAAATAAGGGTGAGTTGGTGGGGGATTAAATAAGAGAGAGAGAGTCAGGGGATTAAAAACAAGATAAGGGAAGGGTTCGGTTCGGTTGTTTCGGATGTGTGAAAAATAAAAACCAAAACCGAACCAAACCAACTCGGTTCGGTTCAGTTCGGTTTTCTAATGTTCGATTTTGGTTTTTCTCGGTTCAGGCTTTTTCGATTATATTTCAGTTCGATTCAGCCGGTTCGATCGATTTTCAGTAACCAATAAACACCCCTAATTACGGTTGTATAAATTGGAACCGATTCAGTTTCAATTCGATTTTATTATTGGGGGGTATTTTGGTTTGAAATTTTTGACATACAAGAAACACTCAAAATTGTGACTGGGATGTAACCAATCTACCATTGATCTTACCTACCCACAAACTCCAGCACCATTTGTTGTTATTTTAAGAAGATAATCACCCCCTTTTTTGCTTCACTCTAAAAAACCTTCTCCCATTTATGGTTGTTTTATGTATGTTCACAGTCACAATTTTGAAGCGCGATGGAAATGGTATTCCTAGTCGTGGATGGTTTGGGAAAAAAGAGTGTAAAAATTAGTTCATCTAGATCATCAGTATGAACTTAGTTAGAGATTAGTAATGAGTGTTAGCTTATCCATCCAAACATAGGCACAATATCACGATCTCTCGTCTTACACTTTTACATTTTATTTTTTATTTAAATTTATTTTTTTCAGCTCATCTTACCTACCACATGGACAAATTAATTCTCTTACACTTTTACATTTTATTTTTTTATTTAAAATGACAAATTAATTCTCTTACACTTTTACATTTTATTTTTTATTTAAATTTAAGTTTTTGAGCTCATCTTACCTACCACATGGACAAATTAATTCAGCAGAGTCTGAGTGATCACTCTCGCATCTATTGCATCTCCATTAATTTTCTCAGACAGGTTTATTTCCGTTGATTTCCAGCCTACCAAGTTTTATATTTTTCAACAAAGTGTCATCTAGGTGAATTGTAAGTAAAGTGAGAGTTTCGTGATCTGACCTTAAAATTAATTAATGAACTAATCCCTATAAGCTATAAACTGGAACTGAATAGTTAAAAACAGAACTTTCATGTACATTCAAATCAAATAGGTAAATTTTTTGCTAATGGGTACTAAATAACTCTAACGAAATCATCAAACAGTTTGGCTTACCTAATAAAGACTACTAATAAAGAAACAATCCGAATACCAACTTCAAATATCATTAAGTTCAGTTAAAGAGTTTCAATGCGCAGAGTCAAGCTTTGTCTATATGCTCATTCTTTTAACATCAGCTACATATTAACTACAACATGCAAAAACATTAACAGCAATTGCGAAGCAAGCCAATAACAACTGCAAATACCATAAAATCTGTGAATGATTCAGTTTGCAGACACAAGCTCGTCTCTATACTCATGAGTTTGAAAAATTAGCCAGGACCCACTTTGGGAATGTCGTAGTGCTCGCTCATATTTGCCAGATAATGGTTGAAGTCCTCAATACGATCACGGTGTGATTTGTTAGAAATCTTTGCTAATCTTTTAACATCCAGTTGTTCTCTCTGCTCAATATATCGCCTCTCAGCTGGAGTTAGATGATCATCACAGTTGGGTGCACGTCCTTCGTCGCCCAAGCTTTTGGATTCAGTTGTAGCCTCATCAGTTGAGTCTGTCAGTCCTTCGCCAGTTCCACCTAACAACCGCCAACTTAAACTGTCAGAGATATAATGCAAACTTAAAACTGTCAGAGATCAAATGTGTATAAGTGCACGAGTTTTTCTGCGCATAGATACAATGAAACGTAAACTTCAATAAAGAGTATAGCATCTGAAGTAGATTATCAAGCAAGCTGAAGTTTACAGTGAATGAAACATAAACTTCAGTGAAGAGTTTAGCATCTGGAGTAGATTATCAACCAAGCTGAAATTTACAGTGAACTTTTGATTTGGCAAGTACTACCATTCTTTTGAGTGTGCAGGGACTTGCTTGTTATTCTATCACATTGTAAGTTATAGATATCAAATTCCCCAGAAAAAATGACAATTTCTTGAGGTTTCGTTGAATCTAAATAGGCCGAGGAAGGGTTCCCTTCAACAATGAAATGTTACCCTGGAACATCTAAAACTTATGCCTAAGAAGCATTCCGAGACGAGATAATCTCCCATTCACTATGGAAACAAATTGGCTAGCGTTGCCCCATGCCTTTAGAACATGCATGGCACAGGAAAACCAGGGTAAGAAGATGAGAGGCAAAAGATCTATGAGCAATATAGAAGTAGAAGAATATAGTTAAGAAGAAGTCAAGGAAGCTTTCTATTACAAAGAACATCAAACTTAGAAATCAAGACAAATATAAACACCTAAGAAACAACAAGTATAGAAACTCTCAATCATTTCAAAATTGATGAATATATTGTATGTAGAAGTTGATGTCAATCCATAATGGCATTCGAGGAGCTTTTTCTATTACATGACATTCAACATCAAGGTGGTTATCAACGATGGATATTAGATATTAGTAATATTAATTTATTCATTAATAAATGGGCCACACCCAGCATTACTACTTCAAGGACTTGCTTTCGTATTCAGAATTAGGGATTTCAATTCAAGTTAGGGTTTTTAATTTTTTAGGAAACTAATTACTTACTTAGCGAACTAAGGTTAATTATAAATAGAGACAAGTTTTGGAAGTTTAGAAATTGAATTTTATTGAGTAGGTCTCGCATACAAACCTCGAATTTGTGAGATTTAATATTTTAGTTGTTGATTATTCTGCTGCAAAACACTATCAATCAAGTTCACATAAATAGACCATACCCGGATAGATACCCTCCGATCCACATAAATTGCCATATTCATCTGACAGAGAATATACACTCTATCTTGATGAGTCCAAACATGAGCATCTGGTATTATCAATAGCCTTAGTACTAAATATAACCTCAATATTTCAGGTGTTGTTTGAACTCAAAATTATAATTCATTCTAACATTAGAAAACTAAATTCAGATAAATAAGCAAAGAAAAAAGAAGTTCCAATGACGATCCTCAACCAACCTGATGAGAGCTCCTTTTCTATTACTTCTGATGTCCGTTCATAATGCTTCCTAGATTTCTTCTTTTTCTTAAGGCCACCAGCTTTCACATCTAAAGCTTTACCTTTCAGCTTCAGTTTTCCACCAACAACATTTTCATATGATGACATTTTCCTGTCAACGGATAAAATGTGAGAAGAAGAACCAAAAATCCAAAAGGTGACAATCATATAAGAAAATACACATTCAGAAAAATACTAGCTCTATTTGATATATGTTAACTTACTATATGGAGAAGATCCAACAAATAAAGAAAAGCAAAACACCCAAGAGAATATTGTTACATATGACATTCAAAATGCACAATAATTAATTGACATTTCAGTCCCGTAATGCACAGAAAACCATAAAAAACCAATAAGGAGTTTTGCAGCAAACTAGTGAAGCTGTAAAGGACATGAGCTAATTGAAAGAACCAACAGAGGTATCAGCCGATCAGTCATACAATGGGGATGATTATAGATGTTTCATGTAAAACTGGTAAAGGAACGCACATGTCAATCTAGTTTCCACCCTACATTGGCTGTTATCTTCCTCTAAGAACAGTGAGTATATTAGATAAACTAATAAAGTGTTTTAAGATTAATCCGACCAAGCTAATAACTTCAAGGTCTTAGCTTTATATACTGGTGCAGATATATGGTGCCTTATTGAGTTTGCAATGCCCCATTTCTAATTAGCACACAGACACGCTTTAGACTCAAACGTTATCCTGAAGTTGAATCTCCTAACAATCACCATCAGAGCCATTAGTCAACCATGGGTTTGAATTATAGGAGTGACTCGCATAAAAAGAAACTACTAGGACAAACTAACAGTTGACAAAAGGAAATTACTAAGCATAAAGTGAGAGTTTTTGCGTCATGTACCACCTACGACAATGACTCTATGGCATTGGGTGGTTTCAAGATGATGACCTGTGTTGTGAAGTATCTCTGGTATAATGTCAAACATCAAAGCTTAGAGCAACCAATAACTCAAATCAAATGATACATATAAGAGATGCAAACTCTCATAATTCATTCGATCACAGAAAAGTATGGCATTGGGTGGTTTCAAGATGATGACTGTGCTGTGAAGTGTCTCTGGTATGATGTCAAACATCAAGGCTTAGAGCAACCAATAACTCAAATCAAATGATACATATAAGAGATGCAAACTCTCATAGTTCATTTGATCACAAAAAAGTATGACGACCTCCAAACCAATAACTCAAATCAAATAATACATATAAGAGATGCAAACTCTCATAGTTCATTTGATCACAAAAAAGTATGACGACCTCCAAACCAACAATCACACAATGTCTTAATATTTGTCCTATTGGCGTACTAGGGCGAGCTTCACATATGTTTACAATCAAATTAAAGCAATTTCCTGCTCTACTTACACTGTTACACATTTCACATGAAATTGCAACAGATTAAAAACCTAATGGCTAGAAAAAATTTGAAAATTGGAACTTAACTAAACCAAATTATCACCACATTCTGTCGGTTTGCTTTCTTTTTTATAGAATAAAGATTAGCTGAAAAATCAACCGCAATAATAAACAAAAACACAAACACCAGGAAATAACAGTGAAAGGGAAAAATTTTAAATACATATACAAGCTTGAAATTTTGAATTCAAACAACGGAAATTCTAACTGGCGAGGGAGGGGGGTGCAACCCTCCATTCCCCTCGAGATGTGTGCCTTCGCGCATCTTGAGGGGGATGGAGGGTTGCACCACCCCCCCGCCCCCCCTCGCTCGTTTCCTCGCCAGTTAGAAGGGTTCTTCAAACAATATGGTCTCTCTATCCTACCTCTTCAATTATCTGTCTCCCTAGAAGCCATGCCCAACACCCATCAAAATACACCCTTTGAAACTTACAATTACACAGTAGTCTTACCAAGTTACCAACAACCAAACCCCTTCTAAGAACCTTTCATGCTAAAGTTTCAAACTTTGAACACCCTTTTCTCCAAACCAAAAACCCCACACTCATCTAATAATGTTAGCTACCCTTCCACCACAATCACCAAACAAGCATGATTTTGACTCCTTTACAGCAAAACTAACAGTGGGGTTTTCATGAAATACATAAAATTGAACTCCCGATCGATAAACATGCAATTTGATATATAAATATTGTAAATTTACAGATACAAATTGAAACCCTAAAATTGGGGATTTTAGTACCAACCTTTTGATGATCCTTCTAAAACCTTCTCGAAATATGTGATTAAACTAGAAGGTGGATTTTAAAGGCGGGCACAAAATAAGGCTGCAACTTGGGGCGGGTAAACGGGTTTCCAAACCCAAACCCAACTCTACATCGGGTTTGAAAATGAATTATTTTTTTTGTTTTGCAATATCTGCCTTCTTTTACACAATCTAGCCGCTAACGAAATGAATTTAAGGCATTTGATGCTGGCATTGTCGAATGCTCTTTTGTATATTTCAGGTATTCACAAGATCCATCTGTTCATTAACGTCATCATGGTTTCCTTTTAGGGTGTGTTTGGTTGTATAGAATCATATGTCATGAAAATTCATGAGGGATTCCTACATTTTAGGCTAAATTAATGTATCACTCCACATTCACCATTTGGTTTTGTGATCAATGGTGTGAATAGAAGTCCCATGAACATGGGAATCACATGCCTTGGATGACCAAGGAGTGGGATTCTCATGTTCATAGGACTTTCATTCCCACCATTGATTACAAAATCAAATGGTAGATGTGGAGTGATATATCAATTTAGCCTAAAATGTACGGGTTCCCTCATGAATTTCCATAACATAGAATTTCATGCAACTAAACACACCCTTAGCTCACTCACATTATATTCATGACATCCTATAGCGTGTAAATAGTGAAGTCAGAGAATTAAATTCACAGGGTATTTAATTTATGAGCAGTTGTATCTACTTTTTATTAAGTCACAGAACTCCCTTTCTTTGCAACGAAAGTAAGGCTTGATCGAGCTGGAGCAGAAGAGATCGTCCCTCTAGGACCCTTAAATGAATATGAAATGTACACTATATCGATTGTATTATGTCTACTAGAAATTAATACTGCTAGAAATTAATACTGCTTATTATTGTTATTATGAATGGTTAGTGATCTGAGACAATTATCATCAACTTGTTACTTCGACAGGTCTGGTTTGGAGAAGGCTAAGGAGTTGGCACAAAGCAACAGGGGGTTGTGATTTGGTTGTGAGGCTCCTGCTGGAAGAAAATAAGAGTTGAGGGAGAAATAAGAGGGAAGAAATGAGGGATGAGGTAATTTTGAGTTTTAGGGTTAAATGATAAAAAAAAAAAAAAAAAAAAAAAATTAGTATTGACCAGTCAATTAGGTAGAACGATTTTGTAAAAGAATGAGTAATTTTCTAAATGAGAGCCAAAGTCTAATAGGTATTAATTAATTGAGTGTCAAACTAAAAAAAAAAACCTAAATTTATTGAGGAACTGCATAATTATATCTTACTACGCATGCATGTTAGCAGTTTAAACTGTAGCTTTTGTGAGGCCATCAAATGGGCTATTATCGACATTTACAGTCACGAAAACTTAGGAAGAAACATCCATATGCTACACAAGGAATACAAAAATACTACTCTTAAGGGAGAGTCTCAAAGTTGGAATAAGATGGTAAGAGCAAAGCCAACCCTAATTTCATATATAGGTTACAGAGGAACTAAAAATCCAAAACCTTTAGATAAAGGTAACAAAACTTATAAGTGGAAACTAGGTGTCTCCCCCTCATATAAGTTACATTTACATCTATATATCATATATATTTCCATATAGGATAATATGTACCTATATTATACTCTTATTCCTTTGAGACTACAAAGAATAGCACAACCACTACACATGAAACAGAGAAAACCCTCTTTCCCTAGTGATAGTAACCCATAGCAACCACTGGTATCCTCACCTTGTGCCCTCTACTACCTTTCATCACAACCTCGCCGAAGCTGTAGCTGCCGGTCACTGATCGAACTGTCAGTGACACAGTGAACGACCTGGACTTGCCAGGAAGTACAGTCATTGCTGGGGGGAATGCTTCGATGGCTATCGCTGGAGACATCCTGGTTGCAATGACGTAGGTTTCTTCTTCATTGGCAACGTTAGTGACAGTACGAGTTATGGTTCGGGTTTTTACTAGGTGGGAAACAGCGATTGATGGGGTGTTGAGATCAGTGGGGTGGCCGCTTGTGGAGTTGCAGGTTGAACTTGTGACATTCTTGATTTCACGAGGATCAATTCCAGGTGTTGCACACATGAAATTGATATAGTCCATGTAGGCTGCAAATTTACAAAGTTAGGAATACCCAGAAGCTAAGAAATGTTTGGATTTGGCAATATCTTGGCAAAGTGTCCATTTGGAAATTTACAGAATCACAGTGAAAGTGAAACAACATACCTATATCAAAGATGAGTCCAGGATCCAAGGCAGCTCTAGGATTAACATGGCCACTGCCATAATCAAATGGTGTAGCAGTTACGAGAGTCATAGTTTCTGATCCAGAATATTGCTGAGCTTGAATAGGCCTATCCGCCCTATCTAATGTTGTCGCCGTTGTCATCAAAGCTGATTTTATGGCAGCTGGACTCCATTTGGGGTGCTTCTGCTTTACAAGAGCTGCTATACCTGCCACGTGTGGTGCAGCCATGCTCGTTCCAGATATCATAGCAAATCCTTCTCCTGCTCAAAGCAAGAACTATGAGTAAACAAAAAATTTCCGGAAATATTATTTGGATCGATACTTCATGAAACTGAATAAAGAGTGGGTTTTGTATATTGGTGTAGCTCTTCACCTAAGTAATTCACTTCATCTGTTCCATTATGAGACCAAGCTGCCCAAATAAGAGAACCAGGAGCCAGAAGATCTGGTTTAAGAAGATCAGCGTCTTCAAAGCTGTAATCTTTGATGTCTGGACCACGTGCAGAAAATAACGCCACCTGAGGTGCTGACGTATGAAGTATAGGCTTCAAACCATCCCCAATGCTGCCCATTGCTTTGAAGCTCTTGACACGTCCAGTCCAATCTCTTGGTGTAGAGATATTGTAATAGTTTATAAGATCCTGCAGAAATACAGACCCACAAAAGCACACATAATATGAAAACCAACATCAAACACAAGATGCAAATTAACGGTGCTGATTGATTGGTTAAGAAAATGAAAGAAGGCCAGAACGGTCCTCAACCAAGAAATATTGCATGGAAATATTTGCCTTGGCCCCAGCTCTTAAGTTATTATCGACCCATAGATTTGAGCACTTTTCAGGAGGGATCTGGCCCGTGTAAAATATAAACACGAATTCAGACTGCCATAATCCCATCAGAGTAAGTGCCAAAATCCAATGGCTACAAATTACCAATCAGGATAAATATTTCTGGGGCCAACATGGAACGTAGTGAAATATTCATGGGTTCCGCTGTGCAGAAAAGTGTAGCAGCTGGCATCATTAGGATGGTGCTGGGAGGATGAAACGGTATTTAAGTCGATCACTTTCCGCTTTTCTGGTCAATAAATTTTGACCACCTTAAAAACCAACAATATAAATCTCTTCCACGATCTTATCTAATATGAACAAGGGAACTGAAACATTGAATTCATACCGCTGACTTGGCAACTTCTGTAATAACAATCCCAGGCATGCCAACTGGAACAGGATCGAATTTGGTACCAGGAGTAACATTCTCCACAGCCAGAACAAAGCCAACTGCACCAAGGGTCCTGGCAGTTTCTGAAACCTTCTGGACCGATGCAGTACCACTAACAAAGTTAAAGGAATAACCACAAAGAAGAATGTTTCCCCTCACTAAGTTTTTGTTAAAAACTTCTGGCCTCTGGCAGTCTTGAGGACTGTATTTTGAAACAGAAGAACTTAACATTACATCATTTGCTGCAACTAGAGTGAATGTCCGATTTAAATGTGTAGCAGCTGCAGTGAGCAACAAAAAATTACTTCAGTTTCAGAAAACAGAAAGCAACAAAGTTAAAATGGAAAAACTAGCGTGTGAAATAAAATTTACTTTCTTAATGATTGGCAGACAACGGAAATCTTGAGCTTGAGGAATTTAAACCGTTAATTCATAACAGTATGCCACTCGACCAATAATTTTCTAATCCTACACTAACCTGTTTGTATTTAATAACGATGACCAACTGCATCTGTGTAGGCAGTGGATGGTTTGGCCATAAAGAATGATACTCATGTCTCTCGAAGAAGAATTGTTGATAGTGGTAATCATTTGAAAACAAAAAAAAAGACAGAATTTAAACAGAACTCAATTTAGCAGTTGTGTTCACCCTATTATTCATGAAAGCAATATTTTAAAAATTCAACCAGAATCAGTGTCCTAATATTTTAAGACGCGCTTTGTCTCTGAGCAATCAAATAGCAACTTCTCAAATCTCGCGAGCTCAGCAGTATGTAACTGATAAAATCTCACAGAAAAATAAATAAGTACTTGATAAAAACTTACGTGATAAACCAATCCCAGCTAAGATTTTCCCATTTCCAAGGTACAAATGATTTTTGTATCTTCGATCATCAACAGCTGCAGCTACACTTGCTATCCATGGACTGTATGATACCAACGTTTTTGGGAAAGGACCTCCATTTCCAGCAGCTTGTACGACAAACACCCCTGCTTTAACAGCCGCAAGAAGTGTGGCATCAAATGGGTTTAAAAATGTGGTCTTAGTAGTTAATGGTGGACTGTTTGGTCCAACTGAAAGATTGAGAATGTCAACTCCATCGTGAACAGCCTGTCCACAAAAATGAGTGCCATTAATATCATTCTCATCATCTGAAACATTAGCAGGTTGGACCACTAGAGGTCAGCTGAATAACAAAGTTTTTTTTTTTTTTTTCAATTTCCTCTAGCATTAAGATGCAATCAGCAAAGAATGTAATTATAATGAAAAACTTTTAATACAACTATAATGGCCTCCCACAAAATTTACAATTTTTTAGTTCATAAGAATTGCAAATGAACTCCCAGTACAACGCTGCTGATCAAATACTTGCCACTATCAACTAATAAAGTGTTACAGCTCCGAGGAATTAGTTACACATTGTGGATGAGAGATGTATCAGTTTCTATAGTAGAATAAGGAGTGTAATTGCATAAGATGGCTGTTTCAGAGTCGTGGTGCAGCAATCCCGAACAAAACAAAATGAGCTAAATATGCCTCAGTAACCATGATAAAGCTTTATACCTGTTCGATGGCAGCTACCACATCAGCTACAAATCCTCCAAAAAGCCTGTAAAGAGCCTTGTACACAGCAATCCTGGACAATGATAAGAAGGAAAATGTTTTAGATGAAAAAGAGGATTTCATGAAATGATTTTTTCATAACTCCTTACCTAGCACGAGGAGCCATCCCACTCGCTTTTCCAAATTCATATCCATGCATTCGCACTGGAACTCCATTATTCCCTGCTGCAATTGCGGCTGTGTGGCTGGTGATCAATTTTGAGATAAATAGTTCAAAAAAAAACCAAGTTAAAAATAAAAAAAAAAAAAAAGGAGGTCCATAAGAGTGTTTTTTTTAATAATAAAGTCCATAAAAGTTAAGCATGTGTTGAATATGTAACAATTATTAATTTAAACTTGAGTCAAGAAACCATCAAGACAGATGAAAAGACTAGTAGAAATCAGCACATAAATGGTTTAGTATAGAACTGGTATTCCCTATGAGATATCGACGATTGCAGCCTCAAATTTAATATCTTGTTAAAATATTTTCTCTGGTCCACCTAAAAATTACAAGTCAAAAAGAGAAAAATATATTCATCCTTGCAGTTCCATAGGAGTTGGGTTTTTGTGTAGTCAAGCTCAACCTCTTTTCATGCTGAATAAGGATTGGTCTGGCCAACCTCATCTCTATAAATAGGAAAATATGCAAACTCCACAGGAATCATGATGGCATTTCAGGTACGAATGACAGTAAGAACTTTTCACAAGTAGAAGAGAATTACATCATTACCCAGCATGGTTTGATACTTTGAGTATGAGGTGGATTGATCGCGTACAATGACGGAGATTCTCAACTGTAAGCACCTAATAACAGATGAAGATACTTGGGAACGAAAATGAGGTAAAACAGGGATATTTTCCCAGAGCTTCCTATCTGATAATTTGATGGAGAACTCAAATCCCCTGAATGCCTATAGAAACCTCTCAACCAAAAATGGTTTCATGCTTGGACTCCATGTGCCCAACTTATGTAAACTTTATTATTTCGGCTTGAAAGCTCTCAGCACATAAACATCCATCATAAGACACACTTGAGATGACTTGAGGAAACCCTTTCTGTTTAGCAAACCACAGAACCAATTGAGATTACATGTTTGATTGTAGGGTATGTTAGCCACCTCATCTTCTTCGCCTACTTTCTTATAAACCTAGCAATGGAGAAGAAGAACGAGCTGTGAGATGAATGATTGGTGATAAGATGAACGGGTGAGAGGATCAACAAGTGCATCCATTTCTTCCTCGATCTACTTTTTAATTTTATTTCTATTGTTTCTTTTCTTCCCATAGCTACCTTGTGTTTTTTGACTTGGAACCCAAAATTGCATTGTTATTGCAAAGCCTAAAAGATGAAATGTTTCCAAAGTGTTTAGCAAACATAGCACTTCATTCAATGCATTAGGGGAATTACTAGGAAGCCTTTCTCGGACTATATGGGGTGGTTTGCATGCTTCCAATTCCAGCATTGGATTGGAGGTGTCCAAAGGTTGAAAGAAGGGTGTCAAAAGTGGGGTGTTCTTTGGTCCCATATGCAAATTTTTTAGGCATTTGGCTAAAGAGAAATAGATGAATCTTCTAAATGCACGCTCTTATGGTGAGCATGTGTCTACTATGGTACTGATTTATCCGAATGAAAGTTCTATGCCACTGAAGACATGATGATTCATAGGATGGATGTACCCTCTTCATTGATATGGTCAAAAACTTCTTGAGAGTATTTAACAAACAGGAAGTTATATTGTACATGGCTCAATAGTCAAATCCAAGTCCAAGTAAAGTTCAGGCTCAAGCCAAAAGCATATATAAGGTCCAAGTCCAGTTGATGTTACAGTTAAAGGTCAAATTATAACTCTAGGTGACTAGGTCAACTACTTTTTACTCAAACGTGCACATGTGCAAAAAAGGAAGTTTAAGACTGTTTTAGGGGAACACTAGGCTGACCCATACTTGTTAGATCTTATAGTTGATCTCCAAGTTACCTAGTTGAGTAAGTGAAAGGTCTCCAGTCTCCACCTAGATAAACAAATAAAAGGTCTCCACACCAAGATATGGGCAACTTAGTGTATCTGCTATAGTTATCTCACACCACTCTCTTGCTTGCTTCTTAGGTAATTGATCCTATACTTAACATTGATATGCAACCTTGACTCTTTGAATGGGCCTGGGCCTTAAACACGCTTTTAGCTTGTACTAGTATTGGACTTGCTTCTGAGTTCTGACTCATAGTAAAACATGTATACAAGTTTTTGAACAATAGATAACCCCTCTATTTAGATTGTACTCCTTATTTATTTGTAAATTTCTAACCTTCCAAAAAAAGACAAAAAAATGGAATATAATAAATAAAAAAGAACATACAACTTAATATATCCAAAAGCTAGAAAGGATTCTCTTTTAATGTTAGTGATTGAATACAACATCAAACCTGCTTGAAATGGATGTTAATTGATGTAATAAGACCGGTTTACTATGAATAAAATAAAAAAAGAGAGAATCAGAGAAAAAAGTTGAACTGAAATGTCAGGAATCTAACCTCCCATGACCATCACCATCCAACGGAGATGCAAGATCAACAGCTGGGTTAAATGCTCCAGCCGCAATAGCAGCAGCTGCAAAATGTTGGGCTCCAATAATCTTCCCATTGCAGAAGTTCCTCTTAGTGTTTGGATCAACTTCGCACTTTCCTCTATATGTAGGAACAGGTCCATAGGCTGCAGTATTGTGGGTTCCATAGCTCATATGTTCTGGAAATATTCCTGAATCTACAAAACCTATCACAACGTCTTCCCCAGCCCTTTCACAGCCACCGCCTGTAGGCCATACTCCCATTGGAAGTCCTAAAAATTGGGGTGTGTGCGTTGTCAGTCTCTTTACCTTCCAATCCCTCTCTACAGATTTCACACCAGGGGATCGTCTAAGTACCTCTGCCTACAAAACAAATTGACCGTGTGTAAGAGCATTGAAGTGAACAATCAAGTAATTAATGAATAAAAAACTGACATAGATGAACTCTTCTTTACTTCACCTGTTCAGGCGATGTGTGAACAGCAAAACCATTAATAAGATGCTTGTAACTGTATAGCTTTTTATAGGTCCCAGCTTCAAACAACAGCCCTAAAAGCATATCATGTTTCTTCTCTAGGTGATGGGCATATGACATAACAAATTCACTGCAAGGGAATCCAGCGGAGGGAAACAAAAATGAGATACATATAGGCAAAGAATATCAGTAAAAACATAGTAAGGGATTTCCAGTGACATAACAGAATTGTAACCAAGACTCTTGCTTCAAGACAAGAAAGCATACCTTGTTGTATCGATCTTTTCATCAGAATCAGTAGCAGTGGCTGCAAATCCTTCAATGCCACCTCTGTAAGTCACTACAGGCTCCCCTTCAACTGTAACAATGTAAACCTCCGCTCTTGCATGAATGAAAAGACCTAAAAGAAGCAAAATTGTACATCCAAGCTCCATCCTCATATTTATACAACAAAAATAACTAAAGCACTACTCTTGATCTGTTTCAAACAAGTTTCCAACCCTGTAATAAAAACAGGAAAGAAACAGAAAATAAGGCTTAAAGAAGAAATTGCTTATAAACGCTTATTTTCCCATATCAGCAAAGTGAAAAAATTCAGAGAAATCAGACACGGGGGAGAATGAGAGAGATGAGTGCTTATTCCAATGGGTTATTATTCACCATACAAAATACTTTAAACATCTTTCAACACACGTGGAGACTGAATATCTTATATATTGTCTACCATTTAAGGAACTGAACATGAAGAAAATACTCTAAATAGAAATAATATAATGGTAATACATGTGCATATAGTCAGATATGTCAAACAAAAACACAAATCTGGATCTCGCCTAACACTACACAACGCAGTCAAACAGATAAATTTAAAAAACTAACAACAATTAAATAGAAAAAATTTCTCCCCATTTCAGCTTTATTAATTGATGAAGATTCAAGGAAGTGTACAAACTTCCACATAAAGGATCAAACAAAAAAAAACAAGAGTTCACTTATCGTTTCTCATTTCTACTGAAAAACAAAATTCTTTAACCCATGTAGGAAAATAATGTATTTCCTTGCATAAATTGCAATTCAAAGAGAATTTGAACAAAATGAAATTATTTAATCAATTCATAATTGAATATAAGCTTAAATTCTTACCCCTAATAAACAGACACTAAGAAATCCCCAAAAGCCGGAGCTCTCAGCGTTCACCCATTTCACAAGCTCTAAATGGCAAACCAAACAGACTTCTACTTGCACTGAATCAAAGCAACTCCAATTAGTGAAATACAGAAGAAACCCACAATTTCACACACTAAATAACTTGCTAAAGCACAAAAAGCCACTCAAACACTAATATTTTTACCATAACAAATCCACAAAAGTCTCAAAACCGCATATAATCAAAACAAAGCTTCGACTTTCACCGACGCAATCCACCTAAGGAATCACCAAGAGTACCTGCATTCATATTTAAGCCATTAAACAAGAAGCTCAACAACACGCAAGCAAAAAAAATATCTCTGATTCACGAAACGAATCAATAACAAGAAAAGTGCAAGAAAACACTTTACTGATTCAACCTAAAGCCGAAGACGAGAACAAGTGTACAAATCTCCTACATTACGCTTCCCGCCATTAAAGCAAACCTAAATCGATCTAATCTAGCAAGAGAATATCAAGAAAACTAAGGTTTCTGAAAGATTAATTAATAGTTATTCACGAAAATGTCATCATCAAGAGATCGGAAGATTGTGTATTCAATCAACAGTACATATTAAGCCTTCTTCGAAATTAAATTCGAACTTAATAGCGGAATCGGAGATGATGGAAGCTAGGGTTTGAGAAGAGGTTTTAATTACGGGATTGCCATTGGAGGAGTTTGCAGAGAGAGTAAAGAGACCGAGTGAAGTGTGAGAGAGAGATTTTGGTGAGTGAGTGAGGTTTTAATGAAGGGAGATTTATTTAAATAATAAACAAATAGTAATAGTGAATAAATAAATAAAGAGTAAATTACTGTGCACTGGTATTTTGCTTGGTGCTATCAAGCATCGTAGGATTGCATCGAGATCCTTATTTCGATGCAATCCTACGATGTCTGGTACCAAACACTTAACCGGTGCATTTAAGAATTCCCCATAAATAAATGAAAATCGTAAACATGGTAATTGGTGAGACTCTTGTCGATGAATTGAGATGTGTGAATATGTTTGTTCGGATGGTGCATACTATAGACGAATTATTGTGATATTGTCGTATTGGTAATTGAGTAAGGCTAGGAAATCAAGTTTTGCAACTAGAATAATGTGGCATCATCAGAGGAGGTTCTTTCGAAATCACGCCACATCACCATGATTGCGAAAACATGATTTTCTAACATTTTCGTTGGTAATTCGAGTGTTAGTTTTGCAGTAGTTATCGGAAGTGAATGAAGTTGCAAACTAGTTAGCTAGACGGGATTTACAAACTAGTCAGCTAGACGGGATTTAGAGACAAGTCTATTTATACGAAATAGGGATGGCAGTGGGGCGGATTTTCACGGATATCCGCCCCACCCAATCCGTTTGGGGCGGTTTTGGATATGGCTGAATGGATTTTCGGGTGGTTTCGGGTATCCAAAAAATATCCGTTCACTATTCGGGGCGGATACGGATTTGGCCATATCCGCCCCGCAAGCCCGCGGATATCCGTTTAACCAATAAATTTACAAAAGTGCCCTTCTCCTATATAAAGGATAAACTCTTTTTTCACAAACCACAATCGCCCATTCGCCCATTCGCTCCCTCACCCTCTCACAGAGCACCGCCCATTCGCTCCCTCACCCTCACCAAACTCTCTCTCCCTTCGCTCCCTCACCCTCACCCTCACCAAGCTCTCCCTCTCACAGTCACAGAGCACCGCCCATTCGCTCCCTCACCCTCACCAAGCTCTCCCTCTCACAGAGCAGCGACCAAACTCCCTCCCTCACACCGCACACCACCTCGCCCTCCCTCACGCCGCGAGACGCCGACATCCTCCCTGCTCCCTGCTCCCCTCACGCCGCGAGTCGCCGAGCCCGAGATCCTCCCTGCTCCCCTCACGCCGCGAGATGCCGACATCCTCCCTGCTCCCTGCTCCCCTCACGCCGCGATCTGCCTCCCTGCTCTCGAATGACAAAGGGTTTCCTCCTCTAGATCAAGATCTGATTTGATCAAGATCAAGATCTGATCTGATCGAGATCAAGTTCGAGATCAAGATCTGATCTGATCGAGATGAGATCAAGATCTGATCTGATCGAGATGAGATCAAGATCTGATCTGATCGAGATGAGATCAAGATCTGATCTGATCTCAGAGATCGAATACTTTAGATCGATTTATTTGTAATATGTTGTAATTTTTTTTTTGAATTTGTTGTAATTTTTTTTTAGATCAGAGGACTCAGATCTGATCTTTAGATCGAATGTTTTTTTTTTTTTTTTGATCTGATCGAGATCAAGATCTGATCATGATCTCAGAGATAGAATATTTTAGATCGATTTATTTGTAATATGTTGTAATTTTTTTTTTGAATTTGTTGTATTTTTTTTTTAGATCAGAGGATGATCTTTAGATCGAATGTATTTTTTTTTTTTGGTAATTTGTTGTATTTTTTTTTGTATGTACAAGTAAGATGTGTTTTTTTTTTTTCGGGTTAAATGGGCGGGGCGGATATCCGCGTATCTGTCCGGATCGGGGATGGTTTTTAAAAAAAATGATAAACGGATATGCGGGGCGGTTTCGGGGACCCGAAATCTCTCGCGGGGCGGGGATGGATTTGCTCAAATCCGCCCCGTTGCCATCCCTAATACGAAAGGACTGAACAAATGTTTTTTTTTTTTTTTTTTATTGTAAGAGTTCAACAAATATTCATGACACGTGTAATAACTAGCAACTATTTTTAGTGCATGTTACCACACCATTGACATTTTTGTATATTATTTTGGAAAAAGAAATCAGGAGATGTTTTTTTTTTCCTCTCGTGATTGTCTTTTTTTTTAACTTTTCTCTCTTTTCTTCGACGGAAAGCAAGATTTACTAATTGACTTCCTACCAGATTAGTTTGACAAAATCTCTATTTCATTAATTAATCAAAAATTTTGATTTTTTTTTCCTTTTCCATTTTTTGTTTATTTATTATTTATCGTCTATCCTTAATGGTAGCAACAAGCAATGAAAGAAGTTTCTTGCCCAATTTCCATACTATCCAACTTGCACTTTTGCTTTGTTGAAATCCTAAGAAAATCCTAAATGAAACTCGAAAACATGGTAATTGGTAAGACTCTTGTTCATGACTTGAGAGGTATGTGAATATGTTCGCCCCGGTGGTACATAATTTTCATGAATATCTCTTCTTCTTCTTTTCTTTTCTCTTTCGGTTGATGGAAAGCAAGATTTACTAATTGACTTCCTACTAGATTAGTTTGACAAATTTTCAAATAAAAAAATTTGAATTTTTTTTCTTGTTTATTGATAGTCTATACTTAATGTTAGCAACAAGCAATGAAACAAGTTTCTTGCACAATTTCCATACTTTCCAACTTGCACTTTTGCTTTGTTGAAATCGTACCAAACCCTAAAGCACATATGGTCATGAGATTATGAGAACAAAACATTAAGAATACACACAACTTTTTCCAAAGAAACTATAGATAGGAATAAATGTATCAAAGGAAGACAACATATGACCATGGGAAGAGAATACAATTCATTATATTGGTGACTTTAAATCTCAATGAGGCGTGTAGTATCCCACCACCATTACTACCAACATGATAAAATTGATAAGATGTTTGATGAATTAGGTTAAAACATTTATAAAAGTTTGGCTTTGCAATTATATCAAACCACCTCCATGAAGATGACTTTATTATCCACATCATTGCTTCCAACATATGGGGTCTTCATATTCCATGTCCCACACATGCAATGCTTCATGCATGGATGATCAAGTGTAAAGTTCTTCAATAATACCATCTCATATGTGGAGGTTCAAAATGTGAAATTTCCCAAATTTTGATTATAATTATAACAAATCGAAAACATTTCAAAAGGGTTGGGATTTCAAGACTCAATTTCTCTCCTCGATTTCACAATTTAGGTAAGCATTTTTTTTTTAGTGAAGTCAGAACTTTTACTTCTAATTAAAAGCTTATCGAAAGCTAAAATAATAGTCTGCATATGATTTTATTTCACCCATATAGGAATTACAAAGTCTCTAGATCACGACCCTTATTTTAAATGACAAACTCATTAAAATAAAAATAATATTTCAAATGCAAAGATTAATACAAAAGGCAAAATAGTCGAATTTTCTTTAGGAGTGAGCAAATATGGGACAAAAAATCAATAATAATAATTGACTCTAAGAAATTAAAAATAAATAAATAAATAAATAAGCTAGAAATTTGGCTAGCTATCATTTCTCAAACAATGTTAGGGTTGAAAACCGAACCGACGGTTCGGTTTTTCACCTAAATCGTGAACGAAATCGATTCTAATTTATGCAAACCGTAATCGAACCGACTAAAATTGAATCAAAACCAAAATAAAACTGAACTGACCAACTATTTTAAATATATTATATTATTTTTTATAAAATATATATTATTTATTATATATATTCGGTCGGTTCGGTTTGATCGGTTAAAATCACATAGAAACCGAAAACCGAACCGATCACTTCAGTTTTGAATTTTTTAAAACCAAAACCGAATTTAATCCGAACCAATCAATTCAGTTAGTTTGATCGGTTTTTTGTTCAACCCTAAACAATGTAAACGTGTGGATAGGGACCCAAACAACCAACAATGGATTTGCCCTTTTATTTAGAAACATAACAGATTAAATTTTTATTAATTATACATATTTGTCAAGAAAATTAGTGCAGTCTTAATCAACATATAAATGTCTTGATCAATGACATATTCGTTATAAATCAATCCGATTTCCCCCATATTTCATTGTCGGCCTTATCCCATTTTCATTGCGTCACATTTCATATTATAAACCACGACATTTCAGGATATAAGAAAGCGAAATGATTATGAACTATTCTTTTACATTATGGTTAAAGTTTAGGGGGCATTGTGGGTGTAATTATTTACCCAAAAATAGTGAAGTTTAGGGATTAATTAGTTTAGTTGAATAATAATGATATAATAAATTGGATATTTGGGAGCGGGAGGGTCACAACAGAAGGGGTACCTGTATTTTTGTTTTTTGGAAGGGAATACATGTGAAGGGAGCCCCCACCTAGGTTGTCTGTATACTTATACACATCATGTGATCCTAAATGTGACAAATTCTCATTTCTATAGTTTATCCTCAATTCTAGGTAGTCAGGCTTTATAGGTTTTTTTTTTTTTTGGTTAGATTTTGAGATTTTTCCACTTCTTTCTTTTCTATAGATAATGGTTTTAAAGTCTGTCTGCCTAAATAACTCGTGGCTTATATATATGTGATCCCAATCACACAAAAATATGTCATATTCTCGTTTTATATAATGACCCTTTCCCTTTATGCCACCACAACCACTCAGACATTGTTGGGTTGGATTGGGTAGGATGGGTCACCCTAGGGGTGGGCACGAGACGGGATGGGACGAGATATACTCATCCCTATCCCATCCCGTTCATACAGGATCAGGACGGGACGGGATCAGCTATTCAATCACTACTTGAACTGCAGTCTAACATCAAAACTCAAGACAGCCAACTTAATAATTTACTGGATAATTATGACATTGGCAAGGTTTCCTTTCAAATTAATCATATCTGGCCTATTCAGATTCTAATTGTTAATTGTTCTACTTCTTGCATTGTCTGCATGTTGTAGATTTGGCTTGTTAAGTTATAGTTTGGCTATGAATGCAAAAAAACGTTACAAATCTCATGCTGTTAATTTACAGTAGAGTTATGTTAAACTGCGGTGGCACACACTAAGGTTTTAGGAGTTGAAGATACTGACATGCAACATCATGTCTGGGCCCTGGCATGGATACAATCGTTTAACTGCATCATTTTAGTTTATTAGGTTCTGCTTGCTATGCCCAAAAAGTTGGCAGATTGCAAAACAAGTTGTGTTGTCTGGGCGTGTATATCCAAGCCTCAGTTTCTGGTATGCGTAGGCCTCGTTGTTGTTAGGCAAAATCCTGCATAAATCAAGTAGTCGTTTCGCATAGGTCATATTCCCAAAGTTGAACTGAAAGCATTGTATATATCTTCTCTGGTCATATACTTAACTGTTACATGATGTTGCTCTAGTTCTCTGCATAAAAAAAAAAAAACCCAATGATATGAAACTCTGACAGAGAACATTTTTTTTTCTTTTCAGTTGCTATAATTCCTCAGTTGAACCATGAAATGCATCAATGCAATATTTGCGTCTAATTAAATAAAAATATTAATAATTAACAGTAATAAATTAGTTCGGGACGGGACGGGATTGGAGGGATTGAAAATTTTCATCCCATCCCATCCCATTCTAGATCGGGTCGGGTCGGGACGGGATCGGGATGAAATTATTCAATCCCATTAAGACCCGGAAAAATCGGGACGAGATCGGGACGGGAACGGGATCGCGGGATGGGATGCCCACCCCTAGGTCACCCTACCCAAATCCAAAACCCAACCCAAACCTAAATGTATTTATTATTATTTATTTATTTATTTTATAAACCAAAAATTCCATGCAAAACTAAGTATCTAACGAACATAGTTTCTGATTTTTAATACTTTCAAGTGTTCAAAGCTCGTTTTGTATCAACGCTTTGAGTCTACCCGTTGGATGAAAATTCAAATTCATTCGAGATGCACGGAGATGTATCATTCTTTTTTCTTACATTGAACTTAAATTTCACTATAGAAGTACGAGTTAATGAATGTATGAAGATATATGATTGACCCTATATGGTTAACCAAAATTAGGCCCAAAGAATGCACTCCTAATAATCGGTTGAAAAACTCGGAAAATCTTAACCGATGTGTGACCTCTTACAAAGAGAGTAGATATCTGACCAACGGAAGTACAATTGATAAACATGAGATGTACACATTCATTTGTACAATACTGATCAATGAGATTCATGCAATCCACCCAAAAAACTACAAAATCCAAACTCACTCACTCAATGACCATAAAATCACATCTTCCAAAAGTGATCTCAAAAGTGGGATTAGTTGTTGGAGATGGGCCTCAAAACCATCACCACCTTATGAGACAAACAAGCAAAACCCTTCTTCATAGTCAAAGGACTCACAATTAACAAATGCTTATTACGCGTTTTAACACAAAAACAAATCATCCTTCATGAATAAAAATGAATGAATAGCTTCAACTTTCTATGGCTTTTGTTTCACTTTATATCAATCTGTCAAAATTTATGATTGACTCTTTGAACTTTCTGGGGGTAATCGGTGTGTAAATTTTTTAATTAGTCTATCTGATATTCATTATGTCTTAATCAGGTACATAATCTAATTTTTATAATTGATCGATCGCTCTCAATTTGATATACGTTGCGTCTCAATGTCGCAATCACACAATAATATAGCTCGTGCCTATACATGCAACTTTTAAGATAAGAATGGCAATGGGGCGAATATGTATTTAATTGGTATCAATATACACTTTTAGATGAGAAATTAAGGATTTGCATTAGGAGGTCTATGTCTGCCTAAGCGTAACACTAACCTCAAGCCCATATGCATTGCTGGATAGAGGTCCAATACAACTTGAAATCGAAACATGAACAGTACCTATCAATAAACACGCTGAAACAACATGATACACAATGCTAATAGGGTTTTTTTTTTGGTAATTTGCACTTTGCCCCCTATTATATATAGTTAATTAATAAGTAGATCCATCATTAGTCATTATTACAATTATCCCCTTGACTACGTCCATTGACCGTCAATTTTCAAAGAAGATTACCAAAATGCCTTTCAAAAATCAAAGGCTGAGATTGAATCTTTCGTATCTCAAACATCTCATCTCGATGAAAAGTCTAAGGCCCAACTGAAATCGCTATCATATCTCGAGAAAAATTCAACTATCGATTTTTTTTAAAATATTTCATCTTAAACAACTTATCTCGAGAAAAATCTAACGGTTCAAATTTAATTAGTAAACACAAGGTAAATCTAACGCTCCAAATTTAATTATGCACGCATCACGAGGAAATTGATAGTCCAACACGCATCTCGAGACAAATTTATGCCTCGGCTTTATTCGTCCACGCATCTTGATGAAAATCTGGCTTCGTATTTATTTGCATGCGCATCTCGAGGAATTTCTCGTTTATTCGTACACGCATGTCGATAACATCTTATGCTTCAGTGCACAACTCAAACAAATCTGATAGTCCAACACGTATTTCAAGAAAATTTGCTAAATTATATTTATTCGTGCACGCATCTCGAGAAAATCTGACGTTTTAATAAATTTTAATATAATTTTGCATTTAACCACATAAAATAAATTTTAATTTAATTTTGCCTCTTGAAACGGAGCATACCTAAGAGATGATCAAGAAAATTTTGATTTTCTTCATCCTCTATCTCACAGACTCGCCACCACCTCCCCCTTCATCCTCCATCATCTTCCTCATTCCTCCTTTATCCTCCTTCATCCTTCTTCCTCCACTTTCTCAACTTCTTCAGTCTTCCTCTTTCCTCTTCTGTTTCACAACCCCCATAATAAAGTTAAGGTTTCATTCATCATTCATCCACTTCCTCATTCTTCCTTCATCCTTATTCTCATTCCTCCTTCATCATTTTTCCCCATTCCTTATTCTCCCTCCTTCCTCTCTCTTCATCTCTCAGGTCTATTCAGGGGGCAAAATAAAATTCAAATTTATTTTAGGGAGCAAAAGTAAATTAAAATTTATCAGACGTCAGATTTTCTCTCTAGATGCATGCATAAAATAAATGCGAGCTGTTAGATTTTATTGAGATGTGTGTCGAGCCTGTAGATTTCCTTGAGATGCGTGCTGGGGATGTTAGATGTTCCTCAAGATGTGTGCATGGATAAAACTGAGTCATCAAATCTACCTCGAGATACATGCACGAATAAATCTAATATGTCAATTTTACTCGAGATGTGCGCTGGATCGTCAAATTTTCTCGAGATGCATGTCGGACAGTCAGATTTCCATGAGATGCGTGTTGAAATGTCAGATGTTCTCGAGATGCGTGCCAATTACATTTGGATAGTTAGACTTACATAGAGATGTGTGTAATATTAAATTTGGATCGTTAAATTTTTCTCGAGATGAGTTGTTTATTTTTTTTAAAATCAATTGTTGGATTTTCTCGAGATACGATTACGATTTCAGTTGAGCCTTAGGATTTTCCTCGGGATGAGATGTTCGGGGATACAAAAGATTCAATCCCAACCTTTAATTTCAGAGGGGCATTTTGATAATTTGCTTTAAAAATTGACGATCAATGAACGTTGAACGCTAGTCAAGGGAGGTAATTGTAATAGTGATTAATGTATAGTCTACTTATTAATTAGCTATGTATAATATGGGGCAAAGTGTGAATTACCCTATTTTTTTTAGTAGGAGCAGGAGGTGTATTTTTATTTTAAATTTTTTTGGTAAAAGCTTATAGCATAAATATTAATAATTACGAATACTGTTGTCTCGCTGCTGTAGCTAAGTTACAAGCCCCATAGTTAAGGTCTCTATTAATAAAATTACATAACCAAAAGCTGTGAATGGTAAACACTGTTTGTAGGAGGTGTATATTAATGTTAGAAAACCAAATTTTCGGCAACCCAGGTAATATGACATGATTTTTAGATGAATCATAGAATCTTAAAATTATGTGTAAAACTTAAAGCTCCAAACTTGTTAATATCATGTCAGGTGTTTATTTTTTTATTTTTCCTTAACACCTCCCAGTCTCCCCTGCAATAGGATTTAAACACTGAACTTTGATTTCATCCACCACAAGTCTATCGCAAAGTTGGTACCCATTGGCAGTTTGGATCGTGTTTCCGAGTTCCAATAAATTTGATAGGGCCTATAGCCCAAGCCCCATCTCAGGTGAAGTGGACTGCCTGCACATTGCTCTCAACTCTCATACCCTCCCAAGCTGCTCAAAACCAAATTTTGCAGAGATAAGCAGTGGAACCATCTCTCCCTTTCTCTCTCATGATTAGTTCCATATACGCCACTCTCTCTTGCGCGAGGACCCCATCATCATCTCCTTCTGAAGGCAAAAGATGCAAATACTCTGGTCAGTCAGTGGTAATTTCTTTGCCCCTTCACTCTTTTTCATTCATTTACAGACTTACTTCTTTCATTTCGATTGAAATTCAACCTATTGAGTTCAAATTCATGAATTTTGAGGAAACCCCATTATGTTTTTGATCTATTTGTAGAATGGGTTAGCTCAGTTTAACTTAGTTTTGACTCAGCTTTAGTTGATTATCACTGTAAATGTAACTTTTTTCATGAACTAATATGTTCAATTATACTTGTAGAGACCACTTCCAATACGTATAATTACAGTAGGAAAGAAGAGATCCAATGGGGTTCAATTGTTGGTTGATGAGTATGTAGAGAAGATCAAGTACTATTGCAATGTCGAAGACATTCAAGTTAGGTCGAATCCCAAAAATACTGGGTATGTACACTCAAATTAGTCTTATTTTTTGTGATTGTGTTTACTTTTTATACTATTATCCGAAATCAAATAACAAACAAATGAGTAACATTGTTTTTTACATCGACTTCTAAGTGCCTGTTAAATTTACGGTTTCCATGTGAAATGTAGGACTTGAATCACTTAAACACAACTCGTGTTCCTCAACTTGTATATGGCACCATTAGGATAAATGATAGTACCCGTTGATTGTTTAATCATTGCCACTGTAAGCGGCAGTGACATATATCGCTTGTTTGGGGCTAATGATTTGCATCTTGTTCCACCACTTTCACTAGAGTCATATTATTAAGGAATGCATTTTTAATCTATGTTTGCGACCATAATATATGTCCTTTTTTTTAACACATTTTTGGAATCCAACCCGGTCTGAAAGATGCCTTATGCTCTGCTAATGTTATTTGGTATAGACTTCTATTTGTAATTGGAATTATGGTCAAATAACATATCAAAGGTAAATTTCATGGTTAACATGAATTAGCACATACTAGTTCTTGAGATTAGTGTTGTGAATAATGAACAAAAACTGCAGTTAGCTCGAAAGTATTCTCAACTTGGCTGGAATGAGCTTTATTGAACACAAACTTGGCTTTTATAGCCTTACAAGAGTCTTAACTGAAACGAAATAACAGCTCACATTGTGCGCTATCTAAGCATCGTGATAAATACAATTTGAAGAAATCAAACAACTGATACCCTATAAACTAGGGATTTATTCTAACAGGAAAGACTAAATAAACAGAGTTAAGTGAGGCCCTTGAAATCAGCTAACAACACCATCAATCCCTCTCTTAAACTAATTACTGTGAGTAATTAGTTTACACCTGCAATTCTGCGAACTCCCAGCTTCTCTCTGATCTTCTAAAATGTATCCAACTTCAACGGCTTAGTCAGCAAGTCTGCCAATTGTTCTTGAGTGCCACAGTACGTCAGCTCGATGGTACCTTCCTTTGTGAGATCCCTCAGGAAATGAAATCTCACATCAATATGTTTACTTTTTCCATGCATTACCGGGTTCTTTGAAAGCTTGATCGTAGAACTATTATCACACATCACATTAGTACGACCTTCCTGAGCATGGCCTAGCTTCTCCAAAAGTCTTCTCATCCAAATAGCTTGACTTGCACACCTAGCAGCAGCCACAAACTCCGCCTCTGTTGTGGAAAGAGTAACTATGGGTTGTTTCTTTGACAACCAAGAAACCGCACCTGAACTTAATAAGAAAACATAGCCTGAGGTGCTTTTTCGATCATTTATGTCACCTGCGTAATCATTATCCGTGTAGGCAAGCAACTCATTTGACCCTCCCTTCTTATACATAATTCCAAAACTGGTTGTGCCCATCAAATACCTCAAAATCCTCTTGGCAGCTTGAAGATGTATCTCAGTAGGTTTGGCCATGAACCTGCTAATCAAACTTACACTGAACATTAAATCCGGCCGAGTTGCCGTGAGATACATTAAACTCCCAACAATTTGCTTGTAATAGGACTCATCAATTTGTACTCCATACTCATCTTTATGCAATTTGACTCCTGGTGTGATCGGACTACCTACTGGACTGCTCTTATCCATGACAAATCGTTTCCATGGCATACCTTTTTTGACAAATAGATATGCCATCAGACTACTGCGAAACTTCTATCCCAAGAAAAAATCTCATCTTCCCCAGATCCGTCATATAAAAAACATTCATCATTGAGTTCTTAAAACCAATCATCATGTCTTCATCATCACCAGTAAAAATCAAATCATCGACATAAATACTTACAATTAGTACCTTGCCTTCTGCACTTCTTTTGGTGAATAATGTCTGCTCGTTTGGGCACCTCTCAAAGCCTTCATCAATGAAATAAGCTTCTATACGACTATACCAAGCTCGAGGAGCTTGTTTTAGTCCGTATAAAGCTTTGTGAAGCTTGTAGACTTTTTCTTCACTGCCCCTCTTCACATATCCTTTTGGTTGTTCCACATATACCTCCTCAGTAAGCTCACCGTGCAAGAATGCAGACTTGACGTCCAGTTGATATATTCTCCAACATTTTTGAGCTGCTAGTGCCACAATCATCCTCACCGTATCCATCCTTACTACCGGGGCAAACACCTCGGTGTAGTCCACACCATGTTGTTGAGAGTATCCTTTCGCAACCAATCGAGCTTTGTGCTTATCTACCTCCCCTAGCTCATTCAACTTTGTTTTGTAAATCCATTTGACCCCTATCTTCTTGCATGGCTGCATCCAGCTGGTAAGTCGGCGAGTTCCCAAGTTTGATTCTTTTCTATTGAAGTGATCTCCAAGTCCATTGCACTCCTCCATTTTGAGCTGCCCACTGCCTCCTCGTAGCTTGTAGGATCTCCAGCTTGAACTAGAGCCATGTTCACCTCATATTCTTCCTCAGATAAACCTTCCCCAGTGGTGTAGTCTTCCAAGTAGCTTGGAATTCTTCTGTCTCTAACATCTCTTGCATTTGAAGTACCAACTCTGGCATCTTGTTCATTTCTGGCAGCTGAGGTACTAATTCCAGTATCTTGCTCATTCCTGGCAGCTTGAATAGCTTCATCACCACTCCCTATGACTTCTTCATTTCCTTCACAAATCTCACCTTCAGTATCTTTTATTCCTTCTTCTTCATCTATGTCACTCTTGGTGTCACCCCACTCAAGGTCTAACAGTACCAACTCCTCATAATCAGCACTCCAATCCCACTGCCTTTCTTCCTCGAAAATCACATCTCTACTAATCACAATTCTTCTCCCAATTGGATCATACAGTCTATAGCCTTTACTCTCCTCGCTGACACCCAAAAACACACAAACAAAACTTTTGTCTTCCAACTTAGTACGTCTGGCATGTGGTACATGTACGTGTGCTACGCAGCCAAAGACTCTGAAGTGCTCAACCGAAGGTTTCACTCCTGACCATGCTTCTTCTAGGGTGATATTCTTGACTGCCAAGGTAGGACATCGATTCAGCACATACATGGTCCAATTCACTGCTTCATGCCAGAAATTTTTTGGAATTTTCTTTCCCGAAAGCATTGAACGTACCATGTTCATTACCGTGCGATTTTTGCTCTCGGCTACTCCATTCTGTTGCGGAGTGTATGCGATTGTCAGCTGCCTTTTAATCCCACTATGTCTACAGAACTCTTTAAACTCATCAGAGTTGAACTCTCCCCCTCTGTCTGTGCGTAGACATTTGATATACATATCAGTCTCCTTTTCTACCAGCTTCTTAAAGCATTTAAACGAATTTAAAGCTTCTGATTTTTCTGCAAGGAAGTAAACCCATGCTTTTCTACTAAAGTCATCGATAAAGCATAATAAGTACCTCTTTTTGCTGTTTGAAATCGGATTCACCGGACCACAAATATTAGCATGAACAAGTTGTAGCTTTTCCGTAGCTCTCCACGCACTCTTCTTTGGAATGTTATCTCGGTGTTGTTTCCCAATCAGGCAATCGGTGCACATCACTGTGGTTGGTGCAAGCTGAGGCAGTCCACGCACCATATCCTTTGTCTGAAGTGTCTTCAAACCTCTATAACTCAGATGGCCATATCGACAATGCCACAGATGGGTGACATCTTGTGAGCTTGTGTGAAAACAGGTAGGCTTTTATTCTTGTGTATTTGCCAACAACACAAACATCCTATTAGCAGACATGCTAGTTTGGATGATTAAGCCCTTCTCTGGATGATAAATCTTAGCCATTCCTGCATGAATTAGGATGGTAAGACCCCTTTCTTGCAACTGTCCGACACTTAACAAATTGTTCTTTAAATCTGGCACATAAAATACATCAGTAATAATATGCCTTACACCGTTCAAATGCAGCCGAACATTCCCTTTGCCTTGTACTGCCATTCTGGTTTGTTTTCGAGTTTAACATTCTGCCTGAACCCCTCATCCAAATTGCAAAATATCGTTGCATCTCCACTCATATGATTTGAACATCCCGAATCTAAGAACCAGATATCTCCACGCTTTGCCTCATTCATCTCCACATATGCCATTAGCAACATCTCTTCATGTTCATCCACTTCGGCATAGTTAGCATCCCAAGTCGAACACTCATATTGGAAGTGACCGAGCTTATGACACCGATAGCATTCTATTGTGGCTTTGTTGAAGACCTGTTGCCCTCTACCTCTTCCTCTAGAAATGCCTCTGCCGCGCCCTCTTTCACCTCTGCCTCCTTCAAGAGTAACCTTCAGTGTTTGCTCATCTACACCATTTTTACGAAACTTCTGCTCATGAACTAGTAAGGAACTCTGTAGTTCATCCACAGAAAGACGATCAATGTCTTTCGACTCCTCTATTGAGCAAACGATATAATTAAACTTCTCCGTGAGGGTACGCAGGATCTTCTCAACAATCTTTACATCTGGCATGTCTTCTCCACAGTTTCTCATGTCGTTGGCAACCAACATCACTCTTCCAAAATAGTTTGTGACGGACTCTCCAGGCTTCATCTCCAAAACTTCAAAGTCTCTGCGAAGAGAATTGAGTTGAGCTCGTTGGACCCTAGCATTCCCATGATACTTTGTTTTCATTGAATCCCACAGTTGCTTTGAGGTCTCCTTCTGAGTGATGGTCTTTAAAATGGACTTGTCAATTGAATTGAAAAGATAATTCTTCACCTTCAAATCCTTCAACTTCAGCTCCTCTAGATTTTTCTTCTGGGCACCACTCAAAACTTCTCCAACACCTGGTTCTGTGTAACCTGTCTCAATAAGACTCCACCACTCCTTTGACTTCAGGAGATTCTCCATGAGCATGCTCCAGTGCTCATAATCACCGTCGAACTTCGGGATACAAGGTAAACCGAAATTGCTTGCTTCTGCGGCCATCTTCTCGTTTCCGTGAGGCTCTGATACCAACCTGTTGTGAATAATGAACAAAAACTGCAGTTAGCTCGAAAGTATTCTCAACTTGGCTGGAATGAGCTTTATTGAACACAAACTTGGCTTTTATAACCTTACAAGAGTCCTAACTGAAACGAAATAGCAGCTCACATTGTGCGCTATCTAAGCATCGTGATAAATACAATTTGAAGAAATCAAACAACTGATACCCTATAAACTAGGGATTTATTCTAACAGGAAAGGCTAAGTAAACAGAGTTAAGTGAGGCCCTTGAAATCAGCTAACAACACCATCAATTAGGATGTATATAAGGTAAGTTTATGTAACTAAAACCTTGTTGAGAACCAATCGATGTGGTGTGTGATTATGCATCTGACTGATGTCTCTTTAAGAAATAATATTCTCATGAATATATTTTATCTTCAATTTTTTTCCCTTCTGTCCCAAGCAGTAATGTGAAGGCTCAGATCGCAGGGGAAGGTATAGTTGTTATGCAGCATATTAGGCCTGAAGATTGGGTAAGCCTTGATAATCCTTTTTGAGCTTGTTATAGATAAACTGATTCCAAAAAACGAGATCACTTAACAACTGCCTGTGTTAATAAATGTACTCATAGTCATTTAACTTCTAGCTCGATGACTTTCCTCACATTGTGATTAGACTCTACAGGTTGTGATGTTGGATGAGCATGGCGTAGACGTCGGCTCTATTCAAATGGCTGATTTGGTGGGAGATGCAGGGAATACGGTACGCACTTAGCTCAACCTGTATACTCTTAATTAAGGTCACCAACGCACAAGTTTGTTCACATTTTTTCTTCATGGTAAAAGCGTAGAGGTGTGCCATTACATCCATCTATCCAGTTACATATTTTAGACTGACTTTTTACTCAATCGCTTCAGGTTAACAACTATAATACATCGAGATAATCCAATCCATCATTGTTTCCATATCTCATCTCAGTATATTTAAAGTAATGAATGACTTGTCAGAATCCTTGATTTTGCCTAGATTACAAATTATTTCTTTTGTAGAAAAAATGCTCAAAACCGTTGTTTGTTTGGATACATCCATTAATTTTCCATGATATATATAGTGTGAAGCATGCTTATCACATTCATAACTCTTAACTTCTGTGAGGGACGGCCGGTTTATCATCATAACCATTGTTGTTGGATACACTCAACAAAAATAACTACTTAGTTTTGCTAGTATAAATTTTGTACAAAGGTTATGCTTACCAGGGCTTGGCACTGAAAATGTAGTGTAGAATGCCAATTTGGTATTGTGAACGCATCAAAAGAATCACAAAACCAAGAATAACTGTAAACCGACTACTTAGCATTGATTTTGTTTTTATTGTATACATGACACTGGTTTGGTTATCTATTTCTATATGGTGGATACTTAACGCTATCTTTTCTGTTTCTTTTAGGGATCATCAGCATTAGCATTTTGCATTGGTGGACCTTATGGACACGGGCCTCAGTTGCGTGAACGTGCTAATGTTACAATCAAGTTGTCTTCCATGGTCTTGAACCATCAAGTAGCACTAATAGTGCTCTTAGAGCAGCTTTATAGGTAAACTTCATCTAAACTACTATGTTGAAACAATCATCCCAGTGTTAGTATGAAATTGATGAGAGAAACTCCTGATTTTTATTTTGTCCCAGGGCATGGACAATTCTCAAAGGACAGAAATACCATCATTAGCAAATCCTACTTGCTTCTCGCAAGGAACCTATATAACAGGTACTATTGAAAATGACTTTTTTTTTTGTACAATGTATCAGGAAGCAAACCCAATAGCTTCAAGGGATCGGTAGTTTTATGTCTTCTCGAAGTATTTATAACTCCTAAATTCCTTGAGAGTTGCAACATCCAACATTTTTTGTTGTGGGCAACTAACATGGCAATGATGTAAGAGTGATCAAAAGCAGACCTTAGCTCTTAGCACGATTTGATAATAGTTATTCATTTGTGTGATTTCACAGGCAAATGACAAAGGAACACACGACCAAGTGGAGCAAATGTTGTCCAAAACTGCAAGCTCTTACTGAGGATGCTGGGGAGTGAAGTCGAACAAAAAGTTACAAAATATCAGACAAGGGAAGAAAGCAACGATTGGTTAGTCAAGGAAGAAAACATGTTTTTGTAGGTCATATAGCTAATAGGAACTATGTAGCTTATGAAGGTGCTGTAAAGAAGACTTTGAAAAGTTTGATTAAGGTAAAAAAAAAAAAAAACATAATAACAATGAGTTGCTCTCCATGTAATGATTTGTTTAAAAACAAGATGAGTATTACTAATTAAGAAATTTGGGCATTTGATCCAACATTTGTATTGTTTTAAAAGTCTGCTCTGCTAGATGGAATTAATGCAGGTAAGATGTAATCTGCGTAAGATTTAGATACTATAAAGTTCTGAAATAAAACAAACATTTAATACACATGCATCTCTTGTTGAAAAATTACATGGATGCTTTTGTTTGTGACTTGGATTAGAATACCAGTTGATTGGATTCCTTCAAGTTCAAACATACAATCACAAAGTCCTTACATTATGCCCTTCGAATAGATATAAAAATAAGCTTATGGCATTGTACATACATTTTTGACAAGGAACACCATGCATTTTATGGTTTACAAGGGTAAAGACAGACTGATGATCTCAAGTAGCGTAGCCCAGTCATTTTAAGTGAGCTTGCCGAGTATTCCATTCATCATGATTACTCCATGGTCCTGAAATTTGAAAACAAAGGGGTTAGCATAAGTTTTAGCTCGTTATATTGATCAAATACCACAAAGCAATCATATATTGGGATGAGGAGCATCAAATAAACACGTCGATACAAAACTGAGACAGCAAAAGAACGATTGCATTTTGAGATCAAGCCCATAAATTAAGATCATACACAACTACTTGCACCCTGCGTTTGTGGATGAAATCCCCCAAGAAGGGTTAGAATGGCAGTTCCCGTCCCTTGAACCTTCCCCTGAACCTTAACCATATCTATGAGAGATCGAAGATCTGAACAGATTTGGTGGTATTTATTTATTAATTATTTTGATAGAAAAAACTAATTTTCGATTAAAAAAAGTCATTCAAGAAATTAATCCAGAAAACTGACGCTGGAGCCAGATCTCATGGAATGTAATATGAATGTTCTGTGCCTTGAACCATAGAAAGTAACTATCATCATAGAAAAATAAATCTTGGGTTTCAACTATTCATTAGCCGGTAGAAGCAAAGTTAGGATCATTTACCAATCAGAACATGTAGTACACTTGCAAGGTGGTCTTTTTAGCACTCTAAAGCAAATGTTGGCACCTACAATGAAAAAAATATAGTAGCGTAAGTTGACTTCAAAAAAATACAAACATAAATCTTTCAAATTCAAATGACTTGTTGATGGCAAACACTCAAGTACAAATCTCATCTCATGCAAAAACTGAATTCACCAAAGAGAATCTAGATTTCCTTGAGCTGCATATTTAATATATATAGAACGAAGAAACCAAGCATTACCAATTGATCTGAACGAGTATCACTTACGTAAGATTTCGATTTCATTCCCAAAACAAATAAAATTCCTAATTCATTACTACAGTCCTTCAAAGAGGTTGCAATTTGGGAGGAGCTTGTTAAGCAAGTCTCCAATGCTTATCAAATCCCTGCACATCCAGAAGTAAGAATCAGAAACTATCCTAATTCCCAAACACGGATTTGCATGTGCACTGCGATCCTTATTTTTATCATAATCACAATCTTTCTGAATGGTTATCAGCATCATAGCAATCCCATCGGTGCTAGTCTGATTTGTGTTGCCTAGGAAACTAGGTTTCGTTAGTTTGTACATACTATGCTGGTTTAGGAAGCAGTGTAATAACAACATCCTCTACACTGCTATTGGAAGGTTTAACGGATAGATATCTATTAATCCATAAACAGTATGAAGGTTGTCATCCAAAAGGAACACATACCGAACTTCTGGGTTTTGATGAGGTATATAAAGCATTGCTTAATGGAATTAGAAAATAGAAATTAATCTCTCAACTCTTCAACAATAACTGAACCATTCACAGCCAAAGACACATACATGTTCAATCATAATCACAAATGTATCCAATGCTTACAGAAAGAAAATCATTTGCTTAATGTTTTAATATTAAAAAGACAAGATCCCAGGTAAATCCTACCTCAACCATGTTTTCATCAATAGAAAAATTCAGTCCCGCATTGATTGTACCATAAGCACTATCATATTGAAGGATCCTCAACTTTCCTTCCTGCATTTTGGTAAAACAAATATTTCGAAATCCAAGGTATCAGACTCAGTGGTTCATTTCCAAAGAAAACATATTTACTAATAAAGATTCTACCTTTGTTCCGTAAACAAGCCCACCACCAACCAAAGGATGAAAGCATGCGACATTAACTTCGTCTTCTGCACTAGGTAGCACTCTCACAAGTTCCATGTCAGAAACTCTGTAAACCTATATCAAGGACAGACAATGGAACGACGTGAAACCAATGAAAAGTCAAAATCAAGAAACTTGCACGCAAAACATGACTTTATTTTAAAAAATGGCAAAGACACGGAGTAATTAAAGCAAGTAGATAGGAGAAAGTTGCATATTCACTAATCTTCAAAATTGTAAGGAATAAATTCATACAAATTATAAACGGGCAATGGAAAATTCACCTCCAAAATTGTGTATATAGGTATTGTTGTCTCCCCGTCGATGACAATACTTCTGAGAAGTGAACTATGTCGTCGACCATAGGCCAGCAATATATGCTCAGATGTAGGAGAGAACTGCAGAAACAAAATTTACAGCTCAAGTTCAAGCAGATGTTCAAAGTAGTTTTGCTTTTCCTCCTTTTATATAAACATCAAGAAAGTTCAATAATCGAGGGGAAATTATTAAGTATATTATTGATCAAGCAACCAAAATTTGGAGAAAACAAGTACAGAAGTAATGAAAATATACAATATTTCCACTTAGCTACAAAAGATTCACATGAAAAGGGGTTGCTTTGTTGAGCTAAAATGATTCTATGCCAAAACAAACCTTACAAATTCCCCATCAACCTGCATACTCCTCTCTAACAAGAAGAATCCAACCCAAACCCTCATAAAAATAAAAAAGGGTGTGTGCGTGTGCGGCGGCCGCCTGGTGGGGGTACAGATGGCTTTTTAGTAGGTTTTCTCAACTTAGTCTACTGTCTTTTTGTGCCTTCTCCAGTGTTTTGCCTTATCAATCAAGAAAAAGATCATTAAATAAAATTTTACAAAACAAGAAGCATCTCACCTGAATTGAAGTCAAACAGTGAGCAGCTCTGATTGCCCGTGATGCAAGCACCTGACCAAAGCTGTACATCAACTTGTTATAGCGATTGAAAAAAAAGAGGTGTTCAATAAACAATGCAGAAAAATGTTATACATCGTTCAGTAAATTAGAGAAACTAACTTACGTTGCCTCCTCAAGGGAATATATTCGAAGCTCGTACATAACTTGGTGAGCTGAAATTGGGTGCCGTGTTGGGGATGTTGCAGCTCCAGGGACATCATTGTGCAACTGGGACTGCAAACCAGGATCAGCTTCCATATGAGGAAGCATACATGTGACGCAAGCGGCTAAAAATCTCCCACAAGGTGAAAAATGGGCACCCATCTCACTGGAATTACAAGATGAACATGTCAGAATTCAAATAGATGAACACTTGGACCTTGAACCAAGACAAACAAGAACTCAAGAGTGCCGTTGCAAACTATATATGCACAATTATTAAAAAGAAAACAGACGATAACATTCTAGATATATAAATAAGTAAATGAAGGAAATTCAATGAAGATATTAACTAAATCTAACATAAACATAGAGATTATGGCTATTCACAGTTTGAAAAAGATAATTCCTTCTGGCATGCTAACTACAAACAAGTTGCACTGGCCACGGGAGTATGAAATGATATCTGTAGCACGATACAGTACCTACAAAGGACAGCATGCGGAACAGTCAACCGGCACTTTTCTGCATCAAGTGGGGCACAAGGATCTTTAATATCATGCGGCCATATTCTTAACTTCACTGTGCAAGGTAACTCTGCAGCTGCTGCAGCAGCCAATGACGACGCAAGCTCAGATTCACTTCTGCCAATTGGTTGGGGATCACTTTCATCGTGTGCCATGTTAACAAAATTAGAGGATTCCCCAGCTTGAGCTGTCAAGCGAGGTCGTGACGAACGATGTCGCAAACCAGATCTTTGAGCAATCCTAGAGTGATTAACACCACTGGTCATTAGTGAGGAAGCAACTGGGGTATCCGCATGCTGAGCAGCAAAATCAGATGCCATGATGTCAGATCCAATTGCTCGTTGTCTAACTAAATTTTCATACAGTGCAGCATTAAGAGAAAGCATCGGATGAATTGCAGCTTGACTTTGGCCCATTAACCACCCATGCAGAAAGGGCAGCTCATACATTGGATCACTCAAAGGGAAATATTGATGAAGTTGACCATATTCACTACTTCTTGAAAGCATCTGCGCACTGGTGTTTCCAGTAAGATTTGAAAGATAAACACCAGGTGTGACCTCGATACGTGGCCTGGATAGCCTACTAGGCACTTGACCAACTCCACTTGAATGGAAAATGAGTGGTGGCACATTGTTGACACCATCTGATGTTTCTGGAATAGGGAATCGACTTTGATAATCCCCACCTATGGGCTGTGTGTCTGTTGTCTCCATAGGGTCCATCGCAGAGTCGGGCACTGCATCTTCTGTTCCATTGGGGGAGCATGTATTGGTAGTGTCTTCTTGCATAGGATATGAGCTAGAAGGTGCCATAGGAGAACTCTCCATGGGAGAAACCAAATGGCTAGGCTGGCTTCCCATGTCTGAATCTGGCTGAGGGTGCATAGATGCAGAACGGTCCCCCATCTGTGCCCCAATACTTGAACCAACAGCCCTACTAGCATGCTGAGACGATGTTCTTCCTTCATCTCTTCCAAAAGTAGGAAGGAACAAATAAGGGAAAGGCATAGGAGGTAACTTGACTTCCTGATTAGAACGGGTACCAGAGTGAACATTTGCAAAAAATATCGCAGGAGGGGGATAATACACGTAACCCTGGGATGTTGCAAGCGACATTGGGGAATCTGGCGAATCAAGATCATTAACCTGTAGTTGGAACAATAATTTGATTAGAAGTGAATAGATGAGTGCACATCCAAACAGAAAAAAGGAAAAAATGCATACCCTAAATACCCTACCTCAGCTGTTAAAAGAAATGGGGCAGCATGCGGATGAAAATGCACAGCTCGAAGGGAACGCCTGGTCTTCAAAATAATGGCGGGTGATGATGCTTCTCCTCTCCTGTTGTAGTGCCATATGTATAACTGATGAAGGAACTCAAATGTTAGAGGTAGATGAGAAAAGATGAAAAGAAATCATGCAAGAGGCTAAACAAAGAAGGCAAACAACTGTTGTCTTGCCACGTCAAATACAATGGGATATAACTTGATGCAAATCAAACTACGCGTAAGGCGGAGGAGTAAAAGATCCCCAACCTTGTGACCAGATGCCACCGCAAGAAGTTCCCCTTGCGCATGGAAGGCAATGGAAGCAATGGGACGGTCTGCAAATTAGAAAAATTGGCAATGGAATCAATTATGCAACACTAGATATCGATCTAAATAGAGAACCGTTAGCATTATTGTCATAATATTTAGTTATTTTGCATAAGATTTGAAGGAGAAATTACAAAAATCGCGTGATCCTATACAATCTGCAGTATTCGCATCCCACAACCGAACTTCGTGATCTAAGCTTCCACTTGCGAGTATTTCTGGGTGCACCGGATGGAACCTAACCTGAAAAATGTAACAGCGTGAGACAGAAATGGGAGAACCAAACTAATAGATGCCTCAACATAAATTTGCTGTGGAATGTTTTTATTAAATTATTATAATTCTAATTGTGAATCGCTTAAAGCATGTGGCGAGTCATTGCATGCTGAGTGTGTTCCTAACACAGAACAAAAAACACAAATTTAACTTGTGAAGATTTACAAATAAAAAAATGCCTACCACCCAAGGCGTTCGTCGATGACCACTCAGCACCTTTAAGCAGTTTCCAGTCTGACAATCAATTATTTTGACGGTATGGTCACCACTGCATGCCAAAGAAAACTCATAAGGTTCAGTTAACAAAAAACAAAAACATGGCAAGGAAAAAATAGCACTAACTTACTGTGTAGATGCAAGAGTTTTTCCATCAGGACTGAAGGCTGCTGCTATAGTTGATCTTGGAGGAGGCATCAGAGGACAATACTTGGCCGATAAATGCCGCAAGGACTCTGCTTCTACCCTGAAAATTTTTAGAATTTTTTTTTTTAATTTCAGTAACATGTACTCTAAAACCACAAAAACAATGTTAAAGTCAGATACTTTGGAAAAAGTTTTCCAGTGCTCTAATCAAACTAGTTTGCTAGGCCGCTAGACATTGATTCTGTAGATGTTTACGACACAAGAATGTCATCATTATTCTTTAGCTGGCAGAAGTATTTGGAATTCATCCTTGCTACTATGCACAGAATATGGTCAGTTTGAGAAAGTGAAGAGTCTGAGGTTCTGATCTCCAGTTAAAGGTAAAATGTCTGAAGGAAAAGATGAAGCGTCCAGACAGAGTCTCAGTAAGAAATTTCACTTCATATGGGTGCAGGGGTGTAGCCAATAGTAGGCTAACAGCCCGGGGTAAAATTTTCATTTTTAATTATTTGGTATTATTTTTCAAAAACAAAAAGTATATATATATATAATATCATCAAAACTCTTTTCAGTACACTCCACCTACTTCATTGCGACAGCCCAGGTGGTAAGCATTTAACCTTACCACTGGAATGACCAAGGTTCGAGACTTAGCACGCCCTTCCCTTTTGATTGTGAGCAATAAGTTTTGAATTATTTTTCATATTCATTCACTTTTAGGCCAATATTGCTACTCACGACAAGCTAACTTGCCATATTATGCTTGTAACATTAATACAGAATTGAAATTGGTAAAAAATATAAGAAATGATAATCTAAGCATGGAGTTTCCGATAGGAGTTTGTAAGTATCGACACGATACATGTCAACACTCTTTTTTTTCCAGAAATAAAGTGTCATTGTTATGTAGGTTAATAGTGTTACCTTGCCAAAGGTGTACCGAGTGTAGCGGATGGTATCACACGTCACGGGTTTGAACCCGGTCGGCGGCATAGGGTGGGGAGGGTTAAGGGTAAAAAAAAGGTGCTACCTTTATTGATAAAATAAACTAATAAAACTAACAAAAGAAAAATCAAAATGAAAACTAAGATGGAATAGAATGCATTACATGTACTTTTCTGCGAAAAAACATAAAAGAAAAAAAAAAATGGCTCTCAATTGGTAACCGAAGTCAAGGGATTGGTTTAGTGTTGGGCCGTGAATTGGCATTTGTAAGCAACTAAGCAAGAAGAGATGATAGTCTCAACCTTGGTTTAGTTTATTGTTGGGTGGTGTTTAAGTATTGGTCAAGGCTTAGTGTTTTTGCTCATGTTTCCTTTTCTTTTTCTTGTTTCCTTGTGTTTGTAATCAGAAAATTGTGACTCTACTTCAAACTTAGGATAAGCGGGAAACTAATATCCGAGCTAAAAGAATATGAAGTTCCTCCATCCAAAGAAAGTCCTAGATAGATGGTGAGAGCAAAAACTTTTTCTTCTAATAATAAACGTCCAACTGAAGATCCACTTCATAGATACCCTCTTTTCGCAACAAGGGGTGCCTATTCCCAATAACATGGTGATTGGATGTGAAAACATTTGAAGAATCAAAAGTATTTTTTTTCGGCAAAACACCAAAAACTTGTTTCAAAGATGTAACCTAATGATTGAGAAAACATAACAAATACTGAACGGGACCTCAAAACTACTCACACGTCTACAACAACCCAAAAAAAAACATAAACAACAATTTGATTGTGTATACATCAAGCCTCCTCCCTGCTGAAAGTGTACAGACTGATTACAAGCATAACACATAAAAAAGGGACCTCAAAACTACTCACGCGGCTACAACCTGAAGAAGAAAAACAGCACAAATATTCGACTACGTATACATTAAGGATGGCAACGGAGCGTATTTGGACAAATCCATCCCCGCCCCGCTGGAGATTGCGGATCCTCAAATCCGCCCCGAATATTCGTTTGTACAATTTTAAAAATACCATCCCCGATCCGGACGGATTAACGGATATCCACCCCGTCCGAATATCCGTAAGAAAAAAAATAAAAAAAATCTAATCTGTCTTTCTTCTTTCCTGCAACAACAATCATCCCTCGAATGAATTGCCAGAGCATACCCAAATCCTTCATTCACCGAACTCTAAACTGAACCCAAAAAAAATCCAATACACACAAGACACCTTCCAACTCACTCACCCTTCTTTTTAGGAATGCCAGTCAAGTAATTTATATCTTGGTCGAATTTTGCATCAGGAGCTTGTCAACTCAACTCCTCTTTCTCCAAGAAGTTCAGAACTTTTCCACTGATCATCTAAGGCACGGTTCGATCTCCTTCCTCCGGTGACGGCAAATCGGAGCTCCACTCCACAGGTACAAGAATGTCAGCTTGGTGTTTTGGTCCATTTGAGCACCACCAAATCCATCATAGACCAAATTTTTGGTCCTCCTTCACCCACAGTAAATGCAATCTTGGATTCATTCTCATCCAAGCCTTCTTCTCTGGATCATCATGTTCAACTTTTTACTGAGCACTCACCATTGAATCCACCGACCGGCCAACTGAGCTTGAAAGCGGACGAGAGATCGAGATCGGTGAGGTGGTAGAACTTGTTCCTCGAGTGGAGAAGATGTTGTACTTGGCCTCGAGTTGTAGCTTTGTTCCTTGGTTCAGAGTCGGTGGAAAGGAGAAATGTGAGCGAGGGGTTTTTGGGAGAAAGGGAGTGGGAGGCGGGGAAGGGAGGGAAGAGGGAGGCGGCTGGGAGGGGAGGGGGGAGGTTGGCGGCCTGGTGAGGTGGCGCTGGCTGGTGGAAGCGTTGGTCGTCTCTGCTGTGTCTGTGTGATGAAATGTTGTTGTGAGAAATTTAGGGTTAGGGTATATTAGGGTTGTGAGAGATTTAGGGTTAGGGTTCAGGGGTATTTATGTAATTTGTTCGATTAAACGGATATCCGTGGGGCAGATATGGCCAAATCCGTATCCACCCCAAATAATAAACGGATACAGTTTGGATATCCGTATCCGCTCCAACCTCCATGTAACCATAACCAAAACCGCCATAAACGAAGCGGACGAGTCGGATATTCGTAAAAATTCGCCCCACTGCCATCCCTAGTATACATCATGCCTCCCCACTGAAAGTGTACAGACACGTCTTTAGACTGATTACAAACACCGCAACACGTTACCCAGCTCTATAAAGAAATGATTCCTATGGCAGCGATGATTCCTATGGCAGCGACAAGATGCGTTTCCACATCCATTTTACTTTGGCTGAAAAGCATTCGAAGCCATCTATTGGGGCACCCACTCACCTAATGATGCACCCATCGGAATAGTGCCACCCACATTCAAAATAAGAGCTTAAGAGACATAGAAAAAGGGCAAGCATAGATCAGGTTATTAATGGACTCTTGGCTAGCCTCACAGAAGAGATAGTTTTATCATTAGGATGCCATTTTTTATGGTTGGAATGTCAAAGCAGGGATAAACCACTTGTGAATGAGTCTCTTTTTTATTCAAAAGTTCAAAAATCTTTCACTAAAAGAGACCGGATGATACAATAAGGATAAACTCTCATAAAAGAGAGATTACCAAGAATAGCAATACATCCCAATGTGCCTACAATCGCTCAAAACCCATCCCCCAAGTAACTTATTTCTAGTTGTTGACCAATGCCATATAAGGTACTCCATACAAATCCTTTCCACACCCAATGTCGCCCCTTCACAAAATCTCTGACTTCGTTCCTTCCAAAGTGTCCAAAATATCGCACAAGTAGTAATGCTCCAACATTTCCACCCTTTCACCAGAGAATGATCCAATAGCAATTAATCTGGATATGTTGCTGGAGTTGAAGGTGTCATCATCTTCTATATATAGGGAGACAAACTTGAAGATTTGACTTCCTTTACCATCTTATAGCAATAGGTCATTGGCTTGAATGCACAGGTGTCACCTTCAAACTAATAAAAAAACTAAAAGGAAAATGTGTCGTTACTCTACACCAATGGAAACACGACCGCACAAAACCAAGCAATTGATCACCTGACGGATGATTCAATTTGACACTGTTGGACTAGCTGATTTTCTTGAACAATCTGTTCCTTGTCCCTGGATATTGTAAATGCTTTTGACCGTTATGTTTGGCATGCTACTCACAATGGGGCTTTCTCTGTTTTCTTATTTTATTTTATTTAAATTACACAACAATCTTTTATAACTAAATGTTATCTTGTTTGTGGGTTAAAACAAATAAAAATAGTATGGCAGCAGAAATAAACTATGAATTTTAGATAATTCATGTAGTGAGATACTGAGTCAGTGACAGCTAGGTTACATATTAACATTGTGCTGCTATAATAGTACATTGACATTTGCGTCTTCATATTTTCATATTCTTTTGTAACAAATAGTAAACTATTTTTGTGTGTGTATGTGTGCTTGTGGGCTGTGGCAGATCAATGACAAAGACACAAACCGTAATTCAACAAATGTAAGCTTTTGTCCTGATTATATATATAAGGAACACATAACGAATAATGCACCGGCGATACAAATAAACAGTTAATGTTAGTATTGTCTGCTTGTACTCTTGTTCTACATTTCTAAACTCCTTTCATGTCATCCAATCTCACGTTCGCATTTGTGTCGTATACATATTTTGAGAATGAAGATAATATCATCAAAACATCATGGACCAGTACACATGACTCTACATAGCTTGCTAGTTAAAATGAAAGTTTAGGTCCAAATTTTTATATTAATATTTGCAAAGTGAAAGTTAATTATGTGTAAAGAGTGCTGGTACAGAGTCTGAGCTTACCATGATATCAAACTGTTTCTCGCATCTCTTACTTCACAATTGGGTCCAATGCGACTGACATCACCATTTGAAACACCTCCCCATAGCTTTTTGGATGTGTGTTTAGATCGAGGAGCAATCTCCCTCTTTGCCAACAACTTAAAAACATTTCCTCCACTGACCAAACCAAAAAACATGAAACAAACAAAACATTTTCAGAATCCTCAACATTTAATACAAAAAGGGCAATTAAACCAAAACAAAACGTGATTCCACAAACCTTCGCAAATTAGAGTTCGTCGACTGCGATTGTGGAGGAAAACCACCTAAAGGATTCGAAGACGTCGAGGGCACATTTCCATCATCCACCATCATTTCTTTCCTTCCGCTGAACATCGTACTCTTCTTCCTTCTCTAATCACTTAACCTAGCACCTTCACTGCCATAATCAAACAAACTCAATCACAATCAGTAACCCACCACTCAATTTCTAACCTTTCCTTCCACGTAACACAAACAAAATGCTAAATTTTTCTCAAAATAATTCAAATTCAAACATTTCCATCATTCCACTCTCATTCCTTTACAACTAAATAACCTAACTTTACATTAACAATCAAACAATCATCACAACCAGTTCTCAAAATTCACACATTACTCATCATTTCTACTAACCTAAACACCCTAAATTCTCATTATCCCACCCGATTCACCAACCCCACCCATCCAAAATCCAAACTTTCTCAGATCAACCAACAAACCCACACCCAAACCACACCGAATCACACAATTCCCTCAAAATTCCACAAAATCAATCATTCAATCACACGAAAAACAAACAAATCGACAATTCATCCAAATCATAACCAAATCAAACCAGAAGACATTCAAACCCTACCTCTTCCATCGATCCCGAGAACTGAATTGGAGATCCCCTTATTCCCAAAAGCCCTCAAAGCGACGCGCCAGCGATCTCTCTCTATCCTTTCTCTCTCTTCGTTTCTCTCAAATTCTTTGGTGCTTGTTTTGGGTATTTATTTTATGTTTCTATATTTCCGCGTTCTTATAAGATAAAAGTGTGATTAGGTGTTTTAAGCCGTTGGATTAAGGGATTTTCTTAAGATTATGTGAATAGTTTTGTAAGATAGGGTTTTCTTTTTTCTTTTGTGATTTTTAGGGTTTTATTTTTATTTTTCAAGAGGACCATCCCCAATATTTTAAATGAACAGTGATGGATGATTATGAGGTTGATAACTAATTACAAGGTATTTTTAGCTAAAGTAGTATGGTAATGTTGTTGATATGATGATTCAGTCATCTGACAATGAGATCTGATTACGTGATCAAAATTGATAGGTTAAGTAGATACGTGAAATTTTTAAGTTGTGACTCGTGTAAGATGGTGCCATGTGCAATGAAATGTCACGAATCAACCAATTCTCCCAAAAGTTCAAGCTGTCCAGGAAGGGAAGGTTCATTACTAGGATCGTGACATTGTCTCACGCTTCCAAAGTCAACGTCTTCGTCGGCTTACTCTATTGACACTGGCTCGATGAGCTTCTCTCACTTACTTACTGGTATTTAACAACTTAACACTATAATCATACATAATGTTAAATTATTTTAATCCAACCCATAAACCAACAAATTCTCCCAAAAACCCAAACTGTTCAGGAGATGAAGGTTCATGACTAAGATCGTGACAAGGAACATAAACTTATTGTCGTTAATTTTGTTAATGTCATATGATAAATTATATGTGTATAGTGAAATTTGAAACAGTCAGTAATTTCGACATAGAAAAAGGGAAAGAAAATTGGATACAGATGATGATGTAAGAATTAGAATTAAATAACAGAAATGCTAGGACTCTCATGCATCGTATCTCAATGTTTAGTATAAGAAAGCAATAATTTTTAGGACTATAAGTTCAATGATGTTTAAAGTCATTTCGAAGGAAATAGGGGGATATGCCAATATAACATGTAAATAATCAGAAATTATAGGGAGCGAGGAAAAGGGAGCAAGGGATTAGTGGTTATCTCCCTCGAGATATGCGGCATAGCTTATCTCGAAGAGGGTACCCATCCCTCGCTCCCTAGAACGATTGGTAAATAATTGAAGAAAAAACTGCTATCAAATAATAGTATACATAATTTTTATGCTTTAGGAATGCCTTTATGTCATGGCTAAAACATGAATGTCAAATTTATGTTACCTTATCTTAACGACCCCCTCATTTTATGTTTGTAAGAATGAGTAACACAATGTTTTGTTTTCCATTCTAAATGCTACAATTTTTTTTCTCGGGGTTTTGATTGAGTTAAACAAGCATGTGGTGATTATACACCATGCTAAAACATTTTACAAAACAATGGATAAAAAGATGATGACAGAATGAGTGTAAACACTGTGAGATGTCGAGTTTTCGGACAATATTTTATCTCAATATTCAGCGTAAGAAACCATTTGATCACATTTAAATCTCGGGAATGGGCTTTGATGATGATGATGATTCAGCGTAAGAAACCATTTGATCACATTTAAAGGCTCTTTAGAGTAATTTTTTTTTAAAGATGTTTCAATGTCATTTGTAAATAAATAAAACTCAATATGTAATTTGAGTACCTAATATTTTCACCACATGTGGCATCAAAATTGCTATAACAGATACTACCTTGAGATTCGGGTTAGCGTATCTACCTCAAAATTTGCACCAACTTGATACATCATAGTTTCATTTTGTGTGCTACCATGCACGATCATCTAAAAGGCCTCGAGAACTGTGTTAAGGTGTTTGCCTCAGGATCCACACCCTACTCATTAAAGGTAAATAATAGAACATCAAACTTTTCTAGAGAGCCAGGCCTGATTTCATCATCCTCGAGATGCTCATCTCTAGGATGATGGATAGTATCGAGCCTGGCCCGACGCAAGCCTGACTATCCAGATTTTCTATAGAACACCATATTTGTGTTATCTTATGGACTTGACATAGTTCACAATCACACCCTTACGACATAGGATTATAATCTTGCACTATTATAGCTAATGCAATTTTTGTTTAACAACTTTAATGGATGACGATGATGAATTTGGAGATCTCTACACTGTCATTCTTCAGTCTGCATTGGGATGGTATCATAGAACCCGATTTGATCCCTTTCGGGACACTTCAGAGTCTACATTGGGATGGTATCATCGATAATGATTTGATCCCTTTCTACGACACTTTAGTCTGAAGTGTGGCTCTAATCTAAATCGTGGTGCCTACAACCTCCACCAAATTATTTGGAATCCCCAATAAACCTATGGTCACTATTCTTTCTGCTCAAAACCCTTTACAGGCCAAGAAACCGCCACATCACCACTAACTCTCATGTATACGTGTCACAAACCCATTTAACCACCTTTCTTCCCTCCATTCCCTCCTACAAAACCCAACAACATGGCTATTTCACTCTCCTTATCTGCCATTTCTTCTTCATTTCCCCTAAAAACCCTCATATTTCCATCAAAACCCACCTCAAATCTCTTCCATATCACCCAATTCCACCTCTTCAATCTGCCCCAAACCATGAATTTTGCTTCAAAATCCACTCCCAATCAACATTCCTCAATACCCATTGATGTTCCAGGCCTAGATTGTAATGAAATAAATCAAATTTCCGACGAGACCTTTCGGAGGTATTCGTCATCTAATATGAGAAGGAATGGTGCTGGAGTGGCCATTGTGTGGTTCAGGAATGATTTGAGAGTATTGGACAATGAGGCCTTGTACCAGGCTTGGATGTCTTCTTTGGCCATTTTGCCTGTTTATTGCATTGATCCTCGGCTTTTTGGAACAACCCATTACTTCGGGTTCCCTAAAACTGGAGGTAATTGATTTATTTCGATAATGTAATTAGTTTTGGAGTGAATTATTATATATTTCAGGAATTTCGGCTTTGTGCAATTTTTAAGGAAATATGAACGCGTGTTAGAAATCTTTGCATTGGATATGATTTCAGTGATTTATTTTATAACCCTAAATACTTAGAAGATTGGGATAAATTAATAGTTGAAATGATGTTTATTTGGATAAGGTGAGTTTGTGTGTGTATATTGTACTTGATTGACTAAGAAATGTTATATATATTTATAAAATGACTGAGAAATGTTATGAATTTTAAAGTCCTATGTCCCCAATGAGTTACGAAGAATTTAAATTTTGTTCGGTATATGATGTTTTGTTTTTGATGTAGTGTAAAAATAACCCCATGCACACCATAGTCATTGGTATCCTCTTTAGGCATTTTTTTTCACCCACCTGTTAGTGGAACATTGCCACCACTGAGCCATCATCAATTTGACATATCAGACACACATCGAAAAAATGCAAAGTCACACAAATTTCTGCATTGCAGCAATAGTTGTCTGGAAAACATTTGTTCTTCGCCACAGGACATGATTGCTTTTTGTTGGTTGGTATTTGGTTTAGCTGAAGTGTCAGTCAAGAGCTTGGGCTTAGCAGCGCAAGTGCTCACAAGACAATCACGTCCTTGATTGAATTTCATCAATTTGGTACTTTTAAGTTACTCTGAGGATATATGTTGATGAAGAAGTGAACTTGACGAAGGAAGAAATTTATGAGTATTTGTGTTTGAGTCGACGGGTTTAATATTTGTTTCTGGATATCAATGGCTTTACAATGGGAGAATGCGAAACTGATCACAGTCCATCCGAGTCACACAAGTAACAGTACTGGATTGTTGTAGTGTTCAATTTATTTTCTTTTATGAAAACTTTGAAGAAAAAAAATATTCTCATTTTCTTGGCAGCTTTGAGAGCACAGTTTATGACAGAATGTTTGTCTGATTTGAAAAAGAATCTGATGACGCTTGGCTCGAACTTGCTAATACAAAATGGTAAACCCGAGGACATTCTCCCTTCACTAGCAAAAGCTTTTGGAGCCCACACAGTATGTTCATTCCACTTTCAACTTAAGCTTGAAATAGATGCAATCTATATTTTGATATCTTGTTTCGGAAGATTATATGGACCATACTTAATAGTCTCTTATTAGTGAGTTATTGATGTAAGGAATCCTTGAAAAAGATTTTCTGATTTGAATTTATGGTTTCAGGTCTATGCCCATAAGGAAACTTGTAGTGAAGAATTGACAGTGGAACGCCTTGTCTGGGAAGGTCTACAGAAAGTGGCTGTAGGACCAGGGGTTCCAAGCAGCCAAAACCAAGTGAAACCAAAATTACAACTTATTTGGGGGAGTACAATGTACCATATTGACGATCTCCCATTTCGTCCAAGCAATTTACCTGATGTATACACCCAGTTTCGTAAGGTAAATTTAGAATGATGTACCACTTGATGTATGCCAGTGTTTTTACATTCACTCACCTCCTAACAAAAAACTATATTGACCAACTTGCAGTCTGTTGAATTAAAGTCAATGATAAGAGGTTGCGTGAAGCTTCCAACATCACTTGGACCGGTCCCTAGTAGTGGTATGGACGAGATTGGTGGGTGGGGATGTGTCCCTTCGGTTGATCAATTGGGACTTCCTGAAGAAAAGGCAAGTACTTGCAGATTTATATTCTTGACTGCCCTTTTGTGAAAAGATCGAGTGCAATCATGTTTTCAACTGATGGGAATAACTGTAATGTATTTGTATGAAAAAGGCTTGATTTCCTCTTTGTATTCGTGACATGCAGGTTAAAAAAGGTATGCACTTTATAGGGGGTGAAAGTGCAGCATTGAGCAGAGTAAATGAATACTTTTGGAAGAAGGTATTCAATCTTTCCTTGGAAATTCCTTGTGTCCTTAAACTATTAAAGGTAGAACTCAGCAAAGCAATGAGAAACTACGTATTATAATAGTTGTTATTTGGACACTTCGGAGGACAACTTTGAAATTTGAGACACCCCTAGACCTTGAAACGAGTGCATGAAAATTGTGTTGCGTAGGATTTGTTGAAGGTTTACAAGGAGACAAGAAATGGGATGCTAGGACCCGACTACTCCACAAAATTCTCTCCTTGGCTTGCATTCGGATGTCTTTCTCCACGATTTGTGTATGAAGAGGTCAGAAATCGTATACTTATGCTTGTAAATAAATTATTTACTTTATTATATTAAGGTTGATTGTGAGCATGGATCCCATATGATTTGTTTAGGTGAAGAGATACGAGAAAGTAAGGGAAGCAAATGATTCAACATACTGGTACTTATTCAACTATCTTTGGCCTCAGAAGCAAATTTGTTTAGGTTGAAATATGTGGGTATCTTTTGTTTCAGTTCATCTTTTAGTGACTCGATTGCTCTTCTGCTATTGTTTCAGGGTGCTGTTTGAATTGATATGGAGAGATTATTTCAGATTTCTATCTATCAAATGTAGAAATTCCTTATTCCAAATAGGTAACAGACAGACAAAAATCAATTTCTTTACTTTTGTGGTTAATCACTTACCGATGTAATCTCAGAAAGTATTTAGTAGCAAAATAGGTATTGCATGACTAAGATATCCAAATTTATTATTTTCATATTCTGTGTTTTTTTTTATCACTAGGCCGATACAGTAATAAATCTTTTGTTTATACGACAAAATATTCAGGTGGCCCAAGAAAAGTGGAGGCTAAATGGAGCCAAGACCGCGTTCTGTTTGAATCTTGGAGAGATGGCTGTACAGGGTATATTGTTCATTTTTGTTGCCAAATTGTGATCTTTTCTCTCAATTTCTGTCTCTGACATTGGTAAATTGTAGGTACCCACTGATTGATGCAAATATGAAAGAATTATCTACTACAGGTTTCATGTCAAATCGAGGACGACAGGTATAGTTTTTGTTCACAAATGAGTTAAGAACATTCATCAAAACAAGATCTGCAATGTGTTCCATGGTGAAACCAACATCGAGTCCACCTCATATGGGATTATTTTATTCTCTAACTGATAAGTCCAAAAGGCCAAAGTAGAAAACCTACATCTAGCTCTGTATTCACTATAAGATTTTTGCTAGGGAAGCCTAATTGTTAACTGTTCTCAACTTATTCAAGTTATTTGCTTGGGCTATTGGTGTACCAGCGATAGATACGAAAAATTCTCAATACGACTTACTGACCATCTGCAATTACCGCAGATTGTTTGCTCATTTCTTGTCCGTGATATGGGCATTGATTGGCGCATGGGGGCTGAATGGTTTGAGACCTGTCTCTTGGATTATGATCCTTGTTCGAACTATGGAAACTGGACCTATGGTGCAGGTAAATATAAAGTCTGAAATTACACCTTAATGCTTCTTCGACTACTATGCAAATGCATGTTTTTCTGTACTATCAACTTCCACTCCTTAAGACTATTTGTACTTTGTTTTTTTTAATCTTGTCTTAGTCTTGGTTTGTGGTTTGGCATGTATGGTTTATATCTTCATAACTACGATGTTAACTTTTGTGTTTTTGATTGATCCAAACACGATACTTTTGAAGTATCTCCTCTTCATTTTCGAAACCAATGGGCAAAGCGTGCCAAAGGATGTTTAGCGCCTTGATATATTATTTTGTTTCCTACCAATTAGTTCAAGTATTTTTGTCTTAAGTTCCCAGCATCTGCCATTTCCATCTTGTATTTGCAGATGCTAATATTTTTTTTCCCTTAACCTTAGGTGTGGGGAATGACCCAAGAGAAGATCGATACTTCAGTATTCCCAAACAAGTATGTAAAATCAGTGTTCAGTCTTTCTTCTACGCAAAATTCCTGTTACTTATAACGACTCCTTGGTTTATCTGTAATTCAGGCACAGAATTATGATCCTGAAGGAAAGTATGTTGCCTACTGGTTGCCTGAGCTAAAAGCACTTCCCAGAGACAAGAGGCACTTCCCTGGGATATCCTATATTAGACAAATTGTACCACTAAAGTTTGGCAACAGCAACCAAAGGCATGCTAGGCCAACAGCTGACAAGAGGAGGCAATATCGAAGATGAGAATATCTGCATTCCTACTGCAAACGCATACATGTCGTTAAGCTGAAAAGGAATCTTCATACATCATATCAGACACTTCAGTAATATAGCTCTCACCCCATATGGAAAATGATGCAATTGTCGATGTGACCTGCACTTGGATGAGTTCATTTCTTAGGTTGTTGAGTTGTATGGTTAACATAGTCCTCTGTGTCATCAGTGTATTCTCTGGTCATCATTTTCATAAGTGTCGAAAACAATTTATACAGAGATCGAATTGTCACGAGCACAACTGAAATAATAGGCGGGAAGAGTAGAAATTAGTTGCAAAATCAAGCGGGAGAAGTTGAAACAGTTTGAATTTGAAAAACACAGTGTTATAATCCCATTGGGGAATTCCTAATTCTGTTAGAAGCTCCCTCTTTATAAAAGGGGAGAAGGTGTAAAACTAACAAGGCATGTATGAAGTAGAAATCAAGGCTCCAATCACTCTGATTGAGAGAGTTATCTGTTTGTTCTTTCAATTCCAGTGAATACTATCTTTGTTTTGCTAATTTTGTGTTCCAAACCTTGTCTAGTCGTGACATTTGGTATCAGAGCAATCACGATCCAAGCCCTAAATGGAAACTCGAGCAAAAGAAACGGAAAATTTCATGAAGGAGACGAGGAAACACCAAATGGAGACTACGACTCAGATTGAACTCATCAAAACAGAGCTTAGACGATTAGCTCATACCATTGAATCACAGGAGAAAAAGCTAGACACGAAGATAGATCAACTGATCCAATTATTTCAAAATGGCCGTGAGATGAAAATTGAAGGTGAATCCAGCCAATCTCAGGTGACCGGATCCACTGCTAATCAAATGAAATCTCCCACCCTCCCGCCCATTGATTATGGAGGCAATTTGTTTAGATTTCCTAAAGTTGATTTTCCCCGTTTTGATGGATCGAAACCCTAGATCACGGGTCTTGAAATGTAAGCGTTTCTTTACCTTACATAATGTGTTAGATAATTGCAAAGTTGCTCTTGCATCCATTCATTTTGATCAACAGGCCGATCATTGGTTCCTGGATTATCAGGTTAATAAGACCTCTATTCATTTTGATCAACAGGCCGCATCAGCAATGAGGCTGCTTGCATGAAACATATTTGGAGTATAATCACGCATCGGGACTCATTATGGGTCAAGTGGGTATACAAATATTTGATTAAACGCCGAGACTTCTGGCTGATGACCACACCTAAAGAAGCCTCTTGGTGCTAGCGCAAGATACTCGAATGCAGGGCTAAGGCGGCTCAGATAGCTCTTCACTCTATTGGGGATGGAGAGAACACACTCTTCTGGAAGGACCCTTGGCACCTGTCGGGCATTCTAATGGATCAATTCCCACAGGAGTTATTGTATGACTCAACACTCCACAAAGACGCCAAGGTCGGCTATTATCAGCAGCAATGACTGGAACATTCCCCACAGTGTGGGTAACCTTATTAGTGATGTACTCACTCACCTCGACGATGTTGAATTTGATATTAGTATGCAAGATGAAGTCCTGTGGAGCTCTAGTAGTGACGGCCAGTTCCAAATGAAATCGACCTATGAAGCACTCAGGAAACATAACCCTCCAGTGGACTGGGCTAACATTGTTTGGTTCAAAGGCTGCATACCCAGGCATGCATTTATAACCTGGAATCTTTGTCATGGTGCTTTAAAAACTCTTAATAAGCTCAAGAAATGGGGCAAAGCACAACATGATATATGCTCGTTGTGTAACCTAGAAAGTGAAACCGAAAATCACCTCTTCTTTGCATGCACCTACTCTCGGTTTGTTTGGGGCAGAATGTTACAACTTTTGAGCTACTCTCGGAACATAACAGGCTGGGATGAGGAACTTCGATGGTGCACCAACAATTTCAAAGGAACTAGTTCTAATGCACAAGTGAAGAAGATTGCATTGAGTGCCTTTGTCTATTACATATGGACTGAACGAAATGCTAGGCTATACAAGCAGCAACATTGTTCCAGTATCGAGCTAGTCAAGAGGATCTGTAATGAAATTAGGCTCAGGACTCGTCATTGAAGACAATGCAGCTAACAGACAGCTCTTTGGGCGATGGCAGCTTGACCCACAGTTTCGGACTCGGACCCCGATCACGTGCTCGTGGAAGAAGCCTCCTTCTGGGTGGTATAAACTCAATTCCGATGGTTCATTAAAAGCAAATTCAGGAGGTTACGGTGAGGTAATTAGGGATGATCAAGGTAGTGTCGTGGCTGCTTGTGCTGGCTCGAGTGTGGGTCAGTCCATAATCACGCATGAACTTCAAGGAGTTGAGGCCGGGCTGCAACTAGCCAACTCAAAAGGCTTCAAAAAGTTAGAAATCAACACTAATTCCACTTTAGTGCGAGATTACTTGACGAAAGCGAGACACAGTGCGTGGAACTTGAGACACATTCTCAGTGAGATCAGAAGAATGCTGGCAACACTGGAAGAATACACTGTCAACCATGAGTATAAAGAAACTAACATAGTCGCGGACAGACTTGCTAGCCTTCACCCTAGCTCGAAATTTCTGGAAGTTACACCGAGCTCGTTTGCTCAAGACTTGAAAGACATTGTACATGAAGATAGATCAGGAACAATTTACTCTCGAATGTAACTTCACCTTTTATTTCAGGTTTGGGGATCCTAAATAACCCTCGCTCGCTTTCCAAAAAAAAAAGAAAAAAAAAGACCTCTATTACTTGGCCTGTGTTGGTGCATGACCTGTGTGTGCATTTTGAAGACCCAGTTTTTGATAACTATGTGGCCTCTTTCAATAAGTTGTCTCAAACCCAGTCAGTGGAGGAGTATTTTGATAAATTTGAGGAGCTCAAATCTCTGATGATCAGACATAACCCATCCTTAACAGAGTCCTATTTCATTCTCAGCTTCCTAAGTGGATTGAAACCGGAAATCAGAACTATGGTGCAAATGTTTAAACCCAATTCACTTGCACATGCTTTTTCTCTAGCAAGGATGCAAGAAGTTTGTTCCACCAATTCATCTAATACTAGGAGAACTTACCATTCATCTTCTTATTCTGCACCTTGGTCAAAACCTATTACCAACACCACCTATCATTCCATTCCGCGGCACAACACACTTCCTGCAAATTAGTTCTCCAACCAAAATGCACCCACCACAATCTTTTCCAATGTTAGACCTCCTTTTCTCTAATCCTCCCATCAAGAGGCTCACTCCTTTTCAAATGAAACTCCGAAGAGATAAAGGCTTCTGTTATAATTATGATGAAACTTATCAATCAAGCCATGTGTGTAAGAAACAACACTTATATATGTTGATCACTGAGGACAATACTCAAGAAATTTCGAGCCCACCCACAGAAGAGACTGAGGATCTCTTCACTGAACAACCTACTGATATGGAACTCTCTATTCATGACCTACATGGTAGCCACTCTTCTAATATCATTCTTCTCAAAGGCACGATCAAAAGAAAATCCATCTCCATTCTCATTGATATGGGCAACACACTCTTTCATTGACCCTAAAATAGTCAAAGACACACATTGGCCAACTATGTTAACTCCTCAAATGATTGTGAAGGTAGCTAATGGAGAACATTTGGTAAGCAATGCTATATATATATATATATATATTTAATTAAATTGGGTTGTTGACCCTTTTTTTTATTTATTAATCCATGCCCGAAGGCTACATGATTGACCCTATAGGGTTAACTAAAAAAACTGAAACAAACTCTCACAAGAGAGAGGATTCACCAAAACAAGCCTAGACAAACTCAACCTTTGTACCTTTTGTTTGCTTTCTTAGTTCTATTGGATTTCCGGGGACAAAGGCTAAAATCTTTGGTGTGGGTGTTAGATAACGTCTTTGCAGCCGAATCTGTAATCACATCATCAAAACTAGAGAGGCCTGGCTCATGCTCTTCTTCAGGAACCTGATAATTTTCCTGTCTCAATCTATTGCGTGTGCGGTTCTTATCCTCTTCCCATACATCTTTTAACCAAATGTAGACTGCCTTCACTTCTTCTTTGCCACGTCTTGCAATAACTTCTTCTATTTCCCTTTTCGTATTCATTTATCATCCTTAACGAAATTCAATCTCAGGAAGAGTGAGGATACCTTTCGCTTCATTCAGTTCTGCGACGGTGAGTTGTTTCACACTGTGGTGCCCGAATTTCTCACCATCACTGACATCCTGGGAGCTGTTGTCTTCCTTTGCACCTGAAATATTGGCTGCCGGCATGTTGTTGACTTCTCCTACTTCAATATCATGCTACTGATCAGAGGCTATGTACGAAGCAATAACGACCTCTCTAGCGTCCTGCACAATTGCCAGAATTGGCTCCACAACAACCTCCCCTGTAACCCTGTGTCGAACGTCCACTGCCCCTGCTCCCACATCAACCTCCCTTGCATCCACGGCGCTAGCGTTCCCTGTATCCATGCAACCAGAGCTTACGAATCCTGCTCCCAAAGGGACAGTCAAATCTGCAACCTCGCTGCCATCACACACTGCCTTTGCTTCCATTGTAACACCAGTGATCAGACCATCTACTACCTCTGTGTTCGCAGCAACCTGGCCATCGCACACTACCTTTGCTTCCAGTGTAACACCAGTGATCAGACCATCTACTACCTCAGTGTTCGCAACAACGTGGCCAACACTCGACCTCATGCCAACCGATTCCTTTTCCACCAACCTGGAATTAGTAGCCTTCCTAGACATGTCTTCCTGAAGCTCTGCTTGGAGAGCTCTTTCAATGTCACTTGGAGAATATCCCACATCCCTACAATCGGACATAAACTTGGAAACTAGATTATTTTTTGAACTAGAAAAGGAACGTTCGTCCTGCCCCGAAAATTCAGTAGTTTCTTTTATCGAAACCGAGCTAGCCCATACCTTGTTTGAGGGAATTGGGGACACTTCAACACAGGCCTCGTCCTTGACCGAACCCACTTCATTAACAACAGGAGCAAGTTCATCATTGCTGCTCAACTTGTTTCCAATCTTGGCAGTTGTTTTTCCTTCCAAACTAGCAGGAATCTTTTCAATATCTTTAATACCTTGACATTCTAAATTCTGCTCCAAGTTCACTATCGAATTAGAAACCATATTTCCATTGCCAAAACCATCTCCATCTTGTGGATCCAAACTTGCTAAAGCTTCAAAGGAATTGATCAAAGTAGTGCTTTCGATGCCTACTTTCTTAGAAACGCCACCAATTCCTTCACCTCCTATTTGGTTACCACTCGAACCAGCGACATTCGATCTCGCATCTCCTGCTCCAGCAGCATTGTTAGACTTCTTATTGACTGGTTTATAAACTTGCTTGAATTCCTTGCCTTTCGGAAGTGACCCAAACCCCTTCTCCTTAACAGATTGGTTTTTCGTGGAGTCCTCTTTCAACTTAATCGTAACCATTTTATCATCTTCCTTTTGATTAGCCTTTTGGATCCCCAATCTTTTCCTACACGCTTCAAAAGTATGCCCAATCATGGCACAATTTTCACAGTATTTAAAACCAGGATATACAATATTTTGCCAAAAACCCGTGGAACCAGAAAACTCCAACCATATTTTATTAGGAAGCTCCTTTGATAAATCCATCTCCACACATAACCTTGCCGCCCCAGGTCTAGTGAAACCCAGCATGCTATCGTCTACTCTAAGGAAAGATCCAATGGAGTCACCAACTTCCTTTAAAAACAATGGATGGAAAAATTGTAAAGGCAAAGTCGGTAGATCCACCCACAATGGGGCTAGCAACGGATCTTCCTTAAGGCTAAAACCTTGATGCCAAGGGAATGCTTTGAATTTAACTCCTCGAATCATGAAAGCGTCCCGTGACAAAGCCTTATTGACTTCATCTTCTGATTGGAATCTAACAATAACATGCCTCAGATCCAATAAACCCATAGTAAACTCCCCTATAATACCCCATGACCTATGAATGGATTCTCGAATAGCTTCTAGAGAAGGCCTATAGCTAGAAAACTTAAGCACAATAACATAAGATTCCACATACCTCTCACATCGTTTGGCTTCCGAGATATTCATAGATAGTGTCGGGCATCCATCCTTGCGAAAACGGTTGCCTTTCATTGGTTCCCCCGCAATAACACCTTTCTTCACTATTCCCAATGCTTGAAGAAAACTTTTTGGAGGCTTGCCATCAACGATCGAGGTGCCTCCACCCCCAACCGCTTGCTCCTCTCCCTTGGCGGCTTGAGGAGCCGCCATGAAAAGATGGGAGGCCCTAGAATGGACGATCCAGATTAGAAGATAAAAAAGAACTAACGAACAAGATCTATTTTTATTCAAAAAGGGCCAAAACACCCTTGTGCAACACAATCGCCAATCAGAGAAAGCTATAGTTCTGCCTGCGCGATTTTTTCTAGTATAAACTCTTTTTGGTAAGCAATGCTATATGTCAACCACTAAGATAGACTATGCAAAACACTCAGTTTGAAGGATCTGTGAGAGTTCTTCCATTGGGTGGGTATGATATGGTGTTAGGTGGGGATTGGCTCAAACCTCTTGGTAACATCATCATTAACCTGTAGGTCGCACCTTGTTGATAGGTTATGGGATCTTATAAAAACCCAGCTCGCTTTCCAAAAAAAAAAACATCATCATTAACCTACAAACTCTTCAACTATCATTCCAATACAATGGCCAACACATTACATTGCAAGGGATAGAAGATTCAGCCTCTTTATCCCTCATACAACCCTCTAAATTAGCCAAATTCCTCAAGAAACATACCCATTCCTTTTTGGGTCAGTTTTTCTCCCTAACACAAGTCTATTCTCAACAAGATATTTCTGTTTCTATTACATCCTTGCTACACTATTTTCAGGACATGTTTCAGTCACATAATACTTTATCTCCCTCAAGGACTCTTGACCACACCATCTCATTAAAACCAAATGCTACACCTCATTCCCAAGCTCCCTATAGAGTCCCTCATATGCATAAAGGAATAGTGGAGCAATTGGTTAAAGACATATTAGAATCTGGGTTTATCCAAACATCACATAGTCCCTATGCAGCTCCCATACTATTGGTAAAAAAAAAGGATAATTTATGGAGGTTTTGTGTAGACTATAGAAGGTTAAACTTTCTTACCATAAAAGACAAATTTCCTATGCCTCTCATTGATGAGCTTCTTGATGAGTTACATGGTGCCCAAATCTTCTCAAGGATTGATCTTAGGTTTGGATATCATCAAGTCTTTGTACACCCTAGTGACATACATAAAATTGTTTTTAAGACTCACCATGATCACTTCGAGTTTAGAGTTATGCCTTTTGGTTTAACTAATGCCCCGACCACCTTTTCAAACTCTCATGAACCAAATTTTCCAACCCTATTTAAGGAAGTTCATTCTTGTTTTCTTTGATGGCATTTTTGTCTATAGCAAATCCTTAGCACAACACATCCAACACCTCACCATTACCCTTTCCACCTTGAGACAAAACTTCCTATATGCTAAATTGTCAAAATGCTCATTTGGCTAACAACAACTTGAGTATTTATGACATATCATCACTTCCAAAGGTGTAGCAGCTGACCTTTCCAAGATTTCCTCAATGATCAATTGGCCAACTCCTCACAACTTGAAAACACTACGTGGCTTCCTTGGGTTAACAGGTTACTATAAGAGATTTGTAAAAAATTATGGCCAATTGGCTAAACCACTCACGGAGCTACTAAAGAAAGATGTATTTGCATGGGATGAAACCACTACAACTACCTTCTCTGCCCTGAAACAGGCTACAACAACCTCGGTATTGCAACTTCGTAATTTTGCCTTACCTTTCTGTGTACAAAAACAGATGCTTGTTCTGTGGGGTTAGGTGTTTTCCTCTCTCAAAACGGTCATCCAATTGCTTATTTTAGCAAAGCTTTAAGGTAAAAAAACCTTGGTCTTTCCACCTATGAAAAGGAATTAATGGCCATTGTGTTTGCTGTCCAAAACTGGAGACCGTATCTTATTGGTTCAAAATTTTGCATACTTACTGATCATCAGAGTATAAAATACTTCTTGGAACAGAAATTGACTACTACACTACAGCAGAAATGGCTAACAAAGATGCTTGGTTTTGACTATGTCATTCTCTACAAAAAGGGCACGGACAATATAGTAGCTGATGCTTTATCAAGATGTGTTGCTACTGACTGCCAGTTATCTGTTATCTCTCAAGTTTTTCCATTGTGGCTGCAAGAGGTACTAAGTAGTTATGAGCAAAACCCTAATATGCACTTTGTTATCTCCAAATTATTGGTGTCTCCCACAGCAGTCCAAAACTTCAAATTACAGAATGGAGTACTTTATTACAAGGCCAGGTTATACATTGGTATGTCAGGAAACATCAGACATGAAATATTGTCTGTTTTGCACTCTTCACCTGTAGGGGGTCACTCGGGCATCACAACCACTCTCCAAAGATTGAAAAATCATTTCTATTGGCCGGGAATGAAACCTCAACTTATTGCTTTTATTTCAGCTTGCGACACCTGCCAAAGAAACAAATATGACCAAACTGGTTATGGCAGCCTGTTGCAACCTCTTCCAGTGCCACATCATGTTTGGGAACATATAATATGGATTTTATCGAAAGATTGCCCCTCTCTCAAGGTAAATCCATTATTTTTGCCGTGGTAGACCGCTTGACAAAATACAACCATTTCATGGCATTGGCACATCCATTCACAGCCTCTAAAGTTGTTGAACTATTCCTACGGACCGTTTACAAGCTACATGGTCTTCCAAGCACCATTGTGTCTGACCGAGATAAGAGAACAAATGGTGAACATCCTGAAGGAACGCCTACTTAAGGCCCAAGAACGCATGAAACACTTTACTGATCAGCATAGGACAGAACGTACATTTGAGATTGGTGATTGGGTCTTCCTAAAGCTGCAGCCTTATCGACAAATTTCAGTACAATTCAGAAATAATTTGAAGCTCTCCTCAAGATACTATGGTCCTTTTCAGGTGCTAGACAAAATAGGCGCAGTGGCTTATCGATTGAATCTCCCTCCCCAATAAAAAATCCACCCTGTTTTTCATGTCTCACAGCTCAAGAAAAGGTTGGGAACTACTCATTCTTCCTCCCCACACCTGTCTTTAGTAGATGCTTGGGGCCAATTTCTTGCTGAACTTGTCAAAGCTTTGGCCAGACGACTCGTTCCACGAAGTAACAACGACTCATTCCACGAAGTAACAAAGCAGTAACGCAGCTACTGATACAATGGTCCAATTCTTCTGAAGCTGAAGCAAAATGGGAGGACTGGTCCTTCATTGCTTTCAAGTTCCCTTGTTTCCATCCTGAAGGGCAAGGATGTCGTATAGGGGAAGGTATTGTCACGAGCACAACTGAAATAATAGGCTGGAAGGCCAATGGCATGACAGCTCAACGGTTAGAGCTTGGCGGATGGTACCACTAGGTCATGGGTTCAAACCCAGCTTGCGGCATCTTTATGGGTTCTGGGATCCTATAAAAACCTTGTTTGCCTTTCAAAAAAAAAAATAATAATAATAGGCTGGAAGAGTAGAAATTAGTTGCAAAATCAAGCAGGAGAAGTTGAAACAGTTTGAATTTGAAAAACAGGGGTATTTTTGTAATAACCATAGAATCGTTAGTTAAACACGTGTTATAATCCCATTGGGGAATTCCTAATTTTGTTAGAAGCTCCCTCTTTATAAAAGGGGAGAAGGTGTAAATCGAACAAGGCATGCATGAAGTAGAAATCAAGGCTCCAATCACTCTGATTGAAAGAGTTATCTGTTTAATTTATTCTTTCAATTCTAGTGAATACTATATCTTTGTTTTGCTAATTTTGTGTTTCAAAACTTGTCTAATCGTGACAGGAATCTTGTTTATTTGTACATGTGATCTTAATTCTTGATACAATCACTGTCTTGACTCGCCAAAATTTTTAGTATTTGCTGTTCATGTATTATCATCCACAAGCATAAGTTAAAAGGGTAATTTTCAACAGTCGCTGTTCATGTAATATCGTCCACAAAAATAAGTCAAAAGAGCCCGCTGCCAATTCTGTTCATGTAATATCGTCCACAAGAATAAGTCAAAAGAGCCGGCTGCCAATAATTGTGGTTAGGTTACCAGTGGCAATGGTGAGCTGGTGACAGTATTTTCTGAAGCTGTGTTTTTCGAGAGTTTCTTGCGTTTGGTTTGGAAATTTGAATGTAAATACAAACACTTGTAAGAGCATTTGCATTGAAACCCTGTAAAATGCAACTGTAGAAAAACATGTGATGTGCAAGTATCAAAATTAATATCCTGCAAAATGAGTTATATTTTATTTATATATATTGACACTCATCACACTCGAGATTCAGATACACAATTTTTATCTACATGAACTCAAACTAACAAACATTGACCCAAAAGTGTTAAATTCTTCTTAACTTTGTACATGATAATCAACCTGCAGTGTGGAATTCTAACTTGGGGTGTGCACTTGCAAAAATTCAGGCCATTGTCAAGATGCTTTGTGTCCTCCGAGACCGATCAGCAACAATATCTTTACCTTCAATCCTAGCACCAAAACTGGGGCTTTGTTGGAGCCTCTGCTCACAGAACCTTGCATCTTGAATAAGCGGGTTGCTTGAACGGGTAGGAGGAGAACATGGATAAGAAGGTGGGGATGCCTGCAGAAGTAATGATGAGATTTTAGAATCGGCAAGTGATGTTTGCCTCTCAATTTCCATGCTTTCCATTTGCAAAATGATAAAAGTTCTTCCTTCAGGAAATAGATATGAGAAGAGAAGGTATCAACAAACCTTGCCAAAGATTATATCTGAGAGTTCCATTCCATCTTTTACGTCAGTTAGGTCTCTGCATTGCCTGTACCTCACAACATTAACTATATTATCAGCTGAAATCATACGAAATCGGGGCATTAATATCATTACACAACAAAAAGAGCAAAAGCTTAACTGATGTTTTTGAAATGTGTAGCGAATAATATATGAACAAAGACGTTGGTTGAGATAACCATAACCTATTCCAAGGATAGGGAAGACAGAGCAGTAAACTTTTACATGACACTAGTTTGAAGCCACCTCAACCGCTCTGATCTGAGATAACTTCACGTCTTACGTAACTGAACTCTCAATACTTGTTGGATTTTCGAACAATTACAAAGGAAGAAGAGTTTACTATTCCTATCACCCATCCTGCAGGATGGTTTTAATTCTCAAATTCTAAATAAAGCAAGTAAATCTCAAACAAAGATTCCTTGTTCTTTTTCAGGCACTTTTAGAAATCACTGCCTCTCTTGAACTGGAAAGCCCTTTCAAAATCTTCCTAGTTTGTTCGTTTTTGTTTCTTTGTTTTTAAAGGTTAGATGTCAGTGCAAGAGCAAATGAAATGTAAAAGGACTTAAAGAAGAAAACTAGAACATGGTTTCTCCAACAAGATTTGAGAAAATCACTCCTTAATAGCAACCTTACTTCACATTACGTTCTATTCCCTCCCTCAGGTCATCCTTGACCCCCTTAGCATGAATACCTATCTCATCATCTGATAAGGCCATCCTCTCCATAGTGCTACTAATCATATCATCCAAAATGGACTTAATCAGGTGGAAATCTCCATTATGCCAAAATCTTTGGACCCCTAAGGCATGTTAGCCTCATGGACTAAATTGTCAAAAATCTTGAAATTATACACGGGCGGAGTCTGGAAATTTTGTTGGGTGGGGCATTCGAGAAAAAGTAATAATGACAATTAAAACTACGACAAATAACAAACTTGTAGATGTTTAGTGATCCACTTATCAAGTTAACTGGTAAATGATATAAAATGTCAATAATTTCATTGCAAATAAGTAAAAAATTATTAACAACGAACCATCAAATAATTAAAATATTGCACATTTTATAGTTGCATTCTATAAGATTTATATATTAAAAATGCTCCATAACTGCATCCTCCGCCACTTGATCTTTAGCTTCCCCCGCAGAAAACTGTCTACTTAAGAGGAATTTCATGCAAAAGTATGAATCGACCCTAAACTTATGTTACACAAACCATAACTTTAGCAGACGTCATCATAACCTCAATCGCATAGGTACGTTCAGTGTTTAATGCTTTGGCAGTTAATAGAAAAGAGGAAGGCTGAATAGGATATCTAGTTCAGTTTCTTGAGTGACGTATGTCGTAATATTTTTTTCAACAACTTATAGGATACTTGAGTAAAAACGTTCCATTACAAAAAATGAACACTACCTGGGATATGTAGGTCTTTTAATACGTAGCAGGAAAACTTAAAGCATCTATTATATGGTGTTAATCGGTTTGGTCGGTTCAAAGTTGGACCAAAACCAAACTGAACCAAACCAAGAATTCGGTTCTCGGTTCGGTTTTCACATTTATCAAATAAATAACCAAACCCGAACCGATCGTTTCGATTTCGATTAAGTTATTTTCGGTTTTTTCCCTTTTTATTCATTTTCTTTTATTTATTTTCTGCTGCTACATACAACCGAGTTGGCTCTAGCACAAAAGGAATAAGTCAAAGCTACAAAGAATAGAAAGAAAAAAATGAAGCTTGGTTTGCAAAAGAGGAAAACCCAGTCAGAAAGAGTACAAATAAAATAAAAGTGAGAGAGAAGGGGAAGCAGTAAAGGGAAAACAAATGTCAGATGAACACAGAGAGTTTCAAGGCTCCGACTATTCATTTATAGAGAATTCTTTCAATTTTTTCTTGCCTATTTCTCTTGATAATTCCATAAGATTAAAATTTTTTTGCCTTGTTTCTCATATACACAATACTATATCATACAAAAAACTATAACCATAACTGCATTGTTTGCATCTTAATTTATCTCCACCACACCCATGTGATGATCTGAACAAGACCGAAACCTTCTATAACAATTCCACCAATCTCGTAATTTCATCATGCAAGAAGGTTTTTTTTTATTAAATCAGAAGTGTCGAAGTTGTCGCCATTGCTCATCTTTGCTGCAAGCAAGCAAGTGAAAATTTTGGTTTTCTTCAACAAAATTGAGTCAAACTCTGTCTCTCCTCCTCAACTTGCATGTGGTTGGATAGAGAGAAAGATGACATAAATAAAGAAAGAGAAGTTGGGTAGGTGAGGAGAGGTGGGTGGGGTTTAAATAAGATAGAGAAAGTAGGTTTTTTCAACTCTTTCTCTGAATGGGGTATTAAGAAAAGGAGAAAGTGGGAGTTAAAAGAGATGGTGGGGACGTGGGGTGCATTGGAATAGGGTGAGAATTTAAATAAGAGTGAGTTGGTGGGGGATTAAATAAGAGAAAGAGGATTAGGGGATTAAAAACAAGAGAAGGGGAAGGGTTCGGTTCGGTTTCGATTTTTCTCGGTTATATTTCGATTCGGCCGATTTGGTCGGTTTTCAATAACACAACCCTAATAATAGCTCTACCATCTAAAAAAGCAATAAATTAGTGAAGTAAAAAAGTAGGATGGTGAAACCTCAAATTTCGTCTCCGCGGTTTAGGGCAGATGACCAACTCGCTTTTGATCGAACACTTCTCCATCATGACAGCCGTCCTCAATTTCCCGAGCTCCCGCATTTCCTCTACCAGGTTCCGTTTAGGCATTATTGAACCTAATAAACAGGAAACCAAACACAAGGTATCACATAATCATTTCCAGATAATAACCAGATCAAATTATTATTAAGAGAAAAAAAATTAAAAAATTAAAAAAATAAAATGGAAAAGACTACAAACCTTCCAAATGCTCCATTAAGCCCTAGAGTCCTTCCTTAAGTAACGAATACACTTGAAAACTATATTACTACCTCAGGCAGGCTCTTCTGCAATTATACAAAAAGGTAATGGCAGTAAGAAAAGAAAGTCGACATAAAACAAACAACAAGAGTCTTCCAAGCATTTCGAAGCTGGTACATAGATCAAAATCACCATTAACAAGAAAACAATGATCCACCACCAAGCTTTCTGAATACTAACATGTAAATTACAAGTAAGACAAAAATAAAGTACCCCAAACAAATTACATGCAAATTTGATCTCAGAATAGAAAATTAAACATATCATGCAAATTGAAACTTTACCTAATAACAATGCAGAAATCACTCAAAAGATGAAAAAGATTGAATCTTTACAGCCACAATTGCTCTACTATCTAATACAAAAAAGCAAACCCCAAACCTTTTTTAGCTACTTTGAGCACAAATTGCACTTCAAGATCAAAAGTTTCCTTCAATTTAACATAGTTTCAAGATTTCGACACACACCCACACTTCTAAATCATTGAAAAAGCTGAACACATAATCAAAATTACCTCTTCGGGAGATTCAAAGCAGACCCACTCACAAACAGCTCAACACACCCAGATGTATTTCTTCATCAAGTTCAGAGCCCTTTTTTGCTTCAGATCTGCAGAGGAGATTGAGAGAGACAGAGAGGAGTGAGAGAGTATTCACTCTCACTGATCTCTGTAAGAGTACAGAGAAGAAAAGTAAAGGTAAGTTGGGAGGGTATTTATAGGCACACGCCAGTGTCTGGAAGGGGAAATGATTAGTGGTGGTCTGGTGGATGAGATTGGTTTTTTGTTAGAGCATCCACTTGGTTTTTCACTTGGTTTTTTGTTAGAGCATCCACCATGGTTGTGTAAATATTTTTGTGTGAAAAAAAATGTAATATTGTGTAAATTTATACCATCATCCATCGAGGGGAGAGGAGGCCGTGTTCTAAGAAAATAAAAATAAAAAAAATTTAACATTATGTTTTATGGGATTTTCGGACAAAATTTTGTGTAAGATAAAAGAATCATCGTCGTAAATCTCTTTGAGTCTATTTAGCTTAGTTTAGCTTCTTTCCTGTCAAGCTTTAATAGAGTGTTTACGATTCACTCTCACAAAGATTGCAAGTTACATTTTAGGTGATTTTTTAGTGCCTTTCAAGAATGGATTTTCGTATGTCATATTTTTAACCATCTCGTCTCGTGTATTAGTTATAAAGTTGAGAAAAATCCATTTATGTAGTTTCCACAAGTTTTAACATCAAGCACAAAAACTATAACAACTTTGAATTAATTACTAATAAAAATGTGTTTCAAACTAAGTTTTAACTTTTTTTGTAAAAATGCATGCATTCAAAATAGACTTGTAAATGAATTGGATATGGAGTGAATCGAATAAGGAAAAAATTCAGTCTGATTCGATAAATAATCAAATCCATATCCGATTTGCTACCTTATTGGATATCCGATTCAAATATTTTTACCTAGGGGTGGGCACGGGACGGGATGAACCTCATCATATCCCATCTCGTTTCTTCAGGGACGAGATGGGATAGACCTTATCTCGATCTCGTCCCATCCCAAACAGGTTCGGGATGAGACATGATTAACATGTTTTAATTTGTAAGTGCGTACAAACAATGACAAATTCATTTGGTTGATGCCAAGTCTATAGTATAAGTAAATCAACTTTGATGCAAGTATTTATAAATATTAATTTTATGAATTCAAAACTAGACTAACATGAATAATTAACTTTATTTAGAGTAGTTTCAATGGTTAGACATTGAGCATACATGAAGAAACAAGGGGATCAAATGATGAAACAATTTAAAATGTTTTCAGAGATTTTTTTTTTTTTTTTTTTTTTTTGAAAGGCAAGCGCGGAATGTGCGAAATTATAAGAGAAACTAATAAGGTAAACGATTAAAAATATAAAAGCGACAAAAAAGTTATTGCTATTTTCCTCGCTGGCCGAGCAAAAGGGTGAGGGGTGCAACACGAGGACTTCCCAGGAGGTCACCCATCCTAGTACTACTCTCGCCCAAGCACGCTTAACTGCGGAGTTCTGATGGGATCCGGTGCATTAGTTCTGATGGGATCAGAGACTTGATACACCCTTTTGTTTGGATTCGTAGTATAGGACTAAATTCTAATGAAATTCTAAATGTTTTCGTAGAATTTTTGTATGTTTTGGACACATAAAAGATATACACTGAAAAGTTGCACGTTACAAATATGACAAAATACTATCCACCCCAACTACAAGAGCATTCCTAAAAAAAAAAAAAATTTAATTATTAATAATAAATATTTAAAAATTTTAATTCGGGACAAGACGAGATGGGTGGGATTGAGAATCTTCATCCCGATCCCATTCCACTCTAGATCGGGACGGGACAAAAGCGAGATGGAATTGTTTGATTTCAATAAGACCCAAAATATTCGGGACGGAATGAGATTGAGATTGCAGAATGGGATGCCCACCCCTATTTTTACCTATTAACTTTTTTTTTCTTTTTAGAATTGTCATACATTATTAACTACGTACTATATGCATTTCTTACTTAAAAAATATATAGTATATTATATGGAATCAGATCAGATATGCCATATCGCTACTATAAACTATCGGGCTAGCGGATTCAGATCATTCAGAGCATCCACCATGGTTGTGTAAATATTTTTGAGTGAAAAAATGTAATATTGTGTAAATTTATACCATTATCTATCGAGGGGAGAGGAGGTCGTGTTCGGACAAGATTTTGTGTAAGATAAAAGAACCATCGTCGTGAATTTTTTTTTAGCCTATTTAGTTTAGTTTAGCTTCTTTCCTGTCAAGCTTTAATAGAGTGTTTAGGATTCACTCTCACTAAGATTGCAAGTTACATTTTAGGTGATTTTTTAGTGCCTTTCAAGAATGTGATTTTCCTATGTCATATTTTTAACCATCTCGTCTCATGTATTAGTTATAAAGTTGAGAAAAATCCATTTATGTAGTTGCCACAAGTTTTAACATCAAGCACAAAAACTATAACAACTTTGAATTAATTACTAATAAAAATGTGTTTCGAACTACGTTTTAACTTTTTTTTTTTCGTAAAAATGCAGGCATTCATAATAGACTTGTAAATAAATTGGATATGGAGTGAATCGAATAAGGAAAAAATTCAGTCTGATTCGATAAATAATCAAATCCATATCCGATTTGTTACCTAGCTTATTGGATATCCGATTCAAATATTTTTACCTAGGGGTGGGCACGGGACAGGATAGACCTCATCATATCTCATCTCGTTCCTTCCGAATCGAGACGTGATAGACCTTATCTTGATCTCGTCCCATCCCAAATAGGTTCGGGCACTACATAAAAAAGTCAATTCAACAATGGCGTTTTACCATTGTTAATTATCAAAAAACCGTAGCTAAAATGAATCAGTAACAGCTCAACGACCGTCGCAATAGCTATTTGAATCAGCAACGGTAAACTTTTCCGTAGCTAATTGGCAACGACTATAAACCGTCGCTAAGTTGCAAAAATTCTGTTGCTGATTCCGTCGTTTTATTTGCAAAAATTCAGTCATTTTATTTGAGACATTAACAATAGCGACGACTTTTAAAATGTTTGAGACGGCTAAGGCTGTCGCAAATTGACAAAATAGAGACGGTTTTTGCCGTGGCTATTTAGTGACGGCCTCAACCCGTCACTAAGTTGAAAATCAAATCGACAAAATGGAGACGGCATTTGCCGTGGCTATTTAGCGACGACTTCAAACCGTTGCTAAGTTGCAAACCAAATTAACAAAACAAGGACGACAAACCGTTGCTAAGTTGCAAATCAATTTAACAAAATAGGGACGGCGTTTGTCGTGGCTAGTTGGCGACGGCTTCAAACCATCGCTAAGTTGCAAAGCAAATTGTCAAAATAGAGACGACATTTGCCGTTGTTAACACTAACTTGCTGTAGCTAAAAAAATTACTAATGAAAATTCGTTTTTTATAATGAAATTGGTTCTTTCTATTAATTTTCAGATTTCTCATTGCCTTTTTTTTGTCATTCAGAAGAAACATTTCAAACATGAACACAATTATATTAATTTTCGTATAATCAATAACTTGTCCATTACAAAAAAAATACAATCTCAAACAACTTTATACTCTATCAACCTCAAATTGAAATTTTTTATATAAATACAATTTCAATTTGAGATATAACTCACTTAAACTTAAATAACTACATAAATCATAGTGATAGTCTATGGGACATACAACAAAAACGATACATGCAACAATTCATGTGATTTTGCACACCATATCGATCATCCCACAAAATGTGTTCTACTTCAAAATTTCATATCTTCCACTTCAAAACCAATATCAATTCAGCAACACCCAAACCTGTAAAATTTGAAAGAGCAGTGCATGAGAAACGTATTGAATACTTAAGCTATGTAATACAAATCTCATAAAGTTGCACATTCAAATGGAGACTCTAAGTTACAACTAAGATGTCTTTTTACATTACTAATCAACATCTTATTAGATAGAATAAAATATTATTTTCTATTTTGAGTTGGCGCATTTGTAGGATCGACAAAGGTAAGCGGAACATATTAACAAGGTGAAATAAAGAAATTTAAACGCTACAATGCTAAAATTTAATCGCTGAAATGCTGAAATAAATGTTGAAACACTGAAATAAACACTGAAATAAATGCTGAACTAAATTCAAACAACATATTGGCATTCAAGCAATATTCAAACTATCATTCCTACTAGCAGCATACTGGCATTCCTACTAGCAGCATACTGACATTCAAGCATACTAGCAGCATACTGGCATTCAAGCATACTAGCAGCATACTGGCATACTGGCATACCTACTAGCAGCATTCAAGCATACTAGCAACATTCAAGTTGAGCAGAGAAAGTAATTATATTGCATATCAGAATTATGGCAGAATGTTCAGCCAAGTTGAGGAAAAAACAATCAATAAGCTTATCTAAAGCTTATGTTCAACCAATAAATAAGTTGGCAGAATGTTCAGCCAAGTTGAGTAGGAAAGTTATGTTCAATCAATAAGCAGAAAACAATCAATAAGTTGGCAGATTGTTCAACCAAGTTGAGCAGGAAAATTATGTTATTATTTGATTATCTAAAGCTCATAACTCAACAATCAATAAGCCTCTGACACCAACTTCCTGAAGCAAGATGGCCACAAGAATTTCACTAGGATTGCGTGTTGGATTACAAGTAAAACATATAGTCATGCACAATACAAGACATGATATGGGATGCCAGACCTTTATTACTTATCAAAAAAATTGATTTACAAGCTAAACGGGGGTACATTACGACTTTACCTGTATTAAAAATCAAGCAAACAAAACCAGACAAACCACTAGTTATAAAAAGCCTCCATTATTATTATTATTATTATTATTATTATTATTATTATTATTATTATTATTATTATTATTATTATTATTATTATTATTATTATTATTATAAATAAACCTCCAGTGGGGACGGCAGCTATGGGATGCCAGACCTTTATTACTTGAGAAAAAAAATCTTTTACACCTGTCGGGGGTACATGACGACTTTACCCGAGAAAGAAAAACAATTGAACATACATCATAAAAACCAAGAATGATAAAACAGTCCAAGTATGAAACTCTCCTAACTCACTTGACCTTAAAAAGGCCTAGTTCACCAAGGAGTAGGCCTTACGTAATAAGGCCTACCCCCAAGTGAACCATTACATAACAAAAAATTAAGAAACATGCCTATTTCACCAAGGATAAGGCCTAAACCAAAGAGAGGTTAAAAGAATTAATTTATTCAAGGACTAGGCCAAATTCACCTAGAACTCATAAACAAGCAAATAGGTAGGCAAGCAGAGACTTAGCTAATTAATATTTCTGCCCAAGAACCAAATGCAAGCTTGCCACTTGATCATTGATCCAACCTGCAACTTGCACCCATATCAACTTGCATCACTAACAAATTTGCAAAAGCTTGCAACTTGCAAAAAACAACTTGCAACTTGCAAGAAACAACTTGCACTCACAATTTGCAACTTGCCCTCAATAACAAACCCAATTTGAAACTTGCAATCCAAATCATGCAAGCACAAAACAACACCATGCAAAGCTGGCTCCCAGCCATATTCGAACCTGCACAAGCATAACCGACTGACTACCAAGACAACAGCAAATTCAGCACAAACATGCGCTGCCAAAGCAGCAGCAAATTCAACAAGACAGAGCACTCTGTCTAGCAAGACAGAGTACTCTGTCCAGTTTATAAAACAGGCACAGTATGTAAAAAAAAAAAAAAAACAGCCTCCATATTAGAAAGTTATTTCTTGAGTCAGATTGTTTATAAACAGCCTTCACATTATAAACATTTAAAAAAAATTAATGTTATTATGAACAACTTTCTTGTAACAAAGAAGAAATAACCAATCTGACTCTAGAAAATGCTAGTGAAGGATGCTAACACTGACCTCTAAACAACTGTATACTATAGAAATTAAGCTCTAACCTAGTGATTTTTTATAGCTAAAAAGAGAATATATATATATATATATATATATATATATATATGAAAACACCACAAAGCAACACTCACTGATCTCCTAATTCCAAGTAAAAGAACATGCTAAACAAATGCAAACAAGAGCTTAATCCAATGACAGTTAAATATCGTAGTTTCAACTAAAAACATTTCAACAACACAACGATCATGAAGGTAAAATAGAACTAATTGAACATATCTACCGATCTATAAATTGAATCCTAAATGGCGCTCTCTTATCCTCTCACTTTATTCAAATTTTAGCCTACAAAAACATGAAATAAATAGGGAGTAACTTTGTTGGTGCAGTGATATAGTATGCAAATTCCTCAAGTTGGGATGAACTGACCAAGAAGCATAATCACCCATTTGTTCCATCATGTGACGAAATTGGAGTTAGTCGCTACAAGATGCATAATGACCCATTTGTTCCATCATGGGCTTGATTAATGGACAAGATGATTAAAAAGTGATCCAAATGCTATAGTGTTGCGAATCCATCACCGAATTGGAGTTAGCCGCTTCTTAAATTTTGGAATTCAATTCAGCATCCTACCTAAAAAACACTTTACCACTAGTATTCACTTTGTAAAACCAAAACAATCAACATGTACTCTGTTTTGCAACTGTCAAAACAAAGCATGCAGCACCAGCACTTCGCTCTTGCAACCTCAATCTTCATCACTTCACATAAGAAGGGCAACCAGCAATCCAATAATGCCAATAATCAGAGCTCCATACACGCGAATCTGCAGGGGACCTGGCCTGCTAGAGTGTTCTGTCACAATGCTCCAGCACATTCGCCCAAGACCTAGCAAGTTGCAACTTATAAAATTTGCAACTTGCAGTCACAAGACTTGCCCGCACAATTGCAACAAGCACCACAGTCGAATGTGCCAGCAAACACTAGCAAACTAGGAACATCCCAGTGGCCATGAGCAAATAACAGCTTCCGCCAAGAAGCCTGAAAACCACTGCTCTCCACCCATGCACACACACAGTTCTGAGCACTTAGCAGCTCCAAAATTAGCACCCTGACGTGCTGTAAGTTCCTGGTGAGACTCATTTTGTGCAACTACTTGCAGCCACGCTGCAATTTTCGGTCCTAGCCCTCCTGAAACAGCCGCATCCACTGAGTTACTAACCACCGCATTCACTGAGAATTGGACTGCCTTTTTGTCCCCTGTTTTTCTAACATCGGCACATTGACGTGCTGTAGTTTCCTGGTATGACACAGTCTGTGCAACTTCTTTCAGCCCTGCAGCAATTGTCGGGCCTAGCCCTGATTTGGCACCCTCGCCAGCTGCTAAGGAGCTAGCCGTATCCTGAATTCTTTCTTCCAACACCGCCTGAATGGCTCTATCAATCCCGCTGGACGAGTACCCTGCCTCCTTACAATCCAATTTGAAGTTGGCAAGCCTTTTTTTATCCGAATCAGTAATAGAAACTCTATATTCCTTTGAAGTATTATTGGAACATCCTTCCTGAATCGAGCGATGAGACTTAGAAACTTCAATTTTATTCCTCGCCAAAACCGCCCCTCCCTCATCCTTATTTAAAGAATTCACAATGTCATTCATTGCTATCCCTGCAACCTCCTCCTTGCCTAGCCGCAGTCCCGTAACTTTGCAATCAGAACCAGGAATGAAAAGTCCACGCCCATTGTTGGAATCTGCTCCTCCATCCAAAATAACAACTTTTTCTATATCTTTGTTTCCCTGCATATAAGATTTGTTTTCCAATTGTGCTGACTTAGAAATCAAAACAGACTTACCCTTAGCAACATCAACTTGCAAGCCGTGGTCTACATTTGCTAGAACATCAAATGTATTTTCCAGTCTAGGACCAACGTCCTCTATACTGCCAGAGCCGCACTCCACTCCAGTCCCCACAATTTGTGTTCCACTAGGTCCAGCCATAGTCGTCTTTGCATTGCCAATACCAGCTGATTTGTCCACCTTCTTCGAAACTGGCTTGTAAACTTGTTTAATAACCTGTCCTTTCGGATTTTTCACATGCTCCCTATCCCTAGTGGATTGCTTTTCCGTATTCTCTTCTTTCAATTTTTGCAAGTCATCTTTGTCACCCTCCTTATGATTAGCCTTGCAGATCCCCAATCGCTTCCGACATGCTTCATAAGTGTGCCCAATCATAGAACATTTTTTCACAATATGTAAAGCCCGAATACACAATTTTTTGCCAAAATCCGTCGGATCCGGAAAATTCCAACCAAATTCTACTAGGAAGCTCCTCGGAGAGATCCATCTCTATGCACATCCTAGCCACCCCGGGACGGGTGAATCCAAGAGTGCTATCATCAATTCTAAGAAAGGAACCAATGGATTCTCCAACTTCTTTTAAAAACAAAGGATGAAAAAATTGCAAAGAAAGATCCACTCACAAAGGGGCTAGCACCGGATCTTCCCTAAGGCTAAATCCTTGATGCCAACGGAATACTTTGAATCTAACCCCTCGGATCATAAAAGAATCTCGCGACAAAGCCTTACTAACTTCCTCTTCCGACTGAAATCTAACTATCACATGTCTTGGATCTAACAAACCCATGGTGAAATCACCCATAACTCCACAAGATCTGTGGATGGTTTCATGGATAGCCACAAGAGAAGGGCGATAGCTAGAAAACTTAAGAACCATAACAAATTTTTTGACATACCTTTCACATCTTTTAGCTTCAGAAACATTCATTGAAAGTGCCGGGCAACCATCCTTGCCAAAACGATTCCCCTTCATAGGTTCTTCTTCAATGATAGCCTTTTTCACAACTCCCAATGCTTGTAGAAAACTTCGAGGAGGCTTGACATCCGTAGCCGAGGCGCCTCCACCCCCATCCTTGTGCTACCCTCCATTGGCAGCTTGAGGAGCGGCCATGAACAAGAGGAAGAATCCTTAAGTTGGATGTTCAAGATTAGAGATCGTGAGAGATCTAACGATTGAAGTAAGTTTGCACCAAAAAGGACGCCAATGCCCTTAAAAAACTCAAATCGCCTCTAGGCAGAGCTAATAAACTGTTCAAAAAAACCAAACCAACTAACTAATGTCATGGTGCCTAGGAATGATATCAAGTTGCAAACAAACACACTCGCATGGAAAGAATTATCGATAAACAAACATAACTTGTTGCATGATCCTTTTTTATCAGTCTGTGGATTGAAGGATCAAAACTCGACTAACTCATAATACCAAATACTCAGAACTAGAAGTCAGATCCAATCAAACTTGGACATAGTATAGTCCTCAAAAATCAAATCAATAAAAATAGATGTGAAGTATGCAGATAACAAAAAAAAAAAATATATATATATATATATATATATATTCCTAATTTAAAAAAAAAAACAATATAGGATTAGTTTCATGTATTTAGGTGTGTATGGTTAAGTTTAATTACTCACCCCGTTTGGCTGTGTCGCGGATCCCATTAGAGGTTGGATGCTTGTCATGAATGCTCTAATTGCCTCAAGATCAATGGATATAGACTCTACCTTCTGATTGGTTGTCTCCAGATTTGCTTCAGTGGTTGCTAGCTCCCCCATCACATCTGTAAACGCCTCCTCCCTATTCATTCCCTCATCGTCATTTGTTGGCCGCGTTAGTTGCTCCATTTGCGCCTGCAGCAAAAGAGATGCGCATAGCCATAAACTATAAATGATCAAATAGACAGATCATGACGGTTAACAACAATTTAACTAGGTACATTCATATTATTCCATAGAATATAACATACATATCTCCTTGCTGCTTCAGGCTGAGGGAATAATCCATCAGATAATGTGTATGTTACGTAGAACATGTGCATACGATCCAGTTCTTGTCCATTTGGGTTCTTTTCTCTCTGGAATAATACAAATTATATGAGTTGCATAGCACATAACATACATTTTATATCGCAATCATTGGAAAAAAAAGGCTACCTCTTCCTCCCATTTACGTGCAAATGACATGGTTCCGCATCGATGAATCATCTTCAATTGGGCGCGATTTGCTTTATTTTGTGCACTGACTTTCTGCATGCAAATACAAATTCAGAGTTACATTTTCTTTCAACCACATGAATTATCCTACTAGTAACACTACAGTACTTAACATATACACCTTAAAATTTTCACTCCAATAGTCTACAAGCTTCCGCCACCGAGCCTTATCCATCCCATCATCAGTGTGCTCATATTGTTGCTCAAATTGTCGATCATAACTATGATATTCCATGAACAAATAGTGCTTCCATTGTTTCCAACAGTCTCTAGCTTTAGTTTGGACCCATCTCTATCAAATTTTAAAAGCAAGTTTTTTTTAGAGTATAATATAATCACATGACGATATATAAAAACATTAATGATCAAATTATAAACAAAACCACTGCTCAAGATAGACAAAGACCTTAGTTTTCTCTGTCCAGTTTTCGAATGAGAACTTTGCCTGCAACAAAATTGTAGGATTCCAATAATTATCAAGCTATATTACGTAATATAGAGATACTTTTTGCAAAAATTAGCTCTATCGTAAATTATTGAACTTGGTGACTATTACCAATATGATCTTCCAAATAGTTTCCTTCACATTTTGTGAAATTTTCGGCCATTTGCAAGGTAAAAGAGGCACCTTACTTCCATCCCGTGCGATAATACCTATTTCTTTTGATACTTTTGCCGCATTCTTGCCGATAGACTGTCCAAAGGCATTGCATTTCACCACAATCAATTCTGTCTGATTTGGGACATCATATTGATGAGTACCCCTGCGTTTCTTATATCGTCGTGCTGCAATTCCAGTAGCACCAAAGTTAAATAAGCTAGATAACATGAATATTACAAATAACTTCTATTGGCTCAAACTCTGTCATTTCTGGAATAAAAAAATTATAAAGTTGCGATAAGTCAGCAAACATTACCTATACGTACAACTGCCTCCCTATGCCATCTAGATTGGCTTCCATCCGCACTTATTTCTAATTGTTGTTCCATTTCATTGATATCATACTCACCAAAGTTTTGTTGATCATCAGATAGAGGCTGGCCCTCTCCAGCGATAGAGGGACTAATAGTCTCAGGGACTACACTATTTGTATGAGATAGTTGAGACACATGATGTGACATTTCTTGACTTGATAGAGCTTGTGAAGTAGAAGCATGTTGTAAAAAGGTGGATCTTCGAGAATGCAACTGTCCTCTTTGAGTTGGACGCTTCATATCTAGCTTTTTTTTTAACCTTGTATAACATTCAAGATTGCACATATTCATGCATAGAAAAAAAATATAAGTTCAAATAGCAACATCAAATTATTTTCAACCATAGAGCCAAATAGACTGAATCACATATATTCATCAATTGAATAAAATATAAGTAGCAGTCATATAATGTGCATAGAATAAAATAGCATTCAAGGTGAGATGCATATGATGTGCTTCATACTTTATAATATGAATGACAACTTCATACAACTCATTGAACTTAGGAGACCCAACTTGTTAACACTCTATTACAATATCTTCATCACCAGCCATATTATCCAACCTTCTAACAGGAGAGGGGTCAGATTCAACAAGTTCTTCTTCAGTGGATATAGAAGACTCTCCATTGACATCATAAAATTCTCTAGGCTTTATCTTAACGGGGACGTGCCATTCAGTTTTAACAGGATCTTGTACATAAAAGACTTGTTTCGTTTGTGAAGCGAGAATGTAGGGTTCGTCAGTATGTAGTAGTCGATTAAGTTTCACGAATGTGGATCCTAACTCGTCTACCTCAATGTCGCGCCTATCGACTCAATCACATCTAAATAGCACTACATTTCGCCCTCCTCCGTAATCCAACTCTGTGATGTCAGTCAACACGCCATAGTACGTCACATATCTAATGTTGTGGGGGAACTGCCATTAACCATTCCATAATTAGTGCAACTTGCAGAGAGTACAACTCCACTGTTTTGGGTTTTACTTCTCCTATCGACACACTGCGTGCGATACCTACACCCATTAATAAGGTATTTTTTAAACTTGCGAACAACCTTGGAAGGACCCCACGACAAGTGTTGAACATCATTAGGTTCATCAGAACTGCTAACCTGTTCATTAGAAGCCAAAGAATGCACAACTGATGCAGGAGGATCCAAGTCAGATGATGTTGAGCTGTCAGATAGTACGTTATTAGCACTAAGATATATCAAATTAGCAGATCAGCGCAAGAATGGCAGGAAATCATAATTCTATTTCAAATTTGGCAATTTAAGGTGTGTTTTAGTATTTTGTCCATAACTTTGGCTACAAGTATCAAAATCGCGCAAACGACCCCAATTCGGAAAGCACTTTTCAACGCGCACGTCTTTTTGAGGCCAAAATCCACCGTTTCCCCTTTCGAATCCACAAATTTAGTAATTTATTTCCCTTTATAGTAATATTCAATTATTGTTTAGGAAGTGGTTCTGAACCCAATTTGGGCCAGATTTCTGGCAGTCATTTCTTTTATTACGTATTTTGTTTTAGCATGATTATTGGGGTGTTTCCATTTTTGGTAAAATTCCAATATTGATGAGTTCAGGTATAAAGCCCAGCTTGTGGGCTGATTTTAGAGATACCTTTGATTTAAGTAATTTGATTAAACATTAGAGTTATTTTCACTGTGTTTTTTGGGTAATCTTCTTGTGTTCTTCTCTGTCAATTATCTGTTGCTATTAGCCTGCAGAATAATCGTTATTCTGCCTGGCGTCAACAACCTTAGTATTTGGTTAACATGACTTTACAACTTAGTAGAGGCAAAACTCACAACATCACGAAACCACTGAGGAAACTCAGAGTTCTGAATCAGATCAATGTCTATTTGTCGTTTGTTCGGGTATCGTGCTCGAAGGGCTTCCTTATGTTCTCTACAAAAGGTTAAGATGCATTAGGGATACTAAGGGTGCTACAAAGTCGAGAAACAAGTGGAGATGAGATAATAGACGTGCATACATTACATGTGTGTATATTTCAAATGTGTTAAATAACACCCATCTATGCATTTGTACCCACGTATCTTCATCAATATTCATAAACTCTGCCTTCCCAATGCCACGCCCGGGCGATGAGAAAATGTTGAGGAAGGCTCGTGGTGCTTGCACATAATTATCATCATTTCGCACTAGCCGGTTAGATCTTGTCTCGACATCGTTCAAATATCTTGAACAAAATGTCAAGCATTCTTCTGCTAGGTATCCTTCAGCAATTGATCCCTTAGGACGACTTCGATTGCGCACATATGACTTCAATGTATGAAGGTACCTAGGAGATACAATTTGACATGATATATTAGTAGTTATTTTAATACATATTACTTAACATTATGACACATGGTTTGGGGATTTACCTCTCAATAGGATACATCTAGCGATAGTGAACATGTCCTGCCATTTTAGCCTCACTTGTCAAGTGTATGGACAAGTGAACCATGATATCAAAGAAAGCAGGGGGGGGGGGGGGGGGGGGAGAGAGAGAGAGAGAGTTTGGTGGAATCCTCTCAAGATGACAAAGTACTAGAGGTACATGACTTTCTAACTGCCCATAGCAATTAACTGTCCCAATTTTTTAGCACATGTCATGAAAGTACGTACTTAGCTCTATCAAAACTGTACTACTTCTTTGGGAAGAGTTTTGCGAATTGCTATTGACAGTAGCTGTTGCATTAATATATGGCAATCATGACTCTTCAATCCTGATATTTTACGTTCTTTCACACGAACACATCATGATAAGTTACTTAAATAGCCATCTAGCACTTTAACCTTGGAGAGCACTGTGCAGAATAGCTTTTTCTCTTCCGCAATCAAGGAGTAACATGCCTTAGGTAAATAAACCTTCCTAGAAGTAGTTTCTGGATGCAGGGCATGCCTAATGTCCAGTTCTTGCAGGTCCAAGCGGGCATTCAACGTGTCCTTGGTTTTCTCTTCCATGTTTAGTAGTGTTCCAACTAAACTCTCGCAAATGTTCTTCTCGATATGCATCACATCAAGGTTGTGACGTATTAAGAGATGTTCCCAATAAGGCAATGAAAAGAAAATACTTTTCTTCTTCCACCCTATTACACCTTCACCATCCCTTTTGCGCTTAGACCCAACTACTTGTGCATGGTGCTTCCCAAACGTTATTGTCACCTTACTTGCCTCGGCTAGCAATTTTTGCCCAGTCAAGTTAGGGGGAGGAGATCGTAGTTCAATCTTGCCATCAAATGGTTCTACTTGACGTCTATATCTATGAGTCTGAGCTAGAAAGCGACGATGACCCATATAACAAAACTTTCGAGAATTTTTCAGATAATGACGTGATGTCTCCACATTGCAAGTGGGGCATGCATACTTGCCTTTTTTGCTCCACCCAGACAAGTTTGCATATGCAGGAAAGTCATTAATTGTCCATAAGATAGCTACACGCATCACAAAATTTTCATTCATTGATGCATCGTATGTTAGACACCCAACGTCCCATAATTCCTTCAACTCATCTATCAATGGTTGTAGATATACATCAATATCATTGCCTGGAGCACGAGGTCCAGGAATAAGCAATGACATCATAAAGAAAGGTTGCTTCATACACATCCATGGTGGTAGATTATAAGGAATTAAGACAATTGGCCACGTGCTGTGGGCAATACTAAGAGTTCCAAATGGGTTAAAAAGCCATCACTTGCCAATCCTAGCCTGACATTTCGACCATCAACAACAAAGTCTGGGAATTGATTGTCGAGATGTCGCCAGGCCATAAAATCAACAGGATGCCTTAGGATATTGTCTCGTGCTCGTGAGTCTGCATGCCAACGCATGTTTGATGTTGTCTTAGTTGACATAAATAGCCTATGTAACCTTGGAATAAGTGGGAAATGCATCATTGTCTTAGCAGCTACCCCACGTCTCTTACTAGTAAGTACATTAGACCCATCATCTGCTTATTTCCACCTTGATAAGTGGCATCATGACATGATATTGTATCCGCAAATTCATTTCGATACAAAATATAGTCATTGGGACAAGCATCAATCTTGTTATAACCAAGGCCAAGATCATTCACAATTTTTTTCGCCTTGTAGAACGAATCAGACAAGCATTCACCAAGGGGGAGCACCTTTTTAAGAAATTTGAGTAGTTGAGTTACAGATTTGTTGGTCCAACCATTTAAACACTTTAAGTTAAACAAGTGGACAAGGCAGGACAACTTGTTGAAGTTCTTGCAACCAGGGTATAGCTCTTGCTAAACTTCCTCAACTAACTTGTAAAATGACCTAGCCCCTTCATTAGGTTAATGGTGGATGTCTTCTTGTTCACCCATAATTGGCGATTGCCCAAATGCGTCATGTAACATTCCTTCCATATCGTCCTCTTCCTCTGAATCTTCTTCATCTGCAATTGCATCCAATACTTCCAATTCACCATGGTGTACCCATATACCTTGGCATACTGAACATCCCACCTAGAAACGATCAGATGTTCAGGAACAGTGTCATGAACTTGGAATTGCCTGTTACGACACCTCTTGCATGGACATTTTATCTTTCCATCAAATGAAATCAACTCAAAAACATCATTAAGGAAGTTGCGGAGCCCGAGTTGATATTCGGCGCTGAGACGATTATGCTTAATCCAATCTTTTTCCATGTTGTAATCTAGCTTAGCCTGGATAATAGTATCAAGCTAAATTTATTAATTGACATTTATGAAAAGCAAAAGTATCTTCATATAAATGCATGATTTTAAAAATTAGATACATTTACAATTAGGGGAAAACAAAACAAAAAAACCCTGAACCATTTGAAACTGCAAATGAAGGTTGGAGATGTACATCTAAAAGCAAGGCGTGTGTTTTAGAATGAATTGCATAGCGTTGAAGATATATATGGTGAAGTCCTGAAGACAAGTGCAGTGGAACATCAAAAGGACATGCTGACATGCAAGATAGATTGCAGTAATCAAAGGATAGAAGTAAGAAAACTACTACTGAAGTGCCAATAGATCAGTTGAAATTTATCATTGAAAATGATTAGAGATGAATGCATTGTTTGTATTTCATTTTTCCTACTTGAAATATAGAGATGAATACATTGTTTGTATTTCATTTTCATCTTCATACTTTTTATCATTTTTTATTTAAACTCTTTCTCTATTGAATTGTTATTTATCTTCATATGATTTAAATGAAAAAGGTTTGATGCATCGCCGAGTCCTAGTTTTACGAATATTGTCGAGTCGGCATGTCGTGTCCGACACGACAAACGCGTCTATGTCATGTCCGACACGACAAATGCGTCCGTGTCCGTGCATCTTGGTGGGCTCTGCCTTTAAGCAGTATCAAGTTCTAAAGCAGAACTCATTTTGGTGGACCCACGAGCGACATGATGGGAAATTGTAAAACTTGAATAACTACTAACTAATGTCATCCAAGCACTTGAACTAGTAGAAGGAATTCTTGAGCATATCTTGTTCAAAGGAACATATTACAAAAAAAAAAAAAAATCTTCACCGGGGCTTCAAAGCGCCATTACAAAGTTATGTAATACAGCGTTTGTATCCAAGATATAATTGACATGTGCATTTGTTTTCCGCCGCTTATATAAGCTATGATGGCGGTTTACAAAGTGCCGTAAATGTAACTTTTTTACCGGCGCTTCATTTAAAGCCCCGATAATCCTTTGGCGGCACATACTATTTCTGGCAAAAGAAATTGGTCAGCTGATAGTAGTCACGACAAAGGCAACAAATGTCCATGGTGATGAACTTCTTTGCTAAACCCAAGGGTCCCAGTGAAGATATTTTCTAGTTCTTTAGCCACTAAGACTGATAATGGTGGTGGTCTGATTAGAGACGATAAAAAGGCAAGGTGTTACAGTTCTACCATGCAGCAGTTGATAGACAAGTCATTCACCACATTAAGATGCAGGCCATAGCTCATGGTCTGGGAGTAGCTCAAGAAGTTGGCAGAGGTAGAATATTGGTGCAGTCGGACTCGAAGCATGCAATTGCCATTATCAATGGTGAGTGCCATCTTCCTTGCAAAAGCATGGCCATTGTTGATGAGATCAAAAGGAAGATAGAGCAATTTGAAGAAATCAGATTTTCTCATGTATTCAGAGAAATGAACCAGCCAGCTGACTTAATAGCTAAAGGGGGTGTTGGAGACCTATCTATATATGGCCATCCAATTCCTAAGAAGCTGCATGTGATGGTTCAAAGGGATGCTAAAGGAGCCTGGAACTTTAGCAAGGACAAAGGAGACGCCAATGAAATGGACAGATAGGAGGGTTTCTTTACCAGGTGATAGGTTTCCTGTTTGCATGGTGCTTTGGCTTGAGCGGTCGAGCTCTGTTTAAGCTTGTGGATTTTATGGAGTTTGTTTTTAGGGTAGGGTTGCTCTCTTCTTTTTGTGTATATTTGTCGCTTCTTTCATAAAAGGGTGGTGTCCCTCCTAGTCTTTCTTGAAAAAAAAAGGAAATTGAAGAACATAGGGTAATGTGGTACATAGTACTCCACACAAAGTTATAAGGTGATGTATCAATATGCATGATATTTTGCATAACCGAGTGATCGCCCAAGTTATAGCAATATAAGTAGCAGAGTGGCAGCAGTGACACTACAACTACATCAATAGGAGACCCATTGCACGGAGGTAACACTGAACTCAAGTGGTAATGCAAGACTACCTACATCTTCAACAAAAGTAGTAGATTCAAGCAGAAGGGTTGTTGTTGAAGAGAGCGGTAAAGTGATCCTCAACAAAATGTATCAAAAAGTTTGCAATCCGAACAGAAATCAAGCAGCAATACACTATCTACATGTTCAACAAAAATAGCACATTCAAACGAAAGAAGAATTGTTGAAGAGAGCGATCAGAGTAGAGGCACTCAGCAAAATGCACCGGAAAGCTCTAGTATTGAAGATTGGGTTATTAACATCAAAAGAATTGAAGAAACGATAGAAAAACTTTTAGTAGAAAAACTTATAGCAGAATGGTCAAAGACGACATTGAAGGACGATAAACATATAAAACATTACAAGAGTTCGCATAAGATATATGCTACTAGTTGGGGAGGGTGACTTCTCCTTTTCAGCTTGTTTGGCCAAGGCTTTTGGTTCTGCTGCTAACATGGTTGCTACCTCCCGTGATTCTATAGGTAAAATTTTCTTCCAATTTAACCAAAATGTATAGTTTTTGTTGTCTATGCTAAGTTTTTTTTAGTCGAGTACTACAGTACACACATTAATAGTTTGATTTTCTATGTTAGAGTTTTTGAAGTCGAATTATGGGGAAGCAATCTCTAACATCAATGAATTGAAGAAAAGAGGGTGCTCGGTGATACATGGTTTTGATGTACGTAATATGGCAAACCAACGCCATGTAAAAGGGAATAAATTTGAACGAATCATATATAACTTCCCATTATTAGCTGGCTTCTTCAATGGTAAATCCACTAAGTACCAACTGAGGTAAATTTGGTTGCCGTTTACTAACTTTTATTTTAGGTTGTGTTTGGTGGAAGTTTGTTTCCCTTGAAACAAGTATCACTGGCTTAAGGTTTTAAAGAAAATATCAAAAACGTTAATAACCTTTTGCATTGTTTCAGGCAAAACAAGAGGCTAATGAAGTCCTTCTTCAAGAACGCTAGAATGATGCTATCAGAGAATGGAGAAATCCATGTATCTCATAAATGTAATGGCTTCTTTAGCAAATGGGATTTGGTAACTTTGGCATCGAACAATGGTCTTCAGCTTATAGCTGCCGTTAAGTTCAAACTTCACGATTATCCAGGTTATAATATAAAGTATGGATTCGTGGTTGATAAGAATTTTGATTGCACTCCAACCAAGACATACAAATTTGGGATTAAGCATCAAGCATTACAGAGTTGAAGTTTCCTGATATTAAGATACTACGATGTTACTTCCCAAATCGTGAGTTTGTGTGAAAAGTCGGACTTTCTATAGGGTATTGTATAATGAAATGTCATCAAAGAACTGCATCCTGTAAACTTCTAGTGAACTTTCTGTAATCTATTATACAGGTTGTTCACTTTACTAAAAGTTTGATCCGCCTCGCAAACATCTAAGACTTGACTTGTGTCTTGATTGTATACCTCCCAACCAATCCTGTTAAAAATGGTTTATTTGTATTAACCAAGGGACGATATATATATATAGGGAACTGGTCTAAAGCTCTTTGGTACGTGAATGCTTGCTGTTGTTGGTTTACAAATTAAGGAGGGTTGGTGGAAGATGGTTTTTACTATGCAACCTAGCGGTGAAATAAGGCGTCCGCCTAGCGCCTCGAACATATTTACATGGTCATTCTTTAATATTTAACTTCGGATATTCACAAGTCATGCCCCATATATTTCTGCAATGAGTTATCCCCATACTTTCTGTGCCAAACCTTCAGAATCAGTTCGGTGGAACTTCTTTGCTGAACCCAAAGGTCCCAGTAAGATGTCTCAGTGAAGATATTTTCTAGTTCATTAGCCACTAAGACTGATAATGGTGGTACTGGTCGGCATTAAGAAAACTTGAGAGAGTTCTCTAATGTATTTGTTCCTCCATCTTGGGATTTTTTTTTGGATATCAACAAGTTTCTGGAATAGTTTAATCTGCTATCCATCTATCCATCAAAGAACATATAAATTGTATCAACCTTCATAGGTCTCAAGCATTGTAGGATCAAGTGGCTTAGTGGTGTAGGAAGACTTCGCCTGCAACCGAGGTAAGTCTTTTGTCCTCTCATATCCATTCAGCAACAAAACACAATACCTAATTTATAGGATATACATTTCTAACAACAACAAGCCTTATCCCACAACATTAGGTAATGGGGTTGGTAAAACAAAACATGATCATGGTTAAAAAGAAACAAAAAAAAAGGCTTAATCAGGCGTCGAGATGTTAACATAGGCAAAAATGAGAAGTCTACTAGCCTCATTTTTACAGTTGAAAAACTGCTAAAAGAAAAGAAAATCACAATTCTTAGCAGCTTCTTCCGAATATTCCTCAACCAAACAACGACATTTCTCCCCCGACCAAAGTCCGGTGACCGCCACCCACTTAGTCCATTAATCCAATCCCTAACCTCCTCATTAATTCGTTGTAAACCATAGGAAACATGACCAGGAAGGAGACCTCCATGGACAAAAACAGATTCACCAATTACTAAAACAGTTGGACTTTCCGACAAAAATCGACTCGAAATCGGACCAGAAGGGCGCAATGCCCCAATTCTAGCCCTAATTCCCTCGTGAAACTCTTCCAAGCTCATTGATTCTAGCCATAACCACTACTTCACATGGGCTCTGCACCTTCCAAGCTCATTGATTCTAGCTAACTGTACACATATTAGTACTAATGACAAAACCAACAAATAAAAGAACGCATGACATGTATCCAAGATTTGAACTGAGTATTCATAGCTAATCGAAATGGGTATTCAAGATTTGAACAAAATTTGAACAACAATAGATGGGTAAGTGAGAGATTTGATTGTTACTCACCTTGAACCCTGAATAGAGCACAAAAACCCCAATTTCTCCCACCTCGAAGTTGAAGAAGATGAAGAAGGAGATGTTGTTCTTCTCTCTCAGCGGCTGACGCTCCTCACGGTCTCAGCAGGTAGGGCTGAAAACTGAACCGACCATTAACAAAACTGATCCAAAATCGAATCGATTCTAATTTATGCAAATCGTAACCGAACTGAACCGACTAAAATCGAACCAAAACCGAAATAAAATCGAACCAACCGACTATTTTAAACATATTGTATTATTTATTTATAAAATATATATTATTTATTATATATATTCGGTCGGTTCGGTTTGGTCGATTAAAATCACATAGAAATCGAAAACCGAACCGACCACTTCGGTTTTGAATTTTTTAAAACCGAAACCGATCTTAACCGAATTTAAACCGAAACCAATCGGTTCGGTTTAGATCGGTTCAATCGGTTTAATCGGTTTGATCGGTTTTTTGTTCAGCCCTATCAGCAGGTGACGCTCCTCACCGTCTCAGCTTGGGAGATGTTCTTCCCTCTCAGCTTGGGAGTTGCTCTTCCTCTCAGCTTGGATTTGGGAGATGTTCCTTCCTCTCTGACCCTAATTCGCGCCCAAAGCTTGGATGAATAAGGAGATGCTCTTCCTAATTCGCGCCCAAAGCTTGGATGAAGAAGAAAGAGATGCTCAAAGCGATTCCTCTCAGCGGGTTTTTCTGTGTTTCTTCGCTCCCAAAGCTAATGTTTTTCTGTATTTTTTTTTTTCAAAAAAATAAACTAGGGATGGCATAAACCGTAGCAACCGGTTTTTTTTTTAAAACTTAGCTACAGCTAATATGTCGTCACAAATGTTTTAGTTAGCTATGGTTTGTTCTGAATTTAGCCACGGTTTTCCCGTCACAAGCACAGTTTTTATGTAGTGGGTACGGCTTATACCGTAGCAACCAGTTTTTATTTGTAAAACTTAGCGATAGCTAATATGCCATCGCAAATGATTTAATTAACTAACCTTTTTCATATAATACATAATTTGTCAATCACAAAAAATACGATCCCAAACAACTTTATACTCTATCAACCTCAAATTGAAATTATATATATATATATGATTTAGGGGGCTACATAAGTAGAAAACTTACATGGATTAACAATCAAAGACAAACTAAAACTGACCAATTTTGAATCAAGGTTTAACAAAAAACAACAAAAAGGATTTTGGAAAGACAAATCCGGTGTGTCCATGTCTTTTCAATCTTAATAAACTTTTCTCCCCGTCCAAATTCAAAGCGTCTGCAAGTTTCATAGAAATCAAACAATCTTTCAGCCTGCAAAAAAACGAAGACACTTCATCAGTTAAAAGAATGCTGAACCTAGTTAGAAAGAGTAAAAAAATGACTGAGAATAGTTGTTTGCAAATATATAATGATCAGAAAACATGTTTTGTGATAGCATCTACCAATTTTTATTTGTAAAACATTTTTTGTGATTATGGTATTGGGCAGCTACTAAAAAGATTAGTTATTTTGCCGTCGCAAATCTTTAAATTAGAGACGGAATCAATCTACCATCTCTAATATTTGTAGCTATTAATTTATTTATTTTTGTAGTGTGTTCCATATATATCATCATTCATAAGAACTGCTATTAAATCATCGAAACCATCTAAGACAGTAGCACAACAATTCAGATTCACGAGCACGTGCACAACACATTAAATTCACATGAGGAAGCAAAACGAGAGCTCATGTGAGACTTGAGACAAATATTTTAACCACATTGGTCAGACTAGTGAAATGGAGTCTATGAGTAGCAAGAGAAAAGAAGGATAATAAAAGAATTTTTTAATCTTTAGTTAAACTAGGAAAGGATTTTTAAGTTTTGTGTTTCCACTTGGAAGCATCTCTTCCAGATAAATAGATTTAGAACCAACCTGGATCCAAATTTCCCAATACATTCTGCAATTGTTTAAGCAAATACTAACATATAAGTAATTATGTACGCCTTTAACTTTGTTTTGAATCTACAATGTGAAGCCTTTGGCACTTAATGGATTGAGTAATGTACCTTTAGACGAATATGGATTATAGACATTGACACCATGAAGCATCTACCAAAGAGACCTAGTTGACAAAGAGAATTAGAAATAATAGTTTAGAATTAATATTTGTTATTATATTAAATATAAATTCCAAAACTTACCCCATATCTTTGCAGACCAAGAAGTAAAAGAGTGCTAAAGCCAGTTAAGAGAACCCCAGCCCATACTGGGATGTTAAAGAGTATATTCAGTGCAAAAGCAGTCCCTATCACTGCAAGAAAAATTGGAAAACAACATAAGTTCTCTTCTTCTTTAGACCACTAGAAATTGCAAAAGAAAAATTGGAAAACAACATAAGTTCTCTTCTTCTTTAGACCACTAGAAATTGCAATTATTTATGATAAATAAATATATAATACTTAACGATAACTTAAAGATAATATACCTTCGGGGATATCGGCAACAATGACAACCACCTCTGCTAACAACCATAAACAATATTTCACTAGTAATGGGTATTCAGGTTTACAAAGCTCCGACAAGTGTTTGCCTATCAATGGGGGAGAATCATAGTACACGCCGACACAAAATTCGATTAAGTTCCGAGTAAAATGATCAGGCACAAATTTTAATTATGATTATTTTTACTGAAATCTACAACGCCAAAAACTACAAGAAAACTGTATTTTAGCGATGGTCGCCAAAGGTATACAGCGACGGTTACAAAACCGCCGCTAATAAAGGCGTCACTAGGTCATTCAGCGACGGTTTTAAGCAACCGCTGGCATAACCGTCGCTAAATACTATATAGCGACGGTTTAATGTAGCGACGTTTATAACCGTCGACAAAATTCGATGAACAATTCAACTTTTTTCCTTTTAGCGATGATTTGCAACCGCCGCTAAATTCCCTTTGATAATTCAAATTTTTTTTACCATATAAAAATCACATTTTTCAACCTGTAGTGTTTTCTTTTCATTGGGTGCAGATAATCTATCCAACATATGCACTACAACTTTTAGACTCAAATCAAAAATCAAATATAAACAACGACACTAAACTAAACTCATATGATACCATCATCATACATTAAGAGGAACTTTAATTTCATTTCAAAATCAATATTATACATGGTCCAGAAGAAAATTACAAATTAAAATTGTTACAAATTGTCAATGCTTACATCTAACAACCAAAACCGAAGTTGTACAATGGTTGTCTCAGGGTCGTTGTCTACAGGGCCTCACGACCTTGAGCTCATCAATAAGCTGCTGGCCAAGATTAAGCTATCTAAGTTTAGTTTTAAGATGGCTCATCAGAAAGGCTTGGAATGGAATGCCCTTGAAGTCTGACAATTTACAAACAATTGTATGTCAAGTGGCAGCCAAAAAACTGTTAAAGCAAACAACAAGAAATAAATAACTGATCTAAACAGAACACCAATTCCAAGAAACTCAAGGCATGGACATAATCAAATTTTCAAAAAAACAATATTACAATCACAACAAAGCCAGCCCGATCTCACTCTGTTTCTGTTCCACCTTCCCCATCTTTGAGGTGTTCTTTAAGTGTATGAACTTTGATTTCCCATTATTCGCCATCCCATGCTGGATCCATTTCTGGCAAATTGTAGTCCTCAGGTCTCAATGACAACTGAAAATCTGGGAGGTCAGGCAATGAATTGAAAGCCCTGCAGAAAACCATGCAATTGAGAGTCCGGTTACTTGTCAAATTTGGTCGACAGTATGAAATATCCATGCACTTTCAAGTAGGAGAAAACAAAGTCTGCTTACTTCTCTTGCTCTAACAGGTAACCATACTTCTGAGATTTCTTCGATGCAATGTCTAGAATTTTGTGATACAAGTGCTTCATAACACCCCATAGTGGAGTAGCCCTGCAAAACAAGTAAACAAAGAACATAACAAAAACAATATAACAACCAAAGCTATTCAAGTAGAATGTTAGGGTGAGAAAAGAGAACTAAAATTGATTGCAACCTAGTCACTGGACTTGCAACGCAAAAGGTCAAGCAAGCTTTCTTGCTATTTACGAGAAGTTTGTTTGCAGCAAGAAAACAACAGACAATGCTAACGTGACTGGATGGTTCTGTACCCTTGTCGAGGATTAGACCGTGGTAGTAGTATGTTGCTGCCTGGTGTTAGTACCAGAAAAAAAAAGATTGAATATCACTAAAACTCACGAGTGCAAACTTTAGATGGATCAATAGAACAAAGTAATTGAGAGCAAGATATACACTTTGGCACCTTTGCTTCTAGGTACTTCCACTTGAGAAACAAGGAATGTTTTTTAGCATGGCTTTGAACCATATTACATCCTGACAAGCAGTAATGTGCCTGAAATTGAGAATGAACTCTGAGAGTGATTGTCGATCTGTCAGAGGAGAGAGTAAAATAGAACATCGAAAAACTACTAATCTGGGCAAAATAACTTAGTTGTTCACATGCCAACCTCCTCTTCACAGACAATGTAGCCTTTTGACTCTCAACAGCCAAACCTAACTGCATTTTTGTGCCCTGCATTCGGTATAGAAATGAATCGGATTGATCAACATCATACACTATATAATGTCAGAGAATGTACACAAGTAGGATAGTAAAAGACAAGTTACCTGGCCAAGTACTTGGATGGAAATAGCCTATAAAAATCCCTCCTCGGAATCCCACGGTAACTTTGTTCTATATTCATTAAGTTTCTAGTTAAGCCATTTCTATAACAGGTAACTAGGTAAGCCATATCTATTTCTCTATTTATATGCATTTGAGATCAACCATAACTAATTCTCAGAAGTCGATATAGATTCAAAAATACTATGTTAATGCATCCCATGAAACCTATATACATAAATAAATAACGACAAATAGATTCAAAAATATTGATGTTAGAATGAGTTTGTCAACAAGAAAAATAAAGAATTGAGGAGTAGAGATTACAATTAAATGGGAAGATATACAAAATCCCTAAACATAGCTATGTGGCTAGACCAAATTCAACAAAATACCCGAAATCCAAACCAAACAAAAAAGAATTAACTACCATTCTCCAAGCAGTGGAAACACCTTTGCCACTGCTAGACTCTTCTCCAAGCAACAATTTTGAAGATATTCTTTCATCCTCTCAATCTCTATAAGAAAAGACTCTTCTCCAAGCAACAATTTTGAAGATATTTCTTTCATCGTCTCAATCTCTATAAGAAAAGCAAAGCAGACCACACCCACAAAAACATAGAAGAAAACACAAGATAATAAAAATAATTAATAATTGGGGATGGGGCAAGAAAGAAATGTCTGAAGAGTTAAGTGAAGCATTTATTCAAATATGTGGAGTTCAAGAATGAGCTACATACACATACGAGAAATTTGTGAGATGATGTTCTTGCCTTGCAAATGAGAATGAGAATGGGAATGGGATTTGTCTTCATCTTTAGTGATGGTCTTGTCTTGCTGTTGAATCGGCCAACCCAACGGTAGGGGTTGTTGGGAATTTTCATCCTTGGTGGTGCAATGTCGATCTTCATTCCTGATGGTGGTGGTGTCATCAACATCATAATAAGAAGTTGAAGTGAAACTAATAGACTAACCAAATGCGAGGAAATCAGTCACCTTTCATGTTGAATTGGCGTAATCCCCGACTTTTATCGCCACCTACGGCTTGTTGTCCACTTTTCTTCTTTGTCCCACTATATAGACACCAATTATAAGTTAACATTTGTTACAAAACTAGGTTTAAACATCAAATTGGTCATAAAGAATTATTCCCCTAAATCTAATGAGATGAACCCCAAAACTTAGTGTTTAATTCTCACTTAAATTGAGTTTTCTTGCATTTCATAGTTGATAACATTGCAATCTAAATGAAATTCAAACGAATTGTAAGAAGCATTCAAAACCTTCAAGTTTAAAGAAGAATCAAATCAAACCAAGAAATGTAAGCTGAATCAAAAAGACACAAAATTAGAAACTGACACACCTCATCCTCTCCCTGAGAAAAATTGAGCGGAAGAGAATGTGGTCTCCAGAGACCTCACAACGCCTCCCCTCGAAATGCTGGACGATTTTTTCCATTCTTCGTCTTCTTGGCTTTTCCCTAACCCCATTTGGAAATTGACGAAGAGGGGTCTAAGGAGGAGCTGGAGCTGCCCTCACGACAAGAAGAAGCATCGTCATCCCATTCCCCTTGGATGATAGACATAGAAGAAGAAAAAGCAAGGTAGTATGGGTATCTATATGTGAAAGAGGAGGTTTATCTTGATGAAATCCATCGTTTCTCTAGGGCATACGAAGGGAAGAAGAACAAGAGATTTGAAAAGGAAATCCAAAGGGGGACACAAGAAAGTAAGGAGAGGCAATAAAAAGTTGTTTCTTAAAAAATAAATAAAAAAAGTGATGTTTTATTTATAACGACGGTTAAAACAGTCGCAATTAACTATACCCGTCGTTACACAATATTAACCTGCGACAGTTCAATGATCAGGCAAACATCACAAGTTTTAATTATGATTATTTTTACTGAAATCAACAACGCCAAAGTCGATGATTTCTAAAGCGGGAAGTTTCTTGATGATTGACACAAATATTTCAGTTTACTGATGCTACTGATTCAAAATAACAATATCAACATCTTAGGGTCTTGCCCCTGTTAAGGGGATCCTTCCAGAAATTCTCAACAAGCAATTGACGCGCCTCAATAATAACCAATGGAATTCACACAAGGAACATCTAAATCCTAACTTTCCAGTATCAATTCATCCATTATTCCCCAAAATGGAAACTTTCCCCCATCCAAATCCCATCAATAACAAAAAATTAATTAGTTTTAGTCAAGTTTTCAAATTTTTCCCTCTAATTGAACATCAGTTTGGCTCTAATCAAACAACTGATGCTTAACCTTTGTAATTATCTGCACTTTCATCAAATCTAGAAACTCATACTCCAATCACTCAAATCCTCCACATGCATGTACAAACAAACATCGTCACAACTACATTGAAGCATCAATTAAGCTCTAATTCCCCAATTAATACTTAACTTTTCAATCTTATACTACAATCCATCCATCAAACATGTAAGTACACATCATGCATCAACATCAACATCAAGCAACAACAAGAAACTCATCAGTAATTCAAACATAATCACTTCACAATTCAATTTCAAACAAGATTATTAGAACAGTTCAAAAACTACTAAAAAAACCCCTAAAATTAGAAGAGTTAGGGTTTCGAAATGTGACCTGAATTGCAAATTGTAGTTGCCGAAATGCTCCGTGAGCTTCTCCTATGTTGTCTCCCATGAAATCCCTCCAATGAAGAGCTTTCCCTGATCTGAATCCATGATGGGTTTTGGGTTTTCTTCTCCGACTCTGAAGGAAGAAGAATACGCAGAGAATAGCCGCGAAGAGCCAAAAAAAAAAAAAATGGGGAGAGGAGACGGAGATGAAGAATATGAAGAAGGATGGGTTTTCTTCTCTTCGATTTCTTCTCTCCCACAAAAACCCCAAATCTCTCACAAAAACCCCGAGGATGGGAGCAATTTCTTCGCGTCCAAAGCTTCAATTTTTTGTGTATATATTTTGTTTTTCAAAAAAATCAATTAGGGACGGCTTATACCGTAGCAATTTCAAATTTTATTTGTAAAACTTAGCAACAGCTACTATGTCGTTGCTAAGTTTCAAATTTAGCGATGGCTTCAAGCCATTGCTAAGTTGCAAATTTAGCGACGGCTTCAAACCGTTGCTAAGTTGCAAGTTTAGTGCGGCATTTGCCGTTGCTAATACTAACTTGCTGTAGCTAAAAAAATTACTAATGAAAATTCATTTTTTTTAATGGAATTAGTTCTTTCTATTAATTTTCAGATTTCTCATTGCCTTTTTTTTCATTCAGAAGAAACATTTCAAACTTAGAAACAATTATATTAATTTTCACCGTAAATGATGACTAATACACTAACCTTGTTCGTATAATCAATAACTTGTCCATAACAAAAAATACAATCCCAAACAATTTTATACTCTATCAACCTCAAATTGAAATTATATATATATATATATATGATTCAAGGGGCTACATAAGCAGAAAACTTACATGGATTTACAATCAAGGACAGACTAAAACTGACCAATTTTGAATCAAGGTTTAACAAAAAACAACAAAAAGGATTTTGGAAAGACAAATCCGGAGTGTCCATGCCTTTTCAAGCTTAATAAAATTTTCTCCCCGTCCAAATTCAAAGCATCTGCAAGTTTCATAGAAATCAAACAATCTTTCGGCCTGCAGAAAAATGAAGGCACTTCAACTAGTTAGAAAGAGTAAAAAAAATGACTGGAAGGCGGTAAGAATATCAAAGAGGATATGGGTAAAATGCAGGAGATGATTAAAAAAAAATATTAAATCATTCTCATACCTGCAGGTGGCTTTTAACATGGGCAATGCTAAGTCCTCTCACATTCATTAGTTGAAGGACTAATTTGGGAGTTGCTTCTGCAATAATCAAAGGAAAAAAAAAATGATAAAGAGTTAGTAATCCTATTTATCCGTTATTCTCTACCATTAATGCATGACTGATATGTTTTTTTTTTCTTTTAAGTGAAAATACCGAAACTTTGATGTATATGGATATCAAAATATTGCAGATGTTCATGAAAGAAATTATAAAACTTACTTTCTTGTCCACCGAGCCTTTCAACAGCATGAACAAAAGAGATATGAAGATCAGGAGTCCAACGTAGTCTAAGCAACTTTGATTGAATATACTGCTTTACTGAAGTAGCCCTTTGTTGCAGAGTCTCCAGCAGTACAGTTTCTGATGAATTTAGAACAACTAGCAGGTGCATGGATCCCCAGGTTGTAAGCACAACTCGCAAAGGTCCATGATTCGTTCAAGGTGATCCAATGCTTCACTCTATCACCAAACTCCTTGAAACAAACCTCTGCATAATCTTGTAATAATTTATGTCTTCTTGGGTTACTCCATCCCTTCTCTTCCCATCTAAAGCCAAAAAACAATTGTCACAACTAATTATTGGTCTTAACTTTATAATCGTACAAATTGAGGCCCTTCAGAATAGTAACCAAGTCTTCAAGGACACTTTTAACTTTTCGAAATTGCCCTATTAGCAATTCATCCACATCAAAATTATGCTTATGCTACTACTCACTTGGTATAATTCTTGACCAAGTGAACATAAAATAATAGAGGAAAAACAAGTTGTTCAAATTCAAAAAATGAGCAAAAACAGGTTGTCCAAATTCAGATAACACAAAATAATAGAGGAAAAATTTTAACAAATTATAAAACTTTCTAGAATAAGACTACATATATCCTTCCTTGATAATTGCCTTGCAAACAAATGAGTTGCACTAACTTACCGACAGCTAATATACCGTGGCTAAATATTTTTTGTGTATATTTTTTTACCAAAAAATCCATTAGAGGCGGCTTATACCGTAGCTACCAATTTTTATTTGTAAAACTTAACGACAACTAATATACCGTAGCTAAATGTTTTTTTTTATATATTTAAAAAAAATCCATTAGGGACAACTTATATCGTAGCTACCAATTTTTATTTGTAAAACTTAGCGACAACTATATACCGTGGCTAAATTTTTTTGTGTATATATATTTTTTTTCAAAAAAAAATCCATTAGGGACGGCTTATACCGTAGCTACCAAATTTTATTTTTAAAACTTAGCGACAACTAATATACCGTGGCTAAATGTTTTTTTAATATATATATTTTTTTCAAAAAAATCCATTAGGGACGGCTTATACCGTATCTACCAATTTTTATTTGTAAAACTTAGCGACAACTAGTATACCGTGGCTAAATGTTTTTTTTTTCAAAAAAAATCCATTAGGGACGGCTTATACCGTAGCTACCAATTTTTATTTGTAAAACTTGGCGACAGCTAATATACCGTCGCAAATGCTTTAATTAGTTATGGTTTATTCTGAATTTAGCCACGGTTTTTCCGTCACAAGCACAATTTTTATGATTATGGTTTTGTCAGCTACCAAAAGAGTTAGTGACGGTTTTTTGCCGTCGCAAATCTTTTAATTAGAGACCGTTTTTTAATTTTGTCTCTAGTATTTGAAGCTATTGGGGTTTTTTTGTAGTAGGGACGGAACATGATTAACATGTTTTAATTTGTAAGTGCATACGAACAATGACAAATTCCTTTGATTGATGCCAAGTCTATAGTATAAGTAAATCAAATTTGATGAAAGTATTTATAAATATTAATTTTATGAATTCAAGACCAAACTAGCATGAATAATTAACTCTATTTAGAGTAGTTTCAATGGTTAGACATTAAACACACATGAAGAAACAAGTTGATCAAATGATGAAACAATTTAAAATGTTTTCAGAGCCTTGATACACCCTTTTGTTTGGGTTCATAGGATAGGACTAAATTTTAATGAAATTCTAAATGTTTTCGTAGATTTTTTGTATGTTTTGGACACATAAAAGTTATACACTGGAAAGTTGCACGTTACAAATATGACAAATACTATCCACCCCAACTACAAGAGCATTCCTAAAAAAAAATTTTAATTATTAATAATAAATATTTTAAAATTTTAATTCAGGACAAGACGAGATGGGTGGGATTGAGAATCTTCATCCCGATCCCATCCCACTCTACATCGGGACGGGACGAATGCGAGATGGGATTGTTCGATTCCAATAAGACTCAAAAAAATTCAGGATGGAATGAGATTGGGATTACAAAATGGGATGCCCACCCCTATTTTTACCTATTAACTTTTTGTTTCTTTTTTTCTTTTTAGAATTGTCATACATTATTAACCATGTACTATATGCATTTCTTACTTGTTAAAATATAGTATATTATATGGAATCAAATCAAATATGCCATATCGCTACTATAAACTATCGGGCTAGCGGATTCAGATCATTGACCATTTAACTCTACTAGCTCTTTTTTTTTTTTTTTTGAAAGGCGAGCAGGGTTTTTTATAGGATCCCAGAACCCATAAATTTGAACCTAGTGGTACCACCAAAAAAAAACTCTACTGGCTCTCGACGCACGCTATGGGGCATATATATATATATATATATTATCAAAACAATAAATTTGGGTCTGCCAAATGGGGCATATATGTCCCCGATTTCTCTACTTTGGCAATGACATAATTTAGGAAGTTTGACACATTTAAGGATGCATATAAGACTGAAAGCATTATGATGCCCATAATCACAAAAACACACTGCAATGAAATATCATTCAAATCTTAAATTGGCCTATGGAGGAAGTTAATGAACAAAGGACAAGAGCTTCAACACAAACACAACTTTCCCAATTCACAGTTTTTCTCTTATTTGAATGACGAAAAAAGGTAATGGGAATCACTCTCTCGTGCTCTTTTCAAACCAAATCAAGATCGCCGCTGGGCCTTCTCTGTCCACCAGTCCAGAAACTTGGTCTGAGCAGCCATGGTGTCAAGCCTATATAATTGAAGCCAGTGATTTGCTACTTCATGTCCAAAAGTCCAACCGAACACAGCTCCTGCTCCCAATGATAAGACAGCACCTGCGCAAACACAGAAATGATAAGATGTTGGAAGCAGCGACGAACAAAAGAATTCATGTTTCTGATTTTATGGTTTTTCCATTTTAAGTATGCAATTTCAAAAATGAAAGAGAAGAGATTTCTTCTCTACAACATCTCAATCAGGTGTATATATAAACCAAAAAACCCACCACAAATGCCATACTATCCAATATTCAATACAAAGATAATGTAAAGTCAAAGGCATTTGCAGGCAACAAATCAACAAACTGAGTTGAAACAGCACATTAGTACCGAATTAATAAACAGATAGGTTAATATAATTATGTTAATTAGCGCATTGTTGCAAATAAGTAAAAATGAAGGGGAATACGGGCCACGAGAGCAGTACAAGGCAAACTCTGAATACTAGATATGACCCCAACAGGAGACAATGGCAGATAAGCTTCATTGTCGAAAGGGAAACAACACGGATCACCAGCTAAGGCCCTAAATGACCGCTCGGTGATAAAGGAGGTAGGGGTGCAGAGACAACCAAGAGGTTTGCCTAGAAACAACCACCCACCTTGAAATAGTGAAAAATAGCTCACTGATCTAGCGCTCTTGCGCTGAAAATGAACGGGGCTAAGCGATCTGTCAAAGTTGTGGGATATAAAAATGCATCGGTACGAAAGTGTTCCACCTGACAGAAAGCACTCACATGAGCAAGTGAGAATGATGCGGAAGCGAGACTATCGGCTTGAGTAACACAAACATTGGTGAGAATCCAATGTCGTGAAAACCTAAGGGTTCCTCCGCAAGGTTCGTCCACAAAGGATGAATCGAGGCCTAAGATCTACCCCTTGTTGGTCCTGAGGACAGAGGAGGCTAGGTTAGCCAAAAGATGGTTATTGGTTTAAGGACACAAGGTGACCATGTTTTTTTCAAGATAAGAAGAGGTTGAGAAAATGCTTGAGCAAATGTCCGAGTACCAAGCGCTGAAATAACCATGCCAAGATATAGAGAAATATGTATTAGGACAACACTTCTGAGATATTGTTGGCTAAGAAAGTGGAGACATCCAGGAAGCAACAACGGAGAAAATTGGAAAGACAAAAACACTAGGATGTGTGATGAGTAAAGACAACCTAACGACTAAATATAGTAAAATAAGTAGTTCAAAAAGTGCAAAGTATCCTGAAGATAGCAGTGAAGTACACTTTTAGAGGTTGGTGTATGCTTTGAGAGATTAGAAAATAAAACTTCAGCATGAAAATGGTATGAACTAAAATGAACACATGAACCATGACAGATAACAACTTCTAATTGAATTCATCACTACGCTGAAGAGTTTTGCCTTTCCGAAGGGGGTGGTGAAGATAAACTACCTTGATTATAACAATTTCTGATGGAATATGAAAAGGGTATACCATATGCAAAAATTCTGAAACGTCAACTAGAGACAAGTTCAGAAAAGTGGAAAGGCATGTTCTTTTTGTACATCAGTTTTATCCTCCGAGTGTACTATTTGAATTTCGGACTCAGTGAGTCACTCTCTCGTCTCAATAAATACAATACAAGACACTCGACAAATGGAGAAACTAAAGTCTGATACGATGAATTAATGAAAGGCTTAAACAAGAGAAACTACACATCCTGCATATTATATCAAATTCTGGATGAGCCAGGCAATTAACAAAAGTATGTAAAAGACTATTTAGTCATAAATACAAACCATTATTATGGAGATAATGACGGAATCAAGGTTTCCCTAAAAAAAGACACTTCTGCTCAGGCCCGCGAGGAAATCCCTCTCATTGTGCCTAAAGTAGGAAGTCCTTGAGCTTGAGACCAAGAAAAAATGAATCCCCAAGGAATGACACACCTTCCGAATAAGGTTTGAAAGAGGTTATCGATGCCTTTAACACATGTCCCCACTAGCAATCAGAAACTAAAGACGCGTAGCAATTGAAATTTCAATGAAGCTGTGACGCACTCCCAATCATCTTATTTTTTGAAATTAACCATTCTATTCTGTAGACACTCCTAATCATCTAACTCCTGTTATTTCAGACACTACCCAAATCATGCAGGCCAAAAACCAGATCATTCTATGAAGCATACAGGTTTTAATCGATAGTGATGCTAATCCAACTGTCAAGCGAATACGTCTGCCTCGTGAGGCTGTGAGAAATCGGTCGACCCCAGCTATTGAAACCTCCTCTCCATTCTTGGAAGGCTCCATTCTCCAAGGGCCATAGTTCAGTTGGTACTGGGAAGATCAAAATGGAATACTCCCCACGACCACCAAATAAAGTATGAAGATCCTCCTGGCTACAGCTTGCAATGTGAAGGAATTTGGATTAATGACCTTCTAATCTAGCATGTCAATATGGTTCACGGGGTGAGTTTTATCAAAGAACTGGAAGGGTAGAGGGAATGTGAAGTTGTCGACTATCAGGTTCCCAAATCATGCAAATCACGGAGGAGGCAAGTACGCACACTGTGCTGTATGTCGATCCTACTGATATTTGAGACAGCTGATAAGGGTTTACACTATGGCGGAAATAAGTGTAATGAGGGAGCTCCTAGGCTTGAAAGAAAAAGAAAAAAAGGTAACTATGAAATCAATTTAGGATCTCAGGACGACTAATCATCTACTGGAAGCGGATAAATTACTTAATAGACCAATTTAGGAGCAAGTTCAAAAATTACTGCAGAAGACACAAACGCATATATAATAGCTTGTTTGTGTTTTCTGTTCTTGCTAATCACAACTTTTGAAAAACGTTTATGTTCATTTATCATACATACATAGATAATTCCATTTATTCGGTACCATTATCTCACTTTAAGACAAGAAGAAATAGGATTTCAAACTACAGTTAGGTGTAAGCAAAACAATGACTACTAAGGTCTGCCCTTCTTCAATAAGCAAACAAAAAGCATCCTAGATTCCATTCTAGGTAATCTAAGGCGTTGGTGTCTATTTCTGTGCTTCCAGTCTAGAAGCAGGTCTGAAAGGAGGAAGTGGAAAACCAGGCCACGACCAAGAAGTTAGAAAAGTCAAGGTTCTCTCCAGAATTTCAATGTTGCAGGATATAAAACAGGAAAAGGAAGAGAGGAAGGGGGGCACAAACTTCCAAGCGCAGGATAACCCCATGGGTTGTCGGTTTTTTCCCCTACCAATTAGGCCCCCCCCCCCCCCCCCTTCACTTGCATGACATGAAATTTTAAGAAGATTATTTTCCATTAAGCATCTGAAGACTTTCTATGAAAAAAGGCTTTTTAAGCTCAAGTCCCGATATCAGCATACTATACAAAAGGCACTCATTCAGTATTCGCTTCAACTAATGCCCAGACATGAATGTGATAAGCTTATATGAAGATGCATTTCAACTATTAAAAACAATAGTGCAGTACCATGTGGACTCTTTGAATATTTCCAGGATACTCCTGCACTTGATACTGCTCCAATGACACTTCCCACAGCAGCATACTTCACTGCTTCTCTAGCAGTTTTCAACTGACAAATCAAGGAGAGAGAAAATTTGAAATATGTAAGCGTTCTCTAAACATAAACAACCATAACCCATATCATAGTGGACAAAATCAAACATAATATGCATACCAATCAATATTCTCTTAGATTTCAGTTACTAAGAAAAACAAAAGAAGGCACAATAGAGAAAAAAAAATTACAAAAAACATGAGACTTCATTAAGATGATCATGTGTTTATAGTTTAGCATGGAAAAATATCCCTCATCCCCCACCCCAACTATAACCCTATCTCTCAGCAACTTTTTTGACTTTTTTCGTAGAGTTTTTTCTTTGACAATCAAACACATCCCTAGTTTATCACATGGTACAGCTTAAGGACACGATACACCCAAAGCAATAGTTTTATAAACACCCGAACCAAATGTCAAACAAAGATAACCCTAAACTTATTCAGACAAACATCCAAGGGAATGAATGTCTGTGCCTCAATCTTTCGAGGCCTGAGATTCTTTTAAAATGTGCTATCCTTTGCGAAACTCAAGCCTCCAACACTAACTAGATTTAGAAGACAACAAAAAAATACCTAAAATTTTCACTTAGACAATCACTTGAGGCAACCAAACAAGATGGTCATTGTCATTCACAAACAAAAAAAAAAAATTCAACATCATTTTTGACAGAGTAAGAAGGCAAAATACCAAATACCCAGACAAATAATCTCCACATGGAACTTAAAATTGATTGAATTCACAGAAAAGAAGAAAAATACAAACACCAGACAATACTTCTCACACATAATCACTTTAGACAGATTACGAAGGCAAAAATACCGAATACCCACACCAATACTTGAATCAAATGAACTCACAGTAAATGAGATTAAAAAAATAATAATAACTGAAATAATTCCTGTGATAAGATTAAAACCCCAATCAAAATCTAATCAAATACACCTAAATCAACCAAACCACCCAGATCACATGATAACCAATACCCAAATCATGAATCTCTTGATAGAAACCAAAACCAATCAAACCCATTAAAATTAAGCGAAAACGATGAAAAGGGGTGGTGAGATTAGATTATTACAGTGGGGCCATGAACGGGATCAGATTTGATGAACTCTTTGACATCAGATTCGGACCAAGCAGGCAAGGGCTCGTCTCTGTTGGCGATATAGCGCTTGTAGTTGTCGACGAAGGCGAATCTCTCTGCCCAGTATCCCTTCCAGCCTTCCCAGTGTCTCTTGAAGAAGGATGGTGAGTCTGCTTCCCCCATTACTGTTTCGATTTCGATTTCTCTCTCACTTTGTCGAGCGCACTTCGAGAGAAAATTAGTCTATTATATCTCTCTCTCTCTTTAATTATTGGATGGTGGCTGGTTTTGGTTGCTGTGCTTCAAGTCCTATTTTGGACGAGTCTCCATTTGTTAAAGGTGAACTTAGGGGTGGCAATGGGTGGCGTCGTGTCACGATAAAATCCTGTTTCCCACTCTTGTAAAACTCACAATCAACTTGAAAACCGAATCGACTAAACCGAAATAAAATCGAATCGATCGACTATTTAAAATATATTATATTATTTTTATACAAAATATATATTTTTTATTATATATATTCGGTCGGTTCGGTTTTGTCGGTTAAAATAACAGAGAAACCAAAAACCGAACGATCACTTCGGTTTTGAATTCGTTCTGTTTTGAATTTTTTAAAACGGAAACCGAATCGAATCGAACTTAAACTGAATCGATCGATTCGTCGGTTTGATCAGTTTTTAGTTCAACCCTACCGACTCATTTAGTAATCGTGTCAAAAATGTCAAAATGCAAACCCAACCTGTCTGGCTATCTCTTAGTTGTGTCGGGTCGAGTTGACCCTTAAGACAATGTTTTTTACTGTCATTTTCTAAAGTTTGTACACACTCCAAGCAGTGCAAGTTTGGCATGGTTATGTTTTTATAACCGTTCATAATCATACCAAATTTATATAGTTACTGAAAAAAAACATATATAATAAGCTTATTAATCATATAATTATTACAAAAATAACAAATGGGTTAGTTTTGTATCAACCGCGAATATTAGTGGAATCTTACTTTTCTAAACCCAAACCAGCTACAAAGCGTATCGAGTCACTAATTACCACCCCTACATGAATCTCTTGTCCAGGATTACGTTCCCTCGAGAACCTTGTTCAGAGGGTTTGGAAGTTTGTCATGGGTTGGGGATCCCTTGTTTATAACCTCATGCGAATCTCTTGGATGGTGGATTTGGGTTCTTTATTGATTAGACATTCTAATCTAGTCTAGGGATGTTAATCAATTATCCAATACCTCCATCTCTATCTAGGGGTGTGCACATTTTGATTTGGTTGTCAATTTTTAGTAAGGGTATGCATGGTTCGACTTGAATAAATTTTCACTATAAATCGACAACCAATCGAACTATATTTGTTTAGGTATCAGTTCTCCATCTAGAGGTGTACATGGTTCGGTTTAGATCGATTTTCACTAAAACCCGAAAAACAAATCGAACTTTTGGTTCTTGTGCTTCAGGTTTTGATAAGTCACCGTATTTCTGATCTTGACATATGTGAATTGTTAAAATATCTCAACGTTGCGCCATTCATTTTTTTCCATATTGACACCAACTAGAATGCTGGAAAATGTTGGATTTTTAGTGTTTTATTTTGTCGAAATTACCGATATTCAAACATTTACAAATTTATGTTATCCATTGTTTATGGAATCTCTAAGAAACCTAGAAATGTTTTCTCTTGAAGAGACCTGTGAGGCGAGGGCATGTAATTCTATTTTCTATTTCTATACAACACAGCTTGGTTTTTTTGACATGTAACCTTTGGATAGTGCTTGCTCTAAAAGTAATTGTAAATCATCCGCGGCTTCAATACTCCAATAACCATGAACTTGGAAAGTGATTAGTTTATTGTGGGTTGAAAGCTCATCCAGATTGAAACATAAAAATAACTTAATTTTGTAGCATCCAACCCAGTCATTAGTAAAGGCAGTGAAGCCACCTTACTAGAACTCCCTCACTTGGGCATCAACAAAATTGTTCCCCAAATTCTAACATGTTAACGCAAGGGTGCTAGTCCATTTTCAGCAAAATAGAGATGAATTTAGGAGGTGAGCACTTGGAGTACTAGCGCAGGTTCTCAAATGGTCTCTTTAATTAAAAATAAAATATAATGTAAAACAACATAATAGATGGAATGATAGATTAACATCTACATGAAAATATAATGCAAAGAAGACTCACTTCATGTATTTTAGCTCTGGCAGTAAATAAACTCTCACTGATACAATTATTCTCCCTCAAAAATATGTGAAAAAAAATGCAACTTAAACAATCAAATCTATAAGATCTAAACCACTATATTCAACAAGGAACAAAAAAAAAAATTATCGATACAGTAGCTCTAGTTGATAAATGATGTATGCAGGTGCTATGTAAACATGATGACATTCTACTAACAAAACATTCCATTTGAAGACCCTGAGCAATGAAATCCGGAAAAATGTTAAAACTCTCATCTCCATTTCACAATTGGAGCCAAGCAAACACCTGCAACAAATATGGAATGAACCGAAGAATCAATAAGGGCAGAGAAACGATGAATGTGGTCCCTCTTTGCAAAATTGACAAGCCGACTATCAAGGAACTCATTACCCTAATGACTGCAACTTAATTTAACAAAAAGAAAAATCAGAGAAATGCACAAGCTTTTTAAATTTCTTAAGGAATGTACGAACTAATACATCTCATAAAAATGAATTTCTTCTTTTTTGTTTTTAATCTTTGCTTATTGCTGAAATCATTACCTTAATATAATTGTAGAATACAAGCGCTGCACTGAAGAACTGTTTCTTTGGATGCCCAGATAATGTCAGAGTACAGATTTGGTTAGTCTTCTTGATACAGAGGTAGTGACTTCAATGCTTTACACACGCTCAGGAACCAGCTTCAGTTCCAAATCTTTGCAACAAGAATTCATCAAGCTTTCCTGTATTTGGTACACCACCTTCACTGACAATATCGGAAGGTAAAGATCGAATACATCCCAGAATATGTTGAATGTCTCGCTGTAATCTTCACATCATGACAAAATAATTTCAGTATTAACACTATGAATATACATGCATAGACAAAATCAAGACGAGCACTTGCTGGTTAACCGAAATGTAAAAATTGTAAAAGATAACAGAGGAGTATGTCTTAAGTTATCTCTAAGCTTTTGAACATCCTAAAATGCAAAAAGAGAAATTTTAAATACACAAAACAAAACTCGGCATGAAAAGCACCTGTTCTTTGCTTGGGGAGTGCTAATTTCCAAGCTTGAAAATGCTTCCGTAATTTGGGAATGGAAAATCTGAACCACTTGCCTGCAAGTAACGTAGATGTTTTCTATAAATTGACAATGTTCATTGATTACAAACCAAACGTTAAATACATAGGGGCAAGCAGGAGAGTAAATGACGGCGGATGGTGACACTAAATTACACCCAATCTTATCTTGAGATAGAATAGATTCCAAAGAGACAAATATACCATTTCTGTTCATTTTAGTTCAATAAACTTTTTGCCTCATGATTTCACAGATTGTTCATGATTTAAACAATGGTACTCTGTTGTAGGATTTTTTTTTCCCCTGTAAAAAGTAATTAACCCCCACCGGATTAAAATGATACCAAATGAGAAAGTCGCACCTGAAAATAGCTTGAACATCTAGTTCATGAAGAGTTCGAGACAGCACACGCTGAAGATACCCAACTTCCTGTAAACCAATGCACCATTTAACATCCAATCAGATGTTATCAACTAAAGACAAAAGTAGACATTTAAAGGAAATTTAGGCTATGCATGCATGACTGGAAAACCTGCTTAATTTTCAGAAAAGGATAGATCAATTAGAACAATCAAAATATAAATGAGATGTGGGCACGGCAACTTGGTTTTTGATAAATATTGAACATTATCAAAATAAAATATTAATTCAACCTTAACAAAAATTAGCATTGGTATCAAATTAATGGTTTAGCCCAAAACTTGTATCATTTCATGGTATCAAATTGGAAAATACTATGCTAATTTTGCAAAAATTCATAATACCAGATATAGATCTAAAAATCATATTATGCACGCACAGAGAGACACTGCTTTGGGTAGCACTGGATAGTGTCATGGAAAAAAATCATTGAATGTTTGGTTGATTAATTGATTCCACACATATGTCTATATGGAAGGTAGTCATTTGAGAAAATGATTCACCCCCTATGAAAGACCATTTCACTGCTCAAAAATCACTTTCATAAGTATCCTGAACAAAGCTATAGTTGATCTATGGTCTACGGCATAACGCAGATTTATGTAGTTATGTCAAAATTTGCATTATAGATGTAATTCACAACGAGAGAAAAATGTAGATATGAAGCTATTCACCTTGGTAAGGGATCGAGCAAACTGGCTAGGTTGTACATCATTGTCCTCTGGCTTATTCCAACTCTCAACAATCTGGGGTAATCCACGTAAATGCACCAATAATCTCTCTCTCATTATCTGAACTAGTTTTGTATGTATCTCATCCCTGTGAACTTTATAATCCTGAAACGTTGAAACAAACGAGAAAGTTCATTAAAGACACGTAAAACCAAACTCGTCCCAAAAACCACCTTAGCAGTGTCTATACAAAGATGTTGTAGCATTTAGAATGGTGTCAACTGAAATATGCATGTGGTGTGCCATGTGAATGCCCACGTTTCCAGGCAAGTCCATAAAAAACGTGTGCAGGAAAATGATCACGGAAAATTGGAGAAATAGACGGAAGAAACCAGAAAGGAGAAGATTCAAAACCAATTAACAATATCCATTTTTCCCTTTTATCCAAGATATGCAGCACAATTTATTTATTTATTTTCCAGTATTGAATACATATTCTAGAGAGTAATGTACAATGTAAGAATTGCATACAACTGGAATAAACAATTTCACAAATGGATGTCAATGATATGAAGTGAAACAAAAAACATGAACTATGAGAAGTTACATCTAAAGGATCATACCTGAGCTACTCGATCCATCTCTAACAGCAAAAGTGCTTTACGGGACTCCGGTATTCTAAGGAAAAGAACACGTCTGATTTCTTTATTCCACAAAGGTAAAAAGGGAAACGGGAAAAAATATTTATATCAGTGAAAGATATAAGAATGTGTGAAGTATATGATATTAGTATTTTAATATGCAGTATAATAATTCAAGTCGTGGCCAAATATATGTGAAGGAAGTTACTTTTCACTTACAACAGAAACCAAGACAAGTCGTCCTTGTAATCTATCTCTTTGATATGATGCAATTATCAATATAACAAACCACATTGAACTTAGAGGTAAGTTTGTATATAAACTTAGTTCATGGTTGATATTTGTTTCATCTAATTGTTGGGACTTAAAGTTGTCTATATGCCCCACCCTCGAGCAATCCACAAAAAACTCATGGGTTCGATTCCCACACCCCCATTTGGATGTTATTTCATTTTTTGTCTTTTTCAATTATTGATGGTGGTTAGCCATGTAAGTATGAAATTATGAAAACTTAAAGGTGGTCAAGAATACAATGATTATATGCATTTGGAAGTTTTGAAAACTTATGATGGGGTATTAATGTTAAAATAAAAACTGTTGAGTAAACTCTATTTTCTTTTTTTCCAAAAATATTAATACAACTCTATTAAAATATTTAATACCCTAGTTATTTCATATATTATCTACCCCAGAAGAGGATGTTGGGGGCAGAGCGAGAGGTTGCCATGTCGCACCCCCCTCCCTCGATTTGTGAAAATCAAACTATAAATCCTGTGTATCCATATTTAACAACACTGCCCAACACCCCCTCCCCCCCCCCCCCCTCTTTCTAGAAATAGAGAAATCAAATCAAATATGAAGTCTCACATCTTACAATTACTTGCCATCATACAAGAAAAATTAACTTAAATATTCTTGGGCATACCACTATCAAAGATTCTAAATGGTTTCCACCACAACTGATTTCCAACCTTTTTTCTCACCTTTTGTCCAACACTCATGTCTCACTCATATTTTTTTTTCTTTTTTTAAAAAGTAAAATAAAATGAGAAAGTACATTTAAAACTAAAAAAAGCATATTCTCCCATTAAATAAACCAATAAATAATGTTCTCCCCTTGATTACAAATTTAAAAAACTTCAACCATATTATTTCCCATATATATTTTACTTAGTTTGAATGTATTATTTTCTTTCACATTTTTCTATTTTATCCTTTTGCATAATTTATTTTCATTCCTTCAATGGTTGTAAAATAAACCCATCATTTTATTAAAAATTATGATACCATACGAATTAACATGAATAATTTTGAAATAAGGAAATGTATACACAAATTTTATAAAAATTACGTTTGGCCCCTTCAAGGTAGATTCCTAGATCCACCCCCGATCTATCCCATTCTTATTCTTTCTAAGAAGATTTGTGTGAGGCTGGATTGGGAGGACCGTTAAGTGACGAGGGAAGCAGAGAGATTGGTTAAAAACCTCCTTGACAGGAACCACAAAATCATGCCTACCAGACAGTAAATCACGAACAGAAACACCAAATTGGATAAGCATTCAAGCATAAGTTTGGGGAATGACTTAAGATTTTTACCCAAAGAAGGAACAAGGAAAACATTATTCAACTGATACAACAAGCACCAATGGGAAGAGGACTGTTACCAGTCTGGGCAATGGCAAATGGGAATCGGTTCACCATCGCCAGAAAGATGTGGTTAGATTGAGTGCACAGGAAGCCACTTTGAGTGGTCAGAACATCAAGATGCTAATTATGATGAGGGGGATGGATGGACTGAGTATACTTAGAAGCCATGGGATTCAAAAGAGGGACAGTTATTGGATAAGGTAGAAAAGCGGAACTATACACCTTCTTATGCCATGGATGTTCCCGAAGAATATACAGGGCAATGATGTGTCTTGGTCTTACAAGTACGTGAGAAGTATAAGATGTCTATTTCAAATATCATTATGGATACCTTAGGAGGATGGAAATCACTTCTTTCTTTGTCTTAAACAAATTCTGACTCACATACATTAAGAAAGTAAAAATACACTAAATCCGAATAATCATTTCTACAGTTAAAAGGAAGAGAAACTCTATACTTTTAGTGCAACCTACCAGGGAGGATAGCATACACAAAGCTGATCACTTGACTTGCCAATGCTAAGTGTTTAGAAGTTATGGACTTCAAGCCAGATACCTGCAGCAAAATATGAAGGAGACAAAGTGAGACCAGACTAAGAAACTAATGGGGCGAACCGACTTAAGAGGTTGCAATAACTGAGCAAAAATAAAATTACAAGGATCGATCACTCAAATTCTGATTGACGATTTATTGAGAGAAAACGTTGACCATCTGAAACAGATTTACAGCCTAGAGGATAGAGGCTCTTTACTAATTACTAGCAAGCATTCCAAGGACTCAGCAGCTTATTAAAGTAAAAAATAAATTATTAATATAATCAACTAATATCAATAGTCATGTATAAAAGGATGCACAGTTTTGCTGGTGTAACACATCCATTAACTTTTCATCGTCAACAACAATGTATGCACCTTTGCTTTAGACAATGAAAGTTTCTATTGTATTAAAGATTATAGAGGCATGTGTGCTCAATAGTAAAAATAAATATTTATAGACTTTTCTACATGTGTATCACTAAGTTCATATATATCTTCTCTTCCAAAGGGTACAAGATTTATCATCTCAAAAGATGAACCCACCTGCATGGCACCAGCTCCAAGAACAAGCTGACAAGTCCTCGTGTTGAAAAATTTTAAGATTTCCACAACACGGTGAACAAGCTCCGACGAAAGTACAGGCAGAAAGTTATTCATATCCATGTATTCTGACAACATCTTCAGCAATATCAAGCCACTGTAAAGCAAACAAAACAGCCATATAATGTGTTTAAGCAAGACTTTATGCAGACAGAAAAGATGAATAATCCCTAGTGCACATGTTATACTGCTCGGCTCGCTACATTAAAAATTACTTTTTTTTTGGAACAATAATTTTCAACCCGAAGGATGGACTGAAAAAAAAAAAAAAAAAAAGGTGAAGTTTGGATTGCATAATATTGGTTGCAACAGCAACAGTTCATAAAATTCATTATCTGAGTCATAGGAGCCAATACTCAAAACTAAATTGCATTAAAAATGAAAGGAAGACCTACACACACAGACACACAAAACCAAACAATCAAAAGACAACTAACCAGTTCACCATGTGATAACTGACACCTCTACACGCGAGGGTTTGAGTGAGATGTTTTCCTTGCTCTTTCATGTTGTTACTGTCAATCTTCGAAATATTATCTGCATGTTTATCAACAGAAACATTATGCCCAGAGTGATATTGGGGGGATGACACGGTACAATCTACCAAAAGTGCAAAATTGTTCCCTAAAACTACTGGAGAATAGCTTTTAACAACATTACCAAGAGCATCAGACTGATTCTCATTGCTTGATGCTTCTGATGACATAAGTGAGTTGACAATGGCCTGAAATTCATCAGGGACATCCACTGCAACCCAGGTTTCTTGGTCAAGAACAGCCTTAATTTTTGCCATCTACAATAAGCAAAAATAACACTAAGATGCAACAAATAAAGGTCTTTTTGAAAACTCAAGATGAAGAGTTGTCAAACAAGTCGCTAACTCTAGATTCATGTTGGGAATCAACAAAGTTTCTGGCTTGTGTATGAATTGTTCCCCTTATGCTATAACCCAATCTTCCACCAATCTGCATAAATGACACGGGTAGCACCAGAAATAGATTTTAGATATGAAGAGAATAGTGAATTACAAGAAAACCCCACTAATGAATATGAAGTACCTTCTCAGTAGCTGCTATAAAATCCTGAGTGATGTTGTATATGCTTAAGAACTCTTGTAATCTCAACTTGGGGTGAAGAGTCGTACGAACTCCAAGAAGCTTGGCCCATCTACCGTGAGCAGCATCACAAGCTGCAAATACGGCTTCTGTATTTTCCCGCAATACATCAGCACTGGCAATGTGATGATTAGTTAGAACAATTTTTCACAGAAAGTTCAAAATGAATTCATAAAAAACATCAAAAAACAAAGCCAAGAGGGAGTTACTGAAGCCCAAAAATATTCTCTCCCAATTTACAATGAAGTCTTGATAACAAAAACCCTTGAAGCTAAGGTGGGTGGAAGACAAGTACCCAAAAAAAGAAAAAACAAGACATCCATCATAATGTGGTACCTAGTGAAGCATAAGTTATAAAAAAAAAAAACCTTTTGTTCCTTTCTTTCAAAACAAATAACCAATTGCATAGGGACCACAATACCCATCTTCTACCTCTTGAAAAAGCTTGGCAATACCAATTATCCAACACAACTCACAATTGTCTATACAATACAATCATCTTCAATTTTAACATTTGTTTTACAGGTATCGGATCTACTTAGACAAGGCGACATACATACAACTGAAGCTAAGGAAAAATAATCAGCAAATGTACCCACAACTGTATGAACAAGCAAATGGCAATCCAATAAATAAGCATGTTTAAACATATGCATATCCTGCATGTCTCGCAACGCAGAAGTAATAAACAGTGTCCAAATATTCATTTAATTCTAAGCATAATTTGTCTCTATCGCACAAAACGATACTCGATAGGTATTGTGTCTAGCCTCATCGATATGTACCTTATGATACATCAATACAAGGACAATGCTCGTATCGGCCAAGTACAAGTGACATGAATGAAATAGAGGATAGACAATAAGCTTACCTGTACATGTTACACAAGTCATATATCAAGGGCAGTGTTTCATGGGACCTCTTTGCTTGAATAAGTACTATTTATGTCTATATACAAATGTATTTTTACATCTATTTTTGCACTGTTTCTTACTATACATGATACGTTTCGGCAGCTGCACTTTGATAAGTAAAGTACATATCAAAAGGTTATGTGGGTAAAGAAATAAATTATTAAAAAGATGCACTGAAAAAAGTAAGCTCCTCTGTCTGTTTGGAAAATCATTTGGACTGGCAAGAAAATAAACATATGCATTAAGTATTTTATTTCCATTGAAAATAAATGCATTAAAGGAGAAAGACATTGTGCATTTCGTAGTTTAAAAGGTCAATTGAGAAAAGCAACAAGAAGTTACCGGAAATTTTTTGCGATATTTGATGGACTTGAAATCTCATTTGCTTTTCCCTGAACATAAGAGACTTTACTAGCATTCTTTTGAAGAGAATATGATGAGTTTTCTTGTCCTGTTTCCGAAGCTGAAGCACCAAGTGCAAGTGCTGTTGCAACTGAATCGGCAGCATAACAACCATCAAGGTTGCACATAATCCACTCAATGGCTTTTTTAACTTCAGCAGCCCGAACTAAATGTGCCTGCATTCACTAAATGAAGAGAAATTACATTACGTCATACTTAAGATTATCATTTGAGTGCACGTGTTCATGAACAAAGAGGATGGATACTTCGTAGCAAGCATTAAATAGCATCCAGCAACAATTTCCAAAAGGTTTGAAAGTATCCAAACTTTAATCAAGAACTGAAACGAGAGTTTAAAAATATAATAACAATAACATAACCATAAAATAACAATAATAACACACTGAATTGAGGAAAAGAACAGAGGTTAACTAGACCTCAAATACTCACCAAATCAGAAGGAAGATGAGGGCAAGCCAATGTTACCTGAACAGGGTCACTGTGGTATGTGATGTGGGTACGGGTACGGGTACGGAGTAAAAAAAACTTAGTGGTGTGCAGTACGAATGGGATGGCTTACTTGAGACGGAGCTTTAGGCCATGGATTGATTTAGGACTCCTATTCAGGGTGTTTTCGTACTATATATTGTTATATATCATTATAGTTACATATAAACATATACTTGTACACCAAAAATCCATATATTGCATAGTAATATTTGATTGATTGTCTAATTTAAAAAATTTATATCATTTATTTTCATCTAAAACTGGAATTTGATTATTTACAATGATTAAAATCAACAGAACACATGAGATAAGTTCAATTAAGACAAAGGTTGATGTATTTTAGTTATAGAAAAAATTTCATACTTCAAAGGAAACAAATATCTTAAATACGATGTTAAGAAATAGTAAAAGTACAAAAATATTGAGGCAAACACTTATGATGAACTCACTTCCCTTTAAGCTTGAACCATTTCCCCTTGCAAAACTGAATATGATAGTCCAATACAGTACTAAAGGATGATTTATTGACACTTTTAATTCTTTCTATTTTTTTGGAAAGGATGAACATGTGAGAGGAAAAGTGGTCAATCTATTTGTGGGAAAAGTTCAAAAAAAATTCTGGAAACACTACAAAAATCTCTCCTTTCTATCGCTTCTTCCTTCTTTTTAACTCCAAGACTTCAACCTTAGAAAATTCCAATTTTTATAATTCAAAGCTTATACTAGCAAGAACTAATAAGAAGTGTACACTGTTCCAACTGTGCTTTTGCGTTTCACCTTGTTCTTTCTTTTCTTTTTGTAAAGTAAACCATTTTATTCCATACTTTTGACTAGTACATCAATGGAAACCTTGTTTGACCCCTCCCCCCCCCCTCCAAAAAAAAAAAATAATAAGGGGAGAGATGAGATACCCAACCCCTCAGACAAACAAGAACCCCTGCTTTCAATTCCATAGCTCTGTTGCCAAAAATCACATTGTTCCCATCTTTCCACGCTGTCCAATGCATACAGCAGCACCTTCCAAAAAATACCTTCCCTTTTCTAGACAGATGAAGAGGGGTCTTCCAACACCTTAGGAGTCCTCCATCGAAACCAGCATCATCCAATATAAATCAAAAGTCCTATTTAAGTACATCCACAAGCCACTAGCCAACCAACAACGAATAAGATGGCATGTCCCTCCACATCTAATGCATAAAAAGACCATACCAAATCAATGTCCATACCTCTATTATCAGCTCATTTCCCAACTCCATAGACCACATTCTTAGATAAATTGATTTTAAGTTCCATACTCAATTGAAACAATAGTAAGATTTACTTCAAATTCTCTACTTGTGCCATATCATCATCCAAGAAGAAAAAAAGTATCGTTTGCAAATTGTAAGTGGGAAATTCTCCCTAAAACTAGTTATCAATATCTTACGATATGCACAATATGATACTCGATTCATATCAAATCTAAGCATCATCAATATGGAACATACATATAGTATGCTACACCGATATTGGATGATGCAATATGTATCTTCCTTGTACAAATGACATGAATGGATGGAGGAAAGGCAATACGTTGCTTATATGTGTTAGACAAGTCATGTCTATATATTTATTTTCACACCCTATCTAACGATACAATACATTACGGTACATATATCACAAATTTAGGTTTTTGATATACGACATGATACCTATCTCTATTCATTAAGAGCACTCTCACTAGCATTTCAGCCTTCATAATGACACAAAGCATATCTCCATTTAGAATGATAATTAAAAAATTTCTAAGAACTTTCTTCGGGGCTCCTCTAAAGATTCCAAAAGGTTCCATATGATGAATTGAAAAGATGTCTGCAAACCTAAGTTCACGAATGAGCTTGATATCAAAAGATTGAAGCATCTTAAAAGGGCTTTACTTGCAAACCTAAGTTCATGGATGAGCTTGATATCAAAAGGTTGAAGTATCTTAATCGGGCTTTACTCTCTAAGTGGTTTGGTTGTGGAGGTTTGGAACTAGAAACCTTGTGGAGAACCATCATTTACGAGAAATATGAGCTGGATCATCTGGGCTGGTCGCCAATGTTCCCTCTTCTTCCTATGGTTGGGCTTGGGGGAGACATATTGTGAACCTCAAACCTCAATTCCAAAAACATATCACTTTCAGTCTAGGAAATGGCTCAAGCATTCTTTTCTGGGATGACATTTGGTGTGGTTCTAAGCCTCTTAAGTCCAATTAAATTCCATTTACAAAATCTCTCTCAAGAATTCAGTTGTGATGGCAGAAGTGCTTTGTAGGGGTAACTAACAACTCTCCAAGTTGGGATCTGGCTTTAGCCTAAAGAAGAGGTCTCGGAAAGAATAAAATTCCTCACCTTATTTTCCCTATTCACAACCTCAAAGATGGTTTTCTCTCTGAGGATAAGGATCTAGATGAGTGGGTATGGAATGGGAAAGAAAACACCTTCTCTGTGGAAAGTTCTCGCTCCCTAACTTTGCAAGATACCTTGGTCGCCATGGCAAGTGGGAAGAGTGATCAAAAAGAAAATATACGACATGAGACATGCTTTGATAAATATGGATATGACACATCCAGCTAACTTCACCACAACCCCACTACCTTCTTCTTCAAATCATAAACTGTGCCTCAAATGTATAACCCCTACACCCTCAAATGTCATATGATTCCTGTACTTACAAAGACCTCAAATACTGCAAGGAGGAAAGAGTCCATTAGCAAAAAAGTGGGAGAGGCCATTTCTGGCCAGGTGAATGTAATTAATTATGCGATAAGGCATGATACCTATGAAGATTTGATCAATAAACCTAGTTATCAAATAAACCCAGTCATCTCTACAAGAGAAGTCAATAAGAAGTTCCCTGCAGTGGAACAAGAACACCATCTTGACCAGGGCATGTCTAGATGACTCACAAATCTGATTTGATAAGCTGAACTCTTCTTAGAGAAGTTATTGACGTTTTCCTACAATCAATCAAGCAGTGTTTGATAGAAAATGAAATCATTCTGTCAACCTAACCCTGTTAGCAGACTACCCAGGAACTCACCTTCCAATGTCCTGTACCCTATAAAACCAAATACATGTGTTATGAACAATAAATCACTGAAATGGCATTCTCAACCCTTCCAATCAATACTTGCCTTTGTTAACCTCATTGATCATCATCTGCATAGCTATATCAGATGTTTAATTAATGTTGAACCACATTTGAAAGTTTGGAAGACAAAATGATAAGTAAAAAAGAAAGGGGGAAAAACACACTTCAATCCTTCGTTATTTTTCCCAGACAGTGTACCATGATCCTATGAACAAAGAATCACAATCACCACTTGCGGACCTAGTTTCCTCTCCTCTGAAAATAAAGACAATCCTCTTAAAGCCAAATGACAGACATAATAGCATAGTGTGTAAAAGACAATAAACCTTGCTTCTTCCTTTGTCATAAGCTTACAATACCAACCATGCGAGGTAGTAACAATTGAACTGGAACGAACTGCTTAAAAAAACAAAACTGCCAAAGAATACAAACATATATATATATATCGTTCCAAAGAACACCCTAGGAATTTTTTTCTTATTCACCAAAACACCAAATTCATTTCAACTTAGGCCTAAAGAAAAGGTACAAAGAAGAGAGGAGTAGCACAGCTGCATCCCAACACCTCAAGAAAAACAAGAATGACTACTAGGAAAGAAACACTAACCCTGACCACTAAGTTAAAACTTCCCCACAAAACCACCGAGACCCATTGATAATGAAACTGAAGACCATCATCTTGCTTACAAATGCCCCAACTCACTGCCAGCACCACACCAACCCTTTGACTTCGATTACCAGCTGTGTGTAGGTCTTCTATTTCTCCTCAAACGGCTCCTGCAAATAGATTCTCCCATAGCCATTTCCTCTTGGCTGAAACCGACGAAAACTGAACTGCTGAATCCATTCTTCAAGGTTACACCAGAGGGATGGTCTCAAGTTTCCACTTCCAACCCAAAAGTCGGCATACTGTCCCAATTTTCATCCCTCTAAGAACCAACTTGCCACAAGTAAGCGAGAGAGTCCAAACTACCTCCCAAATAAAAAAGAAATTTTAGGAATATTTTCCAAACGAATTACGTGGAATATCTCTCATGATACCGGGAGGTTAGAGCACCTCCCTAACTTCTCATCAAAAACTGAAGTAAATTCTCATTTTCCAGGTACATCAGCTTCCAAGTTCCAAATATCATCTCAGTCATAAATCTAACCAATGCAAATGCAAGAATGTCCACAAGGCTGACACCTGTATCTCCACTTTATGAGCGAACTTTTTGACGAAGTCATCCGGCCTTCAGCAAACCCGAAACACTCGACACCCCAATAATCATGCCAATATTTTGTTTTGTCATCCCATCCTTGCCCATATCTAAGACCATCCTAAACACATGATAAGTATTTTTCCACAAGATGAACTTATAAGGCAAAGTTGGGTTCACAGGGAGCCACCCACCCTTGTTCCTAGCATATTTAGCCTCAATGATAATCATTCCCCTTCAATAACTACCCACCATTTAATATCACAACCATTTCCTCAAAAGTGCTTCATTCATTTATTTGGAAAGATCTTGTTCCCTCACCACACACCTTCGAAGAAAAGTCAGCACCCCCACAGAAGAGCATTTAAGCCTTTGTGATTAACCTGTCATCAACCACACACAACCACCAACATGTACAGGGAACCCATATCAAGTCAAAACCCATCACCAAGGCAAAGGGATTTTTTGTTTTTTGCAAGAATTACTATTGAAAAAACATGTGGGAAAAAAATGATACGAACAGACACATGCAGAGGATCCACGAGTAGAGAACAGAAATTTGAAAAATAAAATTCAACAAATAGTTGTAATAGCTTTTTACTATGGTGTGCAACAATGGATTACAAAGTTCCTTACCAACTAGAACTGGAAAGAAAGTGCACAGGTTTGGTTAGAGGGTAGTTGTCAGTTGTCACTGATGAATTGATGCACCCATATAAAACTAATAGTGTGTGAAGCAGCTGGGGATAGACATTCACCAATCTGCAAGTTCTCAGTATTTCTAATAGACTGATGAGATTGAGATGGCAATCGTTAAAGCCACAAATGAATGTCACTCATTCCCATTGGGGAAAGTAAACAAATACTCTATAGGGTAATAGTTGATTTCTGAAACTCAGCCAGCCTATGAGTTCTTATAGATTTCTATTCACCCTTTCGAGGCATATTACTGTACCAAACAGTACATAATTGGCAGCCTCCATCTATATGGAATTGTCGCTGAATGACTAAGTATTTTCATTCTCAATTGCACAAGCAAAAAAAAAGAATTGCATATTGAATATTGGCATCAATGCACCAAGAAATAATAAAATATAAATACTCCAAAATATTTTCATTTTCTTTTCCCTGATATCCACAAAACTGTTTATCCAAATGGGTGAGGCCCATAAAAATTTCGGCTCTATATAAGAAGAGTAACATAGTCAACCATTACCTTACCTGTACGACCTTGAAAATAGCATCCAAAAGCTGAACAAAGCTTTCAGAGGAAAGGTTTCTTAATTTGCTTGCAAGTGATGAGCCTCCCCCTGAATAACAACATAAGCAGATCGAGTATGAGGTGGCACAAAGAATTACTTCAGCCGTCAATGCTACAACATTTGACCAAATTCAAAGACAGCAGAGAAATTATGTTGAATGATACCATCGACATCCACATCCCTTTCTCCTGTCGTCAAACCAGAGTCCAGTGGTCGGGAAACCAGAACGGGAAGCACCTCTGCAACAGTGTTCTTGATTGCTGTTTTCATGTCAGCTATTAATGTGTCACGGTACAGCCTCAACACAGTAGGCAGTTTTGCCTGAACAAGTGTGTCACATCATTAGCATAGATAATAAATAGAATACAGGTACAATAAAAGATACATAAAAAGTTAAAAACCAATCAAATAAGACACATGTAACCGATGTGCATGCACAGATACAGAAAGGATCATCACTACTAGGTATCAAGTAACAAGATTGACATCAATCACTATGTGATTGGCATGTCTCCTTATTTTGTATCATCCTTCCAAATCATTATTAGCTTGTAACCTATGTAACGACACTCTACTTCTACAAAAAAAATAAAAATAAAAAAATAATAAAAAAGAATAAATAAATAAAAATAAAAATAAAAAAACAGTGTGTCGATACTTATAATTTCATCCCATCGGACACTCCACGCTTAGATTATTAACTCATTTATCTATATTTGAAAAGTTTCAATTCTACCCTAATGTTAAAGCATATTATGGCAAGTTAGCAGTACATGAGTAGCAATATTAGCCTACAATTGAAAGAATATTGACTAATGACTAAAAATATTGTTGAAAAGTAAATAATACTAAAAAGTACACGTGTCCTAGCGTGTCCCGTACAATTTTATTTGCTTGACGTGTCCAATACTTTGTATCCGATACCCGTATCTATGTCGTTGTTACATAGGCTTGCAATAGCTTTGTATGTCATAGGTGTGATCTTTTTACCAAACCATTTTCGGACAACTCAAAATCCCCTAATGCATATACACGCCCTTTTGTTCTTGGTGTTGTAGGGACGAATTCTCCGCCTTAAAGGGTCATCCGCAGTAAACTAATCTACATGTGTATATATGACCTGATGAAGGATCACTATCTCCAAATATTACAAGTTCAACAATTATGGTTGTGTAAAGCATTCTGCATGGGTTACAGATTATTATTATATAAATAAATAAACTTAAGCCTTACCGTTCTGAGCAGCCCAACAATTATGGGAAGAAGGCGATCGTGAAAGCTAGAAGTTTCTTCGTCATCCAATTTAACCTGCTACAAGAAAAGTAACAGTGAACAAACAGATTTCCCATAACTAAAAGTATTTCTGAAAGATGAACCATTAATGGACATCAGAATTGAAGTATTTGAAATATGAATAATGACAACAGGATATCCGAAAAACATTCCCGTAACTCCTATAGGAAGGTTTTGTACTCACTCTGATATGTCTTAATAAGCTCATTCATCCCATCACTATTCTAATTCTGTGTTTTTGTTTACTAAAATTTATACTTGAGCTCAGAAAAGATGATATGATAGGCTGAATTGATTTTAAGTTCCAGGAGTCAAGGGTTTACCATTTTTTTGTCTATCACTTTCATACAAACCAGAATATAGCATTTAAATCTCGTGAACTGCCTTCCCGTCTTTTCAGGTTTCTTCAACTTCGTATATACTTTTTCGTTTCAGGTTTCTTCAACTTCGTATATACTTTTTCGCTACTAAATATTTTATGAAAGTGAAAAGGATGCTTACCATCAACTAAGATGTCATTCCTTTGATCATATATCAACCACACCACTATGAATCAGAAGGGGTGGTGTCGAGCACCTAACTCAACTGAACCCGAACTATTAATATTGCTCTAGACTTACTCAAGTCTTACTAGTTAACTCCTAAAAAAGATGTATCTAGCATCAGAATCAACTGTTTGATTCCACTTCAGAAAGAACAATTCCAATCTTTTATATGTAACACCTTTAGCGTTATACTGAGTGTTGGTTCTATAGCCTGGTATTACCCATAACCGGAAGTTCCAAAACCATAATTGGAATTGGTTGTGGTATTGGTTATGATACTAGTGCTTATTCATTAATTTCCAAATAGTTGAATCCAAAATTGCTGTATGGATCTTGTTTAAAACTTTAACAGATTCACATTGACCACCTTGGCTGAGATGCATAATTGTGATTAATCAAAATAAATCCATGACAGTGCAGCAAAAGCAAAAGTATATAGTTTTGAAACAAAGACTGATGAAAAATGCTTACTTCATCCTCCTTCCCATTAGTAACATTGGCAGCCCCTGCTTTCAAACGCGACAAGATTAGTAAATCCACATCTTTGGCGTCGTGTATAGATGCTCGCATAAACTCTGCTGAAAGAATGCTACAAGAATATTTTTTTCACAAGTTACAAACTTAGACATTATATAATCCATGCATGTCAAAAATATAGCAATAACAAATAAATCTGTGATAAGTAAATACTAATTAGTAACAAGGAAGACCAAGTGCAACATAGTCCAAGTCACCAAAAGTGTTGAAGCATAGTATCATAAAGTGAACCAAACAATAACCATAGCCAATATCTTACTTAACACAAGAAATAGATATGGTCCCCTAGTCCGGCATCATTTTTTTATCAACCAAACAAAAAAATATTTCATATAAAAAAAAAATGACAAAAAGTATACACTATGCAGTTAAAATGGATAACGGACCCATAACGGTTCAGGAGCGTTATAGGTTATAACGTGATATAACAGCATATAACGGAATATTTTATTAAATATATTTTTAATACCCCACAAAGTATTGATGTATTATAGAGACATAAAAGTAAATCATGTTCATAACATTAAATTCAAAAACATCGAAACATTAATAAAAAAACATCTTCCCTTAGTATGAGAGTGAGATCGCAATAGAGAGTGCGATCAACTCTTTGTCTTCTTCCCTTTTTCTCTCGTTCTCTATCGATTGGCGAGGGCGAGCTGATCCTTCTTCGATCGAGAATGAAATGGGTGATTTTTTTCATATATTAGAACAAAAAGTTAAAACGGTATTATTGAAAAAAACAGTATCTCAATAGCAGCCATATAACGGTTTTATATCAGGGCCGTGATACAAAAACGTGATAATCTCATATGTAACGGCTCACCCCCGTTAAGCGTTATATCGAAGTTATATCGGTGTTATAACGTTGTTTTAACTGCATAGAGTATACATCATGTCATGTGTTAATATTTGTATTTCTCACTATCTCACCCCACTCAAACATACAAGACAAGAAGTGAGTATCTAGTATGACCCCAAACCCACAAGTAATCTTAGTCTCTATCCATACACTATATATATATCTTTGAATACCCACTTGAATATTCTATTGTTTCTCTCACTCTCTCTCCAAACAATCCAAGCAATAGCATGAAGCATTCAAGCTCATACCTACTTCCCGATCAAGGACAGATTAGAGCCCCCAAATTTGTTGATGACCATACTTCTGCCCATTGCTGAATAATGACAGGAACTGAACTCACTTAGATATTCATTCCAGGTGCTATGAGTGAAGAAAGATGATAGCATGAGATGATCAATGCTCTCTGAGTCAGCACTAAACAAAGAGCATCGACTTGGGATCAAGAGCCCAATCTTGTTGATATTATGGTCCCCTAGTATGGCACCATCTTATTTACTTTTTCAATCTAATCAATCCAGCATCAATTTGAACATCTTTGTTACAAGGAGCCTTCAAACCCAGAATAAAACACTGAACTCCTACAGTTGCCTAAGAGCACGCCTAACCCCAACATCCTCGCAAAATAGCTATGCCACATAAAGGAAATGTGCACTATTTATGCTTAGACCCTACCCTACATGATCTTTACAGCGATTGTTCTTTGTTAGTATCTACCTCTTAGTCAGTCATCCCCCGTGTTGTCTAAGGAGCAAAGCGATGTGAGGCATCAAGAGGGTCTGTGAGCCTCCTTAGTTGTCAAGAGCAAGACGCCAAGGCTCACCACCAAGTGTTTTGCCAAGGCACAATAGAGCCTATTTGTAGGCGGCATTGAGCTAAAAGGATTTTTTTATGGATTTGAGTGTCATTGTCAACTTAGGACCAAGTTTAGATCTAGTTAAAAGGACGTTGTCCATGCCAAAAAGATATTTGTCTCCCACTCTGCAACGTCTCTTCTCCATCTCTCTCCAACTCAGTCGCCGCTACCTCCTCCTCAATCTCTCTTTGTCCATCGGTTATCTGATTTCTCCTTTCCTTGTTATATTGATTTAGATCTAGATGGCAGACACAGTTTAAAATACTTTGCAGCAACATATGAAAACAAATTGAAAGCGCTTTTTAATCAATGACACCATATATATGGTACGCAAACACTTTGCAAAGGTATGAAAATGAATTATAATAGTTTGAATCAATACCTACCATATTATTGGTTGGTATGCATTATTAGATGGTACGCATTGGTATAAACCAAGGAATGTGATTTCTCAAAAAATGCCGAATATTTCTCTTTTTTTAGTTACCGAAATTTCTTTCGAAACCGAAAATTTTATTTTTTTCATTAGGTCAATCTCGATGTCGGTACATTTTAACCCGTTATAATTTTAGTTTAATATTAAAATTTGGTTATATAAGTGATTCTTATGCAATATGTAGTTTGTATGACATTACGAGTCTCGTAGTACTCTTTATGTAATTTGTAAGAGTTTAAAATGCTTAACTTATATTGATAACTTCAAAATTATAAGCGAATTTTTTACGTTTTTCTATACAGTATACACAACGAAATATTTCTTAAAATCAACTTCCCGAAATTACCTCAAAAAAAAAAATCACAATCCTTGGTTTAAACTATGCAAGGTCTGAAAAACCAATTGAAAGCAATTTTGCATCCCATACAATTGGATGGTATGCAAACACCTTGCTAGGTCTGGAAAACTAATTGAAAGCATTTTTGGATCAATGCATTTAATACATCATATGCATAGGAAATTCGAGAGAGATAGGTCGCTTTCGCCATATTTGAGAGTGTAAGAGGTCATTTTCGCACTTGAAATGGTAAGAGAGGTTGCTTTCACTGACGCCATATTTGAGAGGGGATAGAGAAAGAAATGTCGCTTTCACTACTTGTAATAGTGAGAAATAAAGGTCGTTTTTCACCAATTGAAACCAAAATAAGAGACTTACATGGAGAGTCCTTTTAAGTAAATGCAAACTCAATGTGTCCTAAACCGATAGTGAAACCATTAATGTCATACCATCCAATCCAATTGTATGGTATGCATTGACTCAAAAACCTTTTCAATTAGTTTTTCAGATTAGATATTGGGTCCCAAGTGCCCAAATTATGGGTTCGACTACCAATTTAGGACCCATCAAGTTTGCATTTGATTAAATGACTTTTCACGTATAGCTCTTGTTTTGGTTTCAAGTGGTGAAAATGACATCTCACAATTTCAAGTGGCGAAAGCGACCTCTTTCTTTCAAATATAATATGGCGAATGCAACCCCTCTCCCTCAACTTGTAAGAATAGATCAGAGGTAGAACATACCATCAAATTGTATGGTATGCATTGATCCAAAAAAAAAATTTCAATTAGTTTTTCAAACATTGCAAAATGTTTGCATAGCCTACAATTGGATGGTATGAATTAATCCACAAAAAATTCTTCATCATTATGTCACTATAAGGTTCCCTAGTGGGATGCGTTACAGAACCACAAAATCCCTAGAAACGAAACAAAAACCACACAAGCCACACTCAATTACGTCCCCATGGGATTGCCGGTTACTCATTGGTCAAAATGCAATTCAGGGTCCTGACGAACAAAAGATGATTATTACTTATCCTAAGATTAAGCATTACACTTTTTTCTCCAGGTTCTGCTTGCAATATTTTTCTATTAAATTTGCACAAGATGTGTTCTTAAATAATTCATCAAAACATGGTATCATCCCAAACAAGATGTGTCCCCATAGTTCACCTTGGCAGCGTCAATCATCAATCAACAACTGGTTTCTTGTTTTATCTAATATAATGCTTACAAAAAATGAGAAGTCAAAGATATAAGGACTCCCCATAGCCAAGAAAATCTAATATTCCTACAATTAAAGTAGTTGTCTGGTTCAAGAAGTATGTACCTGTTTATAGAATCTACAGAATTTCCTAATTGGTCTCGCAGGTGACGGAAGCAATGGAGACCAGCGAGCTCATCACTATCCTGTCGAACATAAAAATATATATATATTTATTATCAATTTAGCCCGCAAAATGTAAAATCCCATTTTTACAATCATCCAGATTCAGCAATATAAGAAAAGTTTCACACAGAATCCTAGGGCACTAGTTAAAAGGTAGTCAGAGATCTGGGAGAAAGTTAATAGGAAATTAGATATCCTGTCAAGCATAAATACCTAAATACAAGAATAAATACCTAAATACAGTGAGATACATCTAAATGGAGAGTTTCTTGTATTTCTGGCTTCGATTTGACTAACTTGAGGAAGAAAACTAGAATGGGCGACTTGTAAGGGAGATCCATTAAAACTACTAAGTTTCTTGTATTTATAGATTCAGTTGTTGATTTATAATTACGGAGAAACTTGTTTTTTCTATACTTACGACCAAATGTTGCAAGTCATCAGTGACAGCCAGAGCTCCTGCACAATCTCCTGCTGCAACAAGCTGTACACCACAAAAGTAGACCAAAAGAAGTTAGGTTTATTCATACTCTAAACTAGAAGCTTGATAATCAGGACAACAATTCAAACTGAGAAAAATATTATACTCCAGTCAAAGTATAAATTGGGAGAAAAATTTAACTACTGTAATTCAATTATAGCACTTATCATTTTTCATTAAAAATCATTTTCCTTATTCTACAGGAAATGTTAATAGTGCCTAACAAAACTTTTTAGAAGCTGAAACAGTAAAACACCAACACACCCAGCAGGCGGTTGGTTGTATAGCAATTGTGGTCTTTGATTAATTTCTATGAGCAGATTTATCATATCCAAAGCTATGAGTGGAAATAAATATGTGGAAGAGCAAATAATGGTAGGGTGGAATTGGATAAGGGCTTGAATGTAGGTAATGGTTTTAATAAAGAAGTCGCATGGATCAGTAGTTGAGCTACAAAACAACTTCAATAACTGGAAGAAGTTCAGACATCATGATATAGTGAGATGGGGTTACTAATGATGCATAAGGTGAATCAGATAGCCAAGAGTGTGAAAGAGCTTCATGAATCCCTCAAGGCCCGATTTCTTTTGTGACACGGTAACTGTTTATAGCTCAGGGAACGTAAGAAATTTTATCTTGGGATCGCTGATGACACATCATGTGCCCTCTGTGGTCCAAAACTCCAAACTTGCATCACACTAACCCTGCTGACATGCCTCTTGGATCAAACTTCAACGGCAGGGCTTGTTACGCCGTCCTTCGTACCCGCAACGATCCAATAGTCCAGTAAATGCCAAAGTCCTTTCAGAATTGCACCAAATTCTACGGTAGTATTTGTTAGGGTTGTGACCTTGTAATGTACCGTGTCGTCTTCCCGTGTAGTTTAATTCATAGGGTATTACAACATAGAAAGAGAAAACGAAGAAATTGTAGACATGGCAAATCTCATATAAGGGTGATCTGGGCGTGTAGCTTGTATGTGGGGTATATAACATTCTTCGCGGTGTTCTTTCTTTATACAGGTACTTAACTTTTTATCTGGAGGTATTTCCATATTAATGCAACTTAAAGTTATCTCAATTCTTCAATTTACCACCAATCAACCTGAAATTTTTCCCAGCTAACCCGTCCCAAAAAAGTATCCACAATACTAAAATTATCCAATACATGCATAGACTACAGGTCAATCAGCTAACAAGCATCTAACTAACACAAATAAAAAACCACAAAGCAACATACTATTACCAGTTTCAAAGCCGAAAGTGCTTGGTTCACATAAAGAATGAGCCTGAGCTTCTCCTGAAGAGCAAGCAAATTAGTCCTAGTAGAATTCAAATCCTGAATCGTCTTTGCACATTCCACCAAATCCCCATACAAAAGCCTAATAGTCTCCTTAAGTTCCCTAATCCTCCCACAAGCCTCAACAATCTCCACATTCAACCCTTGAAGCTGCCCTTGAGCCTCAAAGAATGAATTCGACCGCAAGGAAATCTCCTTCACCAAATGCAACTCCACAGTATCCAAATAATGAGACAATTTCTCCTGTAGAGCCACATTCTCCTCCGGGCTCCCGAACGGGCACGCAGCACGAAACATAGCCCCTTCCTCCAATGCAAAATCCTCTTTAAAGTACAAAGAAGGAACTTCCCTTAAACATGCCACCAATGCCTCTCCCTGTCCCGGCCCCGATGTCGATACCCCAGATTCCTCATCCTCTTTATCCTCCTCTTCACCCAATTCCACTACACTCTGTACCCCAATGCTCTCTTCTTTACTCGTATGCTTACGAATGTCGTCGAACCGGCCATAGGCTTCGAAGATGGAGGAAATGTAAGGTTGGAATTCAGACCTATGAATGTTTGGTAAGGAATGTTTGATAGTCAATGGAGGGAGTTCAGTGGCGGAACCTACAGAGGAAGACGACGAAGACCACCACCCGGTGAGCCAAGACGAATCGGATCCGTACACGCCAGACTTGCCTACATGAGGGTTATTGAGGATTGAAGCCAAGCTTTGGCCGTCGTAAGAGGTGGAGGAGGCTCGAGCGGGCGAGTCGAGTGTTGGTTCGGATCGGCTCGAGGTGGTTCGAGCGATGATGCTTAGATGGTTTGTGTCGAACCTTCCCGATTGGGAAAGTAGCGAGTCCATTCTCACGATCTGGACACCATTGTTGAGTTCGATCTGGTTGAGATCGTGAGATTCAAGTGGTTTTGGAGACGAATTTGGGGAATTTGAAACCCTAGAATTCAGATCGAATGGAAGTGTGTTTGAATCGGATCTTGGAAGAGATTGTGAAAGAGAGCTCTCTTCATTCGCGCGAGAGAGACAGAGAGACAGTGATGAGAGACGGGTAAGAAGAAAGGAAATGTTTTGGCTGTTTTTTTTTTTTTATGGTCAGAAAGAAAACGATTAGTGACTGATGAGAGTGGGTTTATGCTTTCTTGGTGGGACGAAGATACCAATGGTTTACAATATTATTGCCATTTAATATTGTCGTCGTTTTCATCTTGCACAGAGACTTGTTTTCGCTCTGATCCATCGCCTCCACTTTGGATGAAGATTCGCTTTCGCTTCACTCTCTAATCCATCGCCTCCACTTTGGAAGATACTTGCTTTCGCTCCGATCCATCGCATCCACTTTGGATGAAGACTCGCTTTCACTTCACTCTCTGATTCATCGCCGCCACCTTACATAAACCTTACATGAATACTCGTTTTCGCTTCGATCCGGTTTAGTCCATCTAAGCAACTGCATTTAATACCTGAAGGCTTATCAACAGAGGAGCACATGTAATAATCGGGCGAAAACTCACAAAATCCTAACTGGGGAGTCTCGAACCCGTGACCTCTCACAAGGAAAGTGGATATTCGACCAACTGAGCTACAATTTGTGGACAAAATGGAAATGATAACCTAAAGGTGCTTCAAGTTGTGTTGTGTTGTGAGGACTAAAGGTGCTTGTAGAACATTATCGGGGCTATAACTTTTACAAATTGGATACTCATCGCTTGTCATTCGACCTTTGTTTGATCAAACCTTCGAATTTAATTTTGTTTTCATCTAAAACAATGATTAAACTCTTAGATGGAAATCTTTAAACACATTATAAGTTGTTTATTATTATCAAAAAATACATGTTATAGAAAAAATACATGTATAACTTATATGTACACCTAAACGTAGTGAAGACCCCTACAACAAAACTTGATTGAATGTGATAATAGGAGAGGACAACTGATACATAAATGAGGATGTATTATGAGAAGCGATATGAGGGAAGGCCAAGGGTTTTTGCTTTGTTGTTATTCGTGATGCATTTGCAGTGTTCCATTAATATCACAAGTTGACGGATTTCACATTCAAAATGACTCAAAACTCGCAAAATTACCGAAACATACTTATAGCATATCAATTTCGTATTCATGTCATGCTTCTGAATTCGAGTCAGTTGTCTCTATTTAACACCACAAATTCCTCTCACCCACACCACCCATCTAATTTTTTCTTTCCCACACCACTCCCTTTTTGTCTCATACCACAATTATCTTCCACGCCACTCATAAAAGGTAAAACCTAAATCTTTTTCCCCTCTTACAACAACAACAATAATAACAGCATGGAAGGGAAGCAATCGATTGCGAGAGACGGTAAGAGACGACCAATGTGATAAGAGCATAATTAGGCTATTTTTAGTACCATATTTCTATATGTTTTTTTGTTTATTACTTGTTAATTATGGTACTAATTGTTATTTTCGTGTTTGTATAGGTTTTCAATTACAAGATTCCAAAATAGAAGCTAAGTGAAGCAAATTGACAATTTATAAATATTGATTGCAAAAGGAAACCACGCAAATAAGTAAACCAAGCAGAAAACAACTATAAAAGGGATGATACATTGTTTTGGAAAAATCATCCAGCAATAGCCTCCTCATCCACGCTTGCAACCACAACATCCTCAACGCACCCATCTACAGCCTCCACCCATCCCGCTCCTCGGAATCCAACCAACACCATCATCTCAGTCCCTATCTCTCGTTGTCCCTGATCTTCGCAAACCCTAGCCCATCGTCACCATCATCGAAACCACTGACTCTCTTCACGTTACCTATCGCTTGCTTCATCTTTTTCTCCATCCTCCTCGAAACAGCAACCTTGCCAAACTCTTCCACAACACCACCTAACCCATCCCGCTCCTCGCCTTTATTGTTCGCAGTCCAATCTCACAGCAGAAGCCGATCGAAAAGGAAGAAAAAGGAGCAGATCGGCAAGGGCATATCGTGAAAAGGAAGAGGAGAAACTTATTTCTCTTCCTCTCTGCTATTCGCACCCTAGGACCCTTTCTCCACCACCACGCACGACGATAGTGTTTTGTTTATTCTCATATCTATTTTTCTTATTTCGCTTAATTATTGATTATGGATTACTGTTTTAACATAATAAATATGTTTAGCTAAACTCTTTTTAGTTAGGGGTGGATTCGAAGCCTCCAAACATGTGTTTTATAAATTGATTGAATTTCATCTTCCTTGCTATTAGTGATTGTGTTTGTTTAACAGCTTTATAGATAACTTTTATTTATATGTTTGTTAAGGTGACCAATTTAGTAAGCATGCTAGGATTTGGAGTTAGAGTATAGGAGAGTTTCACCTAATTGTTATAATCTTGTACTCACAAGTAGTAAATACCAATGAGCGTTGGTAAGGTTAAGTAAAAACCTAGGTAATAGCAAGATGTTGATCATACTTGTATTTGCCTAGTCAGTTTCATATTTTCCACAAAACTTAATGATCTTAGATTGTTATCTAACTTGCGATTCCTGATTAGATAGCATGATAATAATAGTTTGAAAGTGACGCTAAGTTTAATTCAACGAACTTGGGAAAATGATAAGATTAATGCAGTGTTGATCACGGTTAATCTTGAGCATTGTCTCTCACGAGTTAGCAAGTGATTATTGAATATTGATTTATGAGCATATGTTTGGTTTGTGGAGATAAACCCTTAGCAATTTTTCATCTTTGTCATCCATTTAGTTTTATTATCTTTATAGTAATTTTCGTAGTTATTTTCATAGTTTAACTTAAAAATTATAATATCCCATTATTTACCTAATTAGGTTGTTAGTTGTCTTTTAGTTATTCTTAGTGTTAATTGGCAAGCCCTCTAATCCTCGGTCCAGAACGATCCCTACTTATTCTATACTACAATCACAAAGTAGAGTATTAAGTTGTGTGCTACTAAAATAGCACATCAATTTTTGGCGTCGTTGTCGGGGATTAGTAAAAAATTTAATTACTTTATTAGTTTTTTTATTAATTTATTTTTCTTTTTATTGATTTATTTCTTATTTCCGTCTTTATCTCATGTACCAGTTCATGCACAGTAGGAGATCCAAACGAAAACTTATTAGAATGCGATTCAGAGCTTGAGAAAACATTTAGAAGACGAATGAGAAAAACAAAATAGTCACAAATGTCTAGCTCTTAATCTGAATCTGAAGAGTTCAACATGGGAGACAATAGATCTATTAAAGAACTTTCGGCATCCACATTAGACAATGTCGCACCACTATGCATTTAGTATCCAACAGCCGCGCAAGGCAAGACAGAGTCATTCAAGCTGAAATCCAACCTACTTCATCATATTCCGAAGTATCATGGTCTTTCTATGGATGATCCAATTAAACATTTAAAGGAATTTGAAGTTGTATGCTCTAGTATGACGCCAATGATTGTGGATGAGAACATTCTGAAACTGAGAGCATTTCCATTTTCTCTGACTGATAAGGCTAAGGATTGGCTCTATGAACTCCCTTCCAGAATAGTATATTCTCGGGATAGTATGAAGAACGTGTTTCTAGATAAATTCTTCCCAACTTCAAAAATTATCTTGTTGAGGAAAAAAATCAGTAGTATACAGCAAGGTCCAGGATAATCATATCCAGCTTACTATGAGCGTTTCAAAACTCTCATAGCATCATGTCCGCAACATCATATGAAGGAGGAACTCCTGATTCAATTCTTTTATGAGGGATTGCTTCCTCTTGAGCGATAGATGTTAGATGCAACGGCAGGAAGAGCTTTGGTTGATAAAACTTCAGCAGCAGCAATGACTTTTATTGCAAACCGAGCCTTAAACGCCCAACAATATGAAGGAATTGGAGAGCCTTCACGCCAAGTCAATGAGGTAACTAATAATTATAGTTTGGAAGCTCAAATAGCTAATCTTACTTCACTTGTGACTCAGGCTCTAGGGAAGTCAAATGTGCTAGGAGTTGCACAAGTTTGTGGCGTGTGTACTAAGCCAGGACATCCATCTGATCAATGTTCTCAACTGATTGAGAATGGCGGTTGGGATAATGTCAATGCAGTAGGTTTTCAGGGGCAAAATCACTATAGGAATAACCCTCATTCGAACACTTACAATAAAGGTTGGAGAAATCATCTCAGCTTTGGATGGAGAAATTCATAACAACCTCAACAACAAGCTTTGAATTGGCCTCCCCCTGGTTTATTTCAAGGACCGCCAAAACCATCTCAGCACAATTCAGATATGCCCTTTAATTATGATGAGATTATGAAATCGTTAACTATTTCTCAGCAGAACCAAGCAAAATATACAACAGATTTGAAACTACAGATGGGACAGATAGCTGAATTTATTAGACAAATTCGCGAGCAAGGAAAACTTCCTAGTTTTACCATTCCAAATCTGAAAGGCGGGTTTGAAACCGCAAAAGCAATTACATTGAGGAGTGGTAGGCAAATTGAGAATGAGCCAATAGTCCCTAAACATAGCCGAAATAGGGAAGTTGAGTTACAGGCGGATGATCCAGCCATCGTTGAGACATCAAAGCCCCCAGTTAGGAAGGTGAGCATTACAAATTCAGTTTCTGCTAATCTTTCTCCATCTTTTGTGCATTTTCCAGGTAGGTTTGCCAAATCTAGGAAAGATGAACAGGATAAGAAAATTTTGGAAACCTTCCGAAAAGTCCAAGTCAATATTCCGCTTATTGATGCTATTAAGCAAGTGCTTAAGTATGCAAAAAAAAATTAAGGAGCTTTGCACAACAAAGAGACGACTTCGAAGCGGAGAGGTAGTCAAGATGAGTGAGAATGTCTCCGAAGTTCTTCAAAGAAAATTGTCGCCGAAGTGTAAGGATCCGGGTAGTTTCACTATCCCTTGTGTTACCGGTAATACTAAAATTGAAAATGCAATGTTAGACTTAGGTACTTCAATTAATGTTATGTCGTATTCTATTTATCGTTATATGAATCTCGGGAAGCTAAAAAATGATGGTGTTATTATTCAATTGGCTGACCGTTCTAATATATATCCTCGAGGTTTGTTGGAATATATGTTGGTGTAGGTTAACCATTTGATATTCCCAGCAGATTTCTATGTGCTTGAGATGGAAGATTCGGAATTTTCAGCACATTTGCCTCTTCTTTTAGGGCGCCCTTCATGAAAACTGCGAAGACAAATATTTATGTGTATGCAGGGGAACTGACCATGGAATTTGATGGTGATGTGATTGGCTTCAACATATTTGAAGTCACGAGATATCTTACTAAAAATCATTATTGTGTTTTCTATTAATGTGAATGAAAATTTGGCTCATAAATTGTCATACCTCGTAAACGAGGATGAACTTGAAAACACCATCACTACTGCCGCTAGATATGAGAGCAATAGAGTTCCCCATGACACAATGAAGCGGAACAAATTACAGTTGAATGAGCTCAAAAATATTCAGGATGAGGCATATGTTAGTAAAAACAATTATAAGGAGAACACCATAGTTTTTCATGATCAGATGATCCATGGAAATACTTTTGTCATTGGAATGAAAGTCTTGTTTTTTCCAATAATGTTTTAGAACTGGTAAGTTACGTTTCATTTTATTGTTACTAATATTTTTCCCTATGGTGCTATACAGATTAAGAGTGTCACAACCGGGAAGAAGTTTAAAGTGAAACATCATCGACTCAAGCCCTATTATGAGTCATTTGTGGAACATGACGTGGATGACGTATCACTCCATGTTTTCACTTATTCTGATGATTAATTGGAGATATCGTTAGGCTGCACGACATTAAAACAAGCGCTTATTGGGAGGCAACCCAATTAAATTTGTTTTTTCATTATTTTTGTTTTTGTTTGTTAGTAGTTTGTTTTTCCTCTTTTTAAATATTTCATTGCATGTGCTATAATCTATTAACATTGAGGACAATGTTAAGTTTAAGTGTGGGGAGAACAAACGTTGTTCTTATTGTTTTTTTTTAATTTAAAAATAAAAAGTGTCAGTCCATTAAAAAATATGTTGGTTTTTGTTTTCTTTGTTGGTATTAGTGTCATTAAAAAAATTTAATAATTGTTTTGAGTCTTAGGATATTTTCCAACACAATGATGAGATTTGGTTTTTAATTGCATGACTTTAAGGTAATTTATAAGCATGATTTAATATCTAATATTATTTTTTGGTTAATGTTTATTCATGGTTATCATATGCAAATTCACATGTAATCAACTTAGTAATTGGTACTCATAGCATGCTTAATTGAATTTAATTCATTAAAACCCACATGTGAGTTTTGAGCCTGTTGTTCATTTGATTTTGAGAGTTTTTAGTTAGGTCATCTTTCATTTCATTTGTCAAATATAATTCGTTGCATGATCTCAATTTTGTTTGTTTTGGTTGCTACTTTGATAGCTTTCATAATTAAGGATTAAACACTAAAACTTGTATTGATTTCGTTCAAAGCACTATATTGAATTGCATAACATGCTTGACATGATAAAGGCACCTAGTTTCCACCATTGTCAAATAAGCCTGATCTATGATATATTTCTTTTGGGTTAACTCCATTGAGCTTGTTATTGAGCCTTTTGTTTCATTACCCTTATTTTCTATCCCTAACCTAATTAAAAGAGTGAAGCATAATTTGATTTGCAGAGACTATATTGTGGTTCAAGATATGTTGAAAAACAGGTGTGGGGGAAGACCCTTGTGGTAGAAAGTTCAAGAAGAAAGAGTTGCAAAAAAAAAAAAAAAAATTTGGTACAAAAAGTTACAAAAGGGATACAAGTCTTTGTCTATATTCATTCAATATTTCAGTACCATACAGATAGTTCAATTTTTTTTTTTTCATTCAGTAGATACAAAATAATGGCTGAAACTCTTCATTATCAGTGGGCCACCTATTATTTTTCCTACTTGTCTTGAACCATGCAATTCCTTGCTAATGTCTCTAATCTTATTGCATGCTTTCACAATTTCTTTAAGCCCTTTGAAAATTCCGCATCCGTTCTTTCTCTTCCATTGACCATTGGCCTCATTGCAACATGAATTAAGATCTTTCGACTTAGTGTGTATTGCAATGTCACATTGTGGAGATTCGAATGAGGTATGAGCATATGGTGTCACTAGTTTTTGCATTCAAGTAGTAGCATTCATTCCATGAGATCATATATCTGAAAATAAAAAATAAAAAAAAAAGTCAGAAAATGCCTTTCTTTCTTGTTATATCGCATGTGAGCTATTTGTTTCCCTTTTACATCAATCCTCTCAAATATAACTATAATAGAAATAATGATTTTACCAAACAATCAGTGAAAAAGAAAAGAGTGCACCCAGTGAGATTTTTGGGTTAATTTTTCTTGACGCGCGCTTGAGTTTCACAGTCACTTGGATTAATTTAATTGTGAATTTTTATATAATTGTTATGAGCGTGTATTAATTTTCGAATGATGTGGATTTAATCTTGTGTTTACAAATAATCTTAACATGCCATGATTCGTTGAAAATCTTTGAGACAAATGTTGGAAAGTATAGATTGAGTCATTTGAGTATTTTATTTTTGTTTATTGGATTTGCTCGAGGACTAGCAAAAGATAAGTGTGGGGGAATTCGATAGGATCATAATTAGGCTATTTTTAGTACCATGTTTCTATATGTATTTTTTGTTATTACTTGTTAATTATGGTACTAATTGCTATTTTCGTGTTTGTGTAGGTTTTCAATTACAAGATTCCAACATAAAAGCTAAGCGAAGCAAATTGACAATTTAGAAATATTGATTGCAAAAGGAAATCACGCAAAGAATGAAACCAAACAGAAAATAATTATAAAAGTGATGATACCCTACTTTGGAAAAATCATCCAGCAATAGTCTCCTCATCCACGCTTGCAACCACAACATCCTCAACACATCCATCCACAACATCCTAACGCACCCATCTACAGCCTCCACCCATCCCGCTCCTCGCAATTCAGCCAACACCATTGTCTCAGTCCCTATTTTTCGCTGTCCCTGATCGTCGCCCACAGACTATCTCTTCATGTTCCCTATCGCTTGCTTCATATTTCTTTCCATCCTCCTCGAAACAACAACCTCGCCAAGCTCTTCGATAACGCCACCTGACCCATCCCGCTCCTCGCCTTCATTGTTCGCAGTCCAATCTCACAACAGAAGCATATCGAGAAGGAAGAATAAGGAGTAGATCGACAGTGTTTTATTTATTCTCATCTCTATTTTTCTTATTTCGCTTGATTATTGATTATGGATTACTGTTTGAACATAGTTAATATGTCTAGCTAAACTCTTTTTAGTTAGGGGTGGATTCGAAGTTTCGAACATGTGTTTTATAAATTAATTGAATTTAATCTTCCTTGTTATTAGTGATTGTGTTTTGCTTAACTGCTTTACAGAGAACTTTTCTTTGTATGTTTGTTAAGGTGGTCAATTTAGTAAGCATGCTAGGATTTGGGGCTAGAGTGTAGGAGAGTTTTACCTAATTGTTATAATCTTGTACTCACAAGTAGTAAATACCAAGGAACGTTGGTAAGATTAAGTAAAATCTAGGTAAGAATAAGATGTCGATCATACTTGTAATTGCCTAGTCAGTGTTCATATTTTCCACAAAACTTAATGATCTTAGATTATTATCTAACTTGCAATTCCTGATTAGATAACGTGACAAGAATAGTTTGAAAGCGACGCTAAGTTTAATTCAACGAAATTGGGAAAATAATAAGATTAATGCAATGCTGATCGTGGTTGATCTTGAGCATTGTCTTTCACGAGTTAGTAAGTGATTATTGAATATTGATTGATGAACATATGTTTGGTGTGTGGAGATAAACCCTTAGCTATTTTCTCATATTTGCCATCCCTTTAGTTTTATTATCTTTATAGTAATTTTCGTAGTTATTTTCATAGTTTAACTTTAAAAATCCAATCTCTCATTATTTACTTAAATAGGTTGTTAGCTGTCTTTTAATTATTCTTAGTGTTAATTGACAAGCCCTCTAATCCCTGATTCAGAACGATCCTTACTTATTCTATACTACAATCACAAAACATGGTATTAAGTTGTGTGCTACTAAAATAGTGCATGACGACGAGAGATAGAGGAGATGGGGTTACGATGGCGGCCATTGCAACGACCACACAACCACAACGACCATCATCATCGCACTCTCCCTTCTTCTCCCACTATTTATTATTCTCGCACAGGTCATCGCCCTTATCTATTTTATCTCCCTCTTATTCTTCTCATTCTCCTATCATTTTTCCTTTTTTTCCTTGCCCTCGCGGTGGTCTTAGCGATGATGGGCTCCCCAATCACAGAGGCTGTTGCGAGGGTAAAAAAATTTGACCTTCGCGAAGGTTGGCTCATGTGAGTGGAAAACTCGCAGTCGCGAAAAAAAGAGGGCAAGGAAAAGAGAAGAAGAGGGGTGACGACGAAATCAAAGTTGAGATCTTGATTGGACTAGGTTGAAACTTCTAAAGGCTCCAGCTCTTATTCTTCTTTGACTTAGTCTCCAATTTCGATTCAAGGGAATGGAAATGATGAGTGAGGGGTACTTTGGGGGTGTTCTCGGATGGGGATGGGAAAGAGAAGTGAAGAGAAATGAGAGAAGAAGAAGATGTTGGAAAAAGAAGGGTGGTGGTTTGGGTTAGCAGGTAAAAAAAAATAGATGAGCGGTGTGGTGCGGGTGAGAGGAATTTGTGGTGTTAAATAGTGGCCACCTTTATTGATTTGTACATTTTGTAGGGTTGAACAAAAAATTGACCAAACCTACCGAACCGATAGGTTCGATTTAAGTTTGATTCGATTTGGTTTCAGTTTTTAAAAATTCAAAACCGAAGTGGTCGGTTTGGTTTTCAGTTTCTATATGATTTAAACTGACTAAACCGAACTGACTGTCAATATATGATTTTAGTTTTAATCGGTTCGATTCGGTTAAGTTATGATTTGAAAATTTTGAAATCAACCAAAATCGATTCGGTCAACGGTTTAGGTGAAAAACCAAACTCGGTTCGGTTTTAAACCCTAACATTTTCTTCCCCAAACCCCATTTTCATTTCCCCTCAGCGTCTCACACACCGTCACTCTCTCCACCCCATCAATCCTACAACAAGGATCGGCAAAAATGGACGAGTCACGCGAAGAATCCCCTGATTGGTTGCGTTCTTTTCAGGTAATTTCGTCAAACACTTGATACCCTTATTTCTCTACTCGCTATTTCTCACAAATACTACTTCCAATGTTGTTTTAGTGTAACTGAAATCTTTCAATTTGGGCATTCAGTTGTTCAGTCCGATTTCCTCATTGACAGTTAGATTGTTAGCGGGGTTTTGTTTTGATTTGACTCACAAATTTCTCCACGAAGCAAAGATATATGTACACAATGAAGATCTGCTACGTTTTTTTTTTAAAGTGGGGTTTCAGTTTTGGTCCTAAATTTCTCAGTTTAAACTCTCTGATCCATGAACTGTACCTAATTAGACGAAATCCAGCTGTGCAAGATCTGATAATTTGAAATGGTTCTTTATGTTTGTTTTAGTATGAACTATAGTTCTACTGATTGTTTGATAGTGAATTCCAAACCGGGTTTCGATGCAAATCAACTGTAGAGAAGAGAATGGTAGCTGATGCAACTTTGGGATACATGAAAATGATATGGTTTTATATACTATAGATTGCATTATTGTACTCATTGCTTATGAAAGAGTATTTACACTACTCAGAATTGTCAAATGAGTTATTGGTGTGGATTGATGAAAATTACGAAGTGGGGATTCAGTGTTAGCCAATGTAAACGACAGTTCACCAAATACATCTTCTTCTTCCTTTTATTCTCTAATGACAAAAAATTGGTATCAAATATCATAGCCTTAAACTATTTTATTACTCAAACATTTGCATTTATCGTATTTGCTAGCGAGTTATGTTCTGGTTCTGGAATCGCCGGGCGTAGTCATGATAGTGCTGCCGAAGGTGGTGAAATCATATTGGGCAGGTTAGATAACTTAGGTCCCTCCCTAACCTCTGAAGGATTTAGAGGATTTGTATTGAAGTATCTTGCTAGTTCATGTTGGCGATAAGAAGTACCCCTTTTCAAGAAGTGTCATATAGCTTTGAGAATGACCGCTTCCATTATGAGTTACAAAAGTGGGAGGACTTTACCCCGGATTTGTGAAAAGATCCCACTGGTACTTTCAATGAGATTCTAGAATAGCACAGCTGGAAAAATACCAATTCCAATGTGATGCACCTCGTAGAATATTTGGTTGGACCTTTTCTGAAGTCAGGTGTTCACCCCAGAATCCTCATTCAAACTATTCTTTACATGGCATATTTCATCATTTCTCTCTGGTTCCCTCTCCTTCCCTTGCTTTTGCATTTTGCTTTCTGATTAATTAGCTTCTCAGAAATCATAACTAGTTATAAAAAGTAAACAGTTATTAAATGTAGTAGTACACAGTACACATCTGGTCGCTACCTGATCCGGTAGCCCATTTTGCTTTGCTTGGTTGAAGATCACATATCAGCACATGCTGCTAGGCCTTGGACCTCTTTTCAATCCATTTATCTTCTGGCCCTAATATACTAAAGTTGCTGAGCAAAAATCATATGCCTCTTAATCTAAATTTTGAGATTGGTCTACCTTTAGACAAAGGTTTATGTTAATTTGTTATTGTGTATTTAATACAGTTGTTTGACTTTTAATTTTGCATAGAGATAATTTTGATATTTTTCTTTTTTTGAACAGCCACCGACGAAATCATTTTTGACGTTATCCTCGGATTCTGATCCTTCTCCAAGTTGTAGTCCTGTAAGAGAGGATGATGAAACGTCTCAGTCACCAAAGAGAGATCAAAATCAAGACGCTATTCATATTGATAGTGGAGAGGATTCTCCAGTCCTCAAGACTCTAAAATCCAAGTCTCCGAAAAAACGAGTGAAAGATAAAACTGATGACCATGCTGATGATTTTCCTGCCCCTAAGGCCTCAAAATCCAAGTCTTCGAAAAAACGAGTAAAAGTTAAAACTGATGACCAAGCAGATGATTTTCCAGCCCCTAAGGCCTCAAAATCCAAGTCCCCGAAAAAAGAAGTCATAGTTGAAACTGACAACCATGATGAGGATTCTCTAGTTCTTAAGGCCTCAAAATCTGAGTCCCCGAAAAAAGAAGTCATAGTTGAAACTGACAACCATGATGAGGATTCTCTCGTCCTTAAGGCCTCAAAATCCAAGTCCCCCAAAAAACGAGTTTTAGTTGAAACTGGTGACCAGGAAGAAGGTGAGCCACTCTTGTTTGAGGTTCTTGGAGATCTCATTGAACCTTTTCCATTTTTTATTTTTTATTTTTTATTTTTTATTTTTTATTTTTTATTTTTTATTTTTTATTTTTTATTTTTTATTTTTTATTTTATTACTATCATTACTTTTTTGTTTGGTAAAATCTCATCTCAAAAGAAACAACCACACAGGCTGTGATATTGATGGGTAGAGCCTTAGATAGCATCATTCACAACATTAATAAAATAAACGTAGCAGTCAATGACTGAAACAGATGGGAGAATGCCTCTCCAAAAGTGCCTTTCAGAGAACCTGCATCTAATTATTTATTTTCTGTACTCGTTTGAATTCCATTTATGTGATACCGGAAGTGTTATAGGCAATGACATCAAAGGAGAAGTCATGAAGAAAGAAAATTTGGAGAAGCAAGGTGAATCTCATGTAAGATGTTGCTCCTTGGTGTTGAATTTTCTATTTTTCTTACTTGCTTTAAGAAGTTAATCCATTTAAAAATAAGAGTTTATTCAAGTTAGGATTTATTTATTTATTTTGTGACTCTTTCCTCACTCGGCTAAATTTGCAGTTATCCTCAAGGATGCCTCTGGTGATGTCAGAGAAAGTCCAGCGGATGAAGGTAGGCTCATCCAGAAACATCCTATGTCTGAATCTATGATTTCGTTTGGAAGTTCCTCAAACTTCTCTTGGATGTTTGCAGTTATTTTACTCTCACCAAGACGGATGTAAGACATTGAAATATTGATGGTCATCTGATCACTTGATATTTGGGTCAACATTTATTGCTATGCTGAGTTGCTGACCCATAGAAAATTTGTTCTACTATTACTTTTCCATCAGCATTTTGTAGTTATGTTTAAAGAAGAGTTTATTAAGTAATAAATTTATGCTGCCTAGCATGATTTACCTTCGGAAGTCATTTACCAAGTTTTGGAAATAACTAGAATGTGTTTGTTAGGGGAGACTTCAGTTTAAGTGTTGTCAAGGTTATTAGAATCACGTCTAATCAAAATACAATATAATATTTTTCACGCACTACATTGCCTTGCAAAATTGTAATGTGTAGGGAACTTGGACTAGCAAATCATGGTTCTAATTGACAGCACTTCCATTCTAATGACAGCCTTAAACTTTGTTAGGGATTGTACAGAAATACATTAACCTTGTAACAAAGACACCACATATCTTTGGCATCGGAATCGGGCATTAACATTCATTTGCGGAGAAATCCCATTCAAGTTTCATTAGACACCTTACACCGAGGTCATAACTCACAAACACACGTGGCATCTGAGCCAAGGTATGAAATGTGGCTGGTCACATTCACCTACGTGAGAATCTCATTGTAGAGTCTTGTTGTGTGTTTGGCGAGGGAATGTCTCGAGGTGTCTGACCCATAAATTGTGTTTTATTAGCATTAAAAGAACTAATTATTGCTTTATGTGTTGTTCTTATATGTTTAACCCGTATATTTTTTCTAGGAAAGGGGGTATCTTATAGTCAATCTATGCCTTATATGCAGGCACTTGTTGAATGCGAAGGGGAATCCATTGATATGAGTGGTGATGTTGGTTCCGTCGGGCGGATAATAGTTTCAGATACTCCATCTGGAATTCCTGAAATGCTCTTTGATTTGAAAGGTGGGTTGCAATTTTGTTGCGGCTACTGTTTCCATCCCACACACACACCTTTTTTTTCCTCTTCCTACTCTTTGTAGCACTTGACTAGGATGAGTAACCATCTTCCCTGGTTCCCCCTAGACATCTTTTGTGGGAAATTATTAATTATCATTTCTGATTAGTAGTTCCATTTGATCTCATTTTGATTATTCTCAATAATTGTAAAAAAACTGGATTTCTGTGAAGGAACGCGAGACATGACAGTGCTACAAATTGTTTGTCTTTTGGTTGGCAAAACCTGGTGAAGCAATATATGTCTCATTTCCTTTATCAGTATTTTCTATGGAAAATTTTCCTAGGTCTATCTCATTTGTTTATTAGTATCTACGCCAGTAACAACAAAGGTTGCATGTTTTCACATATGCTGTCCTGATTGTTTGGAATATATTTTGTCATTTTTCAGGAACCATATACAAAACAACTATAGTTCCTTCCAGAACATTCTGTGTTGTACGTCATTGTTCTCCAATCTTATCTCTCTTTGTACTCCCAACAATGTGCAACTCAATTCGATTTCAGTTACTGGCAAATAACATAGATATCTTCTTGTTCAGGTTAGCTTTGGTCAGACAGAAGCTAAGGTACTATACTTACCGGGTTAAAATATTTTCTTTTCTTCCGTTTTTTAATTCTGTGTTGAAATTGAAGAGAGTCCCTGAATTCCATATTTTATTTATTCTATCTACACTTTAACTGAAGAAGAGAAATTGATAATGTTTGATGTGTTTTTTTTTGTTACATTTTAAAAGAGAATGGAGCTTGGAGAAAGCATGAGTTAAAGACAATGATGTTCTTATTTTAGTTTGTATAACTTGATTCAGAATGTTTGTCCTTAAAATATTTGTCGAGCTTTGAGAGTTTAATCTCTAAGAAAGGCACAGAAAAATATATGCTTAGTTTCAAACATATGCATTGAGAGACACACATGACTCAGTTGAGAAAATTTATTGATCACCGATTAGGGTACATTGTATGTACTAGGGCTAAATTCTGACATCCCTCCCCACCCACCTCGTCCAACTGCCGAGACTGTAAAGTGAGAAATTTTGCTTGTAAAGATCCTTGAGAATAAATTTTCAATTTGACTGGGTGAAGCTAAAGAAAGAACCAGATTCATTGGGTTCATGCAATCGGGTTCTGAGATCTAGGATTGGATTGGAACTTTTTTTTTGGTTCTTTGGATATACATCACTTGTAATTGCTATATTAGTCACCATCTGATTTATATATAATTAGACAATTTGAAAGTTGCTTGTTTCTCATTCAGATAGAGGCCATCATGAATGACTTCATTCAACTTCAACCACAATCTAATGTTTATGAGGCAGAAACCATGATTGAAGGTTAGAAATCTTCCTTGAAACTCCCATGGGTGCACATAGGTTGATGTCATTCATATAACACTCATTCACCATTTATGAAGAGATAGTCAATGTTCGTTATTAATTTCCAAAATTGATGAAACTTATGCTTTGACAGATTGCTTTATGTTTCCACATTAATTTCGAATGATCTTCTATTCTGTGTAGGAACACTTGATGGATTCTCCTTTGACTCGGAGGATGAGACAGACAGAGTTTCTAAACCAAATGCGCATCGAAGTGATCAAAACAATGAGGGTGATGAATTAACCAATGGGAAGACTAAAGCTGATAAAGCATTGGTATGCCATTTGTCTAATTCATTGCACATGGCCATTCCATTTAGACATCCATATGCATGATAGGATCATTTATGTATGCTTAATTTGGATGTCCCTATGCAGGGAGTGGCTCGAAAGAAAGGAAAAACAGCAGCAAAGCCGCCTAAGAAGGGAAAAAGGAAAACTCAAGCTCCAAAGAAAGCCAGGAGTTCGAAGAAATGAAAGATGAAGGTATGTTCCGTTTCCCACATTAGTACTTGATCTACTATTTCCATGAGCATTAGAGCATGTCCAAGTCTTCCCGGACACCCCATCACTCCTTAATCTACTAGGATAATTTTGGATCTCTAAACTGTCACTCTAAGATCCCCCCTACTTCAAGGACTCTACAAGTGCTTGCACCAACTCCGAAGTGAGATTTCTCTCACCCTACTTTTCTGCACTCTATAATTTACTCTCCTTATCAGCTCGAACTTTTGGAGTAAATGGTATTTATGGCAACCGTTGAATATTTATAAATAATATTACTAAAAGAGAGAATTTTGGGAACGAAAGTACTATGTTCGACAATTTTTTGGGAGGGAAAAGAACTACGTTTACATTATTTGTTTATTAGATGTACATAACTTGGTGGTTGATAGAAAATTTTCAGGCTTCATGGGAAGCCAACCAATTTTTCCCTTAAGTTAGGGATAGGTGATAGGTCTTGGGAAGTTTCTGGAGATGTTTTTCTATATATTTTAATCTGGAAAAAAGAATAAACTGAAAGAGTGTATCAAATCCATGATTCTTTTCAGGTTGGGCGAGATAAAGTGAAGTGGGGGAATGTCTGCGGGCACTCGATAATTAAGTGAATATCCATGTCAGTAGGCCTGAATTCCTGAAATGACGGGGTTGGGTCACATGTCATTGTTTAGATGCTTTGGATATGAACTTGTTAACCAGTGCAGAGACAATTAAGGATATTATCTTCAGATGAAGTCCAGTCCATTTCAAGCAGTTAACACCTTACTATTTGTCTGTCACGTAGAGGTACATTTCAAAGGAATTTATATTGAAGATCATACGGTACCCTCTTGTATGGTTTGAAGGAAGTAATGTCCGTAGATGGTTATTGATTTCCTTGTGTATGTGAGATTATCTGAGATTTTGAAAATATTGGAGTTATTACAGGTATAATGTTGTGTAGGTCAGCGTTAACTGATCAAAGTAGTTCTTCCTCATTGTTTTCTTTTTCAGTCTCTGAGAATTGTTAGACAATTACATTGTAGCTTTGAATGGAATGTAGCAAGCCCCTGAACAAAAGTGGACCTCTAATTTTTCTGGCGTTTATTGTTATAACATTTTATCGTTCACATCACATCATTGTCTAACAAATATACTTCTTTGATAATCCGCACTGTCATGCAAATTCTCATTCACTTGGCCGAAAATGGCCTTCTGAAGAATCTGCTTTATTCATCTTCCTTCCACTGTGGTGTGCATTGCATGATTTCAACGCAGGGCTCTACAAGAAGTTAAGGATCATAAGGAAAACGATGGACATGGGAAGAGTGAGTATATTTGACGATGAACTCATCCCTGCAACCTCTCCATAAGTATGTTGACTGATCACTGGAGCAGTAATTGCAGGGATGATCGGTGCAACAGGTGTATTGAATGCTGGAGCAGGAGGTGTTTGGATTAGTGGTGCAACTGGTGTATTAGATGCTTGAGCAGGAGGTGGGGAAACTGCTGGAGCAGGAGGTGTTTGGATTAGTGGTGCAACTGGTGTATTGGATGCTGGAGCAGGAGGTGGGGAAACCGCTGGAGCAGGAGGTGGGGAAACCGCTGGAGCAGGAGGTGCGTTAACCACTGGAGCAGGAGGTGCGTTAACCACTGGAGCGGGAGGTGCGTAAACTGCTGGAGCAGGGGGTGTGTAAACTGCTGGAGCTGGGGGAATGTAAACTGCTGGAGCAGGGGGTGCTGCGCTTGATCTCCTTGGCCTGTGAGGGAATATGAGAAACCACAATGAGAGCTCGGAACCCAACAAGAAAAACCTGAAAGACGGAAGAAATCTTACCCAGTCCCCTGGGGGCAGAAGGTGATAGTGTAGGCGGATGCTTTGCATGTGAAAATGCTCGTACCGTCATCAAATGCATAGCTATATGCCCTCGGACACGCCTTTTTGAAGATAGCTGAATAGAATGAGGGTTTGCATGAAGTTGGGTTTGCGAATTCCCCACTGCAACAATACTGATCCAACCCAAATGCCTCGCACGCACTCTTACATGCAACAACGCTGTTAGCTTCAACACCATCCACAACCTGCAGCTCTTTTGGACAACCTGTGGAATTCAGTGGTCAAACACAATTCAGTCATCAAATGAAGAATGCCGGCATGTAAGCGAAGTAATTAGCATAAATAGACGTGGCTCATTCACCAACCATTTCAAGTCATGGTTCGAGTTCTTGACGGGTCACAAAACCTGTTCTCAACAATGACTCGAAATGGCTGTTGAATGATCCGCTGCACTTTGAAAACTGGTGAATTAGTAATTCTAAGAGACAGAAGTGCGATGCAGCATACCCATGTTGAGATCATATGCACAGCCTGTTGCATTACATCCCCCAGTAGCAGCATGCGGGGTGGCAATAAGTGGCAGATTGTAACCATCGACGAGGCTCACATCGTAATAGTCTTTATCACCACCTTTACCAAGGGTGATTTCAAAAAGCGAAGTTGGCGGTATGGAACCACTTCCACTGCACTCTAATTTCCCTCCACAGTCCCCTGTTTGACATTTACCTGCCCCGGTCTGATCAAACGAGCAACCTGTCCTAGCCCAGATTCGCCCTGACCACCCTGGAATTGATGCTAACTGAACACTTTGTCCAGAATTCAGCTGAAACCCAGTTGTTGAAAGTTGCGGAGTTCCAGCTCCAGCAAGCGTACCAGGCCATATTGTGTACGGGCAGTTGTTTGCTATGGTAAATGAGGCTGCCGTCGAGCATGAAAAAAGACAGAAAATGATCAGACAAAACCCGGTGATTTTCAATAGCATGTTGGGTTTCATTTCGTCTAGTTATTTTTGAATGAATTATTGGGGGGATTTGTTCTGAGTTTGGATTCATTGTTTAAATAATGTGTTGAGAAGGCTTCGAAATGAGGTGAAAGTATTGTCAATTTGTGCTGCTTGCCCTGGGAAACCTAGGGGATAAGTTGCTTCTGAGTTCCCAAACTGAAGGTATGATATTTGGTTTTAGTATTTTCTCCAACATGGATAGCCTCAATGAGAAACAATCCCTTTCTGACAATAAAGATTACTTGACTTTCGCGTTATATACTCTGATTGAATTGCAATTGAAGAATCATCAGCGGAGAAAAAAATCACATCTAAAGTTCAGGATCTAAGTCATGCAGTTTACATATACATAACTCAAGATTCCTCGAAAGCAAAGAAGAAAAGGTTTTTCTCTACACCGAAAAAAAGAAGTTTAATGAACAAGGAAAGCATCTAATTATCAGAACAATTCAACCTTTGGGGTGCTACCTCTGTGCATAAAATTGCTAAAGCAAATTACATCTAATACGAAATGAAGAAATGTTTCTGTCATGCTTTTGGTGACTCGGCCTTAACCTTATTATCTTCCGCAGTTAATTTGGAGGATTCAGCAAGCTTCTTAGGAGTAATGAAGCAGCCAGTCATTGGATCAACCTGATGGGTGTCACAGGGTCTGCCGCGCCCTTTGCGTTCCATGGTAAGCATTGATGGTGGAGGCGACGGAAATGGATATGTTGATATGTTAATTTTAGTACATAGCTTAATTTATTCACTATTCTTTTGATCGTTAACCAATGCCTATGCCTTACATTTCAAGGGAACTGATATTGAGATAGCTACGGCAATATAGATTTTTTTTACATAATGAGATCATGACACATAGCATAACTAGCAGGTAATTATTGCTATTTTGACTTAAATCTTCAATTTTATTTACAATTAGCACTAATCATATAAGTATTAATCAAAGCTATACGTCATTCTTCCATTGAACAATGATACAAGGGGCAAAAAATTTCTCATATAAATACTCTAGACTTTGCTTAAAAATATCAAAATAACTTCAAAACCACATAATGTTCCAAGAGAAATACTACATATTAAGCCCCTATTAAACCCTAAAAACATGTGCAAAACACATGAATAATATGAAACACATGCATTTTGCTGGATGATGACTTGGATTTGTTTCAATCGAAGGGATTGCTTTTTCTAGATTTTTGACTTATTGAATGAGCCATTGAAAGAAAAGGGGATCAGAACTCCAGCACTGCCAAACAATATTCTTTCCTCATATCCACCCAACCACCTTCAACTATTGACCACCAATTTAAACTATTATTTAAAAAAAAACTTATATGATTCCCCAACTATAGACTTCTAAAAAAAATTTATTATATCAATTTATATATATGGTGTGGTGGATGGAATCACATGTCATAGATTCGAACTCGATCGACGGTGTGAAATTGGGAGAGTTAAGGATAAAAAAAAAAAAAACCAATGCCTATGCCTTAGATTTCAGGGAATTGATGATTGGAGTAAATCTGACTAGGAGCTAACATGGAGTATATGATTCCCCAATATAGACTTTTAAAATTCGTTGATATTTGTATAGGCTGATTGTTTCTCATGTTGAATTCTCCAGAATGATTTATTCTGTTATGGTAATCAACCATACAACAAAATAAATTTTAAAAAATAAACATTAATAAAAAATAAACATACAAAACATAAATAGAAGGCACGAAACCAACCCATGTAAAACTAAAGCCAATGTTTCGACATGCCGCATAAGGTTCCAAGACAAATCGTACAGAAAATGTTAACTTTTATTGAAAGTGCTTAAAAAACTTGTTAAGAAAACTCAAATAATAAGCTCAACATAAACTTATATTGTCGTCTTGATTGTTATCAAACTTTGTATAACTGAAATAAAAGAAAACGTAATGTATTTGTACAAGCCCTAAATCCATTGGGTTGGCTTACCAATTTGTATTAGTTCCAGAAAAGTAAGTTTAGGTAGTCAGGAAGTAAGTTTAGGTAGTCAGGAAACACAATCATTTTTTTTTTTTTTTTATCAATATTGGATTTTTTAAAATTTTTTTATCCATTTTCTTTAAAACACAATCACAAATATCATTTATAGAATAGATAAAAAATGTAAAAAACTTAAAATCTGACCAAAAAATGATTGTGTTGCCTGATTGTCTAAAATTATTGTAATTTGCATACCTAAATTGCATGTATGAAACACGTGCATTTTGATGGATGATGACTTGGATTTGTTTCAATCGATCTTCTTTTTCTCACAATCACAGAGGAATTGCTCTTTCTAGATTTTTGACTTATTGAATGAGACATTGAAAGAAAAGGGGATAAGAACTCCAGCCTGCCAAACAGTATCCTTTCCTCACATCCACCTTCACCCATTGACCATCAATTTGAACTATTATACCCAAAAAAAAAAAAAAAAAAAATCCTTTTGTGATAAAAATATTAGTGTTATGGAATGTTGATAGTAATGCCATCCTCACTTCCAAACCACTAGAAACAAATTATAATAATAGTAATTAAAAAATTAAAAAAGAGCATAGGTTTTTTTTTTTTTTTAAAGTATACTGTTGATGGGTATTAATTCAAGACGTGAAGGTTAAACCAACACTATCTTTGCCATTTTAACCAGGCTACCTTTGACGTATGGTAGTTTACTTTAACTCAAATTGTATTTGTGTATTTGAATGTTATATTTATCAGTTTAAGAACTCTAATTACACGTGTCAATTTCTTTATGTTAAAATGGAGTCTCCCACACGGTCCACACAATAAGTTATCTAAGAAATGATTATCAGTCACTCTAAACCTTAAACCCTAAATCAGACCTTCTTAAAGGGATTGTAAAAATGGTAATTGTCTCTCTCTTTTTGTTTAATGGTTGGGTATTTTTCGTGTTGTTGGCACGATAAAAATATAATATGATAAATAGAGTTTAGTCTACTTTAAATATCAAGATAAATAAATATTAAAGTGTTGGGTATTAGAATCGAACCCATACATTCTTAGTGCTTTAAGTTTTATTTGATTCATTAGATTCTTACATTTGGATAAATCTCAGCTGTCTTTTATCTCCAACTTCAAATACCATCCTGATTTATAATATAGAAGATGTTGGGTATAAGAACCGAACCCATGCATTATTAGTATTTTAAGCTTTATACAATTCGTTAGATTATCATATTTGAGTAAATCTCAACAGTCTTTTATCTCTAATTGTAATATAGAATATGCTATTTTGGTTGTTGAGAGCCAAACAACTGTAAATGCTATGATAAATAGTCTAAAAAATGGCGAACCCGTGTAAGATGCTAATGTGGACTTATTGTTCGAGCTTATTTAAGCAAACCTTAGCAAAAGCCAACATTAGAGAAGGCTCATGTTTTGATTTCTCAAGCAAATTTTTTTTTTTGTGGGTCACTTTGGGCCAACCTTAATCTACCTACATTAAGTTAATCTTGATTTTAAATCATTCAATCGAATATACTTTCCTTGCTTAATAAACAATTTGCATGATTAGTTAGACAACCACCCACTCTTTAATAAAGAATTTATGAGACTATTACAACATATATAAAAATTTGAATATGTATGGTTGGCACATCGAGACATTATATTTTACGATACTAGCTACACTCAAGTTTCGAGTTTCATAGCACATTATTTTATGGATGGTTGAGAAGGACTATTATTTCAACTACGATATTTAAATGGTCTAATTTATTGAAAAGTAGACATTTTTCTTAAAATCGAAAAAATGAATACATGTTAAGTGATGAATGGGTGAATTTAATTGTAGATTCAACTTATGCTTACTTTAGGGAGTTGGTGCAACTTGATGCTATATAAGGGCCCTTTTAAAAAGGAAAAAAAGTGTTTATTTAAAATATGTAGTTTAGAAACTCCAAAATAAATACCTATGTTGCTAATGGTGTTATGGCCTAGTGGTTAGGGTTGTGTGGGTTCGTTCCCCACGTCCTAGCTTCGAATCCCACTAGCGGCATGGTTACTTTCTAATGGTGTTGACCTATAGGTCGCCCAACTGATAGGTTATGGGATCCCTTTGAGCATTAATTCTCCGTCCAATATTTTTGAAATAATATTAATTGTGGTTTATATAAATTTAGACTTCAGTCTCACAATTTATACCCACTTTGTTTTTAGGTATTATATTTGTAATGGAGTGTTTACAGTCAACAAAATCTACGTGGTATTGGGACCTAGACTTAAAGCTGGACAAATTTATGACCCAAACTCAAAAGTGGTACAAACTGTAAGACCCAAATGCAAATTAACGATTTGTTTTCTTTATCTTTCAAATTAACGATTTGTTTTCCTTATCTTTCCTCACTATAAATAAATATATATACTTAAAAAAAAAATTGGATCGTTGTTCATTTTTATCTTTTTATAAAACCATGTTTGAAGGCTACAATATTGTTGTTACTTGATATCCTCGTCACCTCCATCTCGTATGGAACCTTGCTTTCGCTCAGTTCCAGTCCATTTAAGTAGCTACATTCAAGACTCAAAGGCTTATCGATGGTGGAGCACACGTGCTTCTAATAATCATACAAAAACTCTCGATCCAGTCCATTTAAACAGCTACATTCAAAACCAAAAAGCTTATCGATGGCTAATAATCATGAAAAAATTCATAAAATCCTAATTGTTGAGTCTCAAACCCGAGATCTCTCACAAAAAGAGTGAATGTCCAACCAATTGAGCTTCAATTAATGACCTTTTTTCCCGCTATAATTTGTTTCCATAATGCATAAAACAAATTATTGATAATTATAATATCCGGGAATTATATATTAATGGGATTATGAGTAAGCATGCTAATCCAAAGGCATATATTTGCAAATCAATCATGATACATCTACTCATGTAAACTAGCTTTACAGTGATCAAGTCACTACTTGAAGTGATCTGATCCTCTCTAAATCAAACCACCCCACCAACATTAAACAAGTGGAATCAGCAAATATATCAGTTAAATGTGCCAATTTGATTAGTTGTTTCTACGGCTAGTTCCATTATCAAAAAATCTAAACAGTCCGGCCCTTAGAGTCAGGACAGCGAAAGGGGGTTCTCTATCCATGTGATTGTGTTCGATAGGATATATGACAAGTCACCATGAATGATTGATTAAGTATTTTTGTCCCTAATAATTATACTTTATAAAAAAAATTAAACATTTAACAGAAATGTAATCGCGGCAGGTCTCATTTTGTACATAATAGATCTATGCGTTTTTTGTAATGTTGGAGTAAACCCTGGAAAAGGCACATGCCACTTGTGTTTAACGATGCCCGTACTCACCAATAATGACCTATATGGTTTGTAATAACTTTAAGTCTTAGCCCAACCTGTCACAAAAACTCATTAGAACAAATTTTTTGGTAACTTTTTTTTTTTTTTCTATAAATACAACATATATAATATATTTGTGTGCATTTTTATAGTCTAAGTTACTTCTACTAGGGTCTCAATGCGCCCTAAGTGCGAGGATATTCAGTAATTTTATTATATTTTATTACAACAATTCAACAATAAGAAAAAAATATTATTAAATTTTCAAACAAAATGATTATATATAAATTTAAGGGTATATATATAGTTTATAAATAAATAATGGGATTCAAATAATTTATATTAAGGACATAGGTATAAATAATCAATGTTTTAGAGGATCTGGTTTGATTGTAAAAGTATGAACTATGGAAGATAAAATGAAAAATCTAAAAATTAGATATAATGATATTTTTATAATTTATCGATAATTATAAGATTTCAAATAAATTATATTAGAGACTTAGACTACTTATTAATTAATTCATTAATATAGCATCTAGTAAACGCCTTTGCTTCGTCTCAAAACAATAATCAAATAATCAATACAGAACTATGTCAATAGTAGACGGTATGCCTGCATCTTCTATACGCTTACCTCTACGCTACTCTTTAATTAATTAGCGTCTAACTCACCTGATCCGCTAATTGAATACTCTACTATTTTCTCTAGTACATTGTTTTAAAAGCATATATATTATAGCATGCTAATCCAATCATGTCCTGTACCGATGATGTCCACCGTCCATTAAATAAAAAATGTGATTTATGATGAAGTGATCCTATCTTTTGGCAGCCCAACCAAACAAAACCATGCAATGTGAAGTCCCATATTACAACACAGTGCCAAGGGACTCTGAGTGTGTGGTTGTGTTCGATCGGAGCATTATAAACATTTTTAGGATGATGAAAGGTATTAGACTTGGCCTAACGCGAGCTTAGCGTGCCTAACCTAGCTCTCTAAACAAGTTCACCAATATTTTTTATTGATAAAACCACCAAATGTTGACAAGTGTGAAACAATTTTATTTTATTTTTGTAATATTTTTCATACTTAATTTAGAAAACAACATGAAAAAAAACAATAATTGATGGTGCATATGGGAATGCACTCAAAGAAAATTATTATTAGTTTTGTAGCCGAAAAATATATATGAACTTATTTTTATTTTTATTTTTAATCATACAATCTTCAAAAAAAAGTTAGTACACGATTGGTCTTATTTCGCTGGAAATGGAATAAAGTTCGTTTGTTCAAGAGCATCTCTAATTGCGTCCTCACACATATGGCTGCTATTATGGAAAATTTAGAGTTTATTCTAGAGTTCTTGAACTTATATATATATATTGGATAAAACACGAAGATTATTATTGAAAGAACGAAGAAAAGAAAATTAGACGAGTCAACAATCGTTTTTAGAGTTTGAGGTTTATCGTTGGCACGGTGGTCTGATACGCTTAACTCATTCATTATTGGTGTTTTAAGTTTTATACAATTCGTTAGATTGTCATATTTGAGTAAATCTCAACCATCTTTTATCTCTAATTGTAATATAGAAGATGCTATTTTGGTTGTTGAGAGCCAAACAATTGTAAATGCTCTGATAAATAATCTAAAAAATAACGAACCCGTATAATACGCCAATGTGGACTTATTGTTCGAGCTTATTTAAGCCAACCTTAACAAAAGCCAACATTAGAGAAGGCTCATGTTTTGATTTCTCAAGCAAATTTTTTTTTTGTGGGTCACTTTGGGCCGACCATGATCATAACAAAGTAAGACAAAACATGGTCGGTTCATGATGATTGATAGTTAGGCAAATAATTGATGCTGAGTTGATAAGAATTACTCAACACACAATTTTGTACCTCTTGGACTTAACCTTAATCTAACTACATTAAGTTAATTTGATTTTAAATCATTCAATCGAATATACTTTCCTTGCTTAATAAACAATTTTGCATGATTAGTTAGACCACTAACCCCCCTTTAATAAAGAACTTATGAGACTATTACAACATATATACAAATTTGAATATGTATGGTTGGCGCATCGAGACATTATATTTTACGATACTAGCTACACTCAAGTTTTGAGTCTCATAGCACATTATTTCATTAATGGTTGAGAAGGACTATTATTTCAACTACGATATTTAAATAATTTAATTTGTTGAAAAATATATTTTTTTTTCGGAAAAATGAATACATGTTAAGTAATGAATGGGTGAATTTAATTCTAGATTCAACTTATGCTTGCGCTAAGGAGTTGGTGCAACTTGATGCTATATAAGGCCCTTTTAAAAAGGAAAAAAGTGTTTATTTAAAATACGATAGTTTAAAAATCCAAAATAAATATCTATGTTTAAATCATGTTTACCTATTTGCTTTTATTGGGAGAGGTGATGGGTTAATTTTGGTCTGGAACTATAGTTTGTACTAATTTTGAGTATGGGTTTTATATTTATCAAACTTTTAAGTCTCGGTCCTAATACTGCTTTGAGCATTAACTCTCCGTCCAATATTTTTGAAATAATATTAATTGTGATTTATATAAATTTAGACTTTAGTCTCACAATTTATACCCACTTTGTTTTTAGGTCTTATATTTGTAATGGAGAGTTTACAGTCAACAAAATCTACATGGTATTGGGATCCAAATTCAAAGCTGAACAAATTTATGACCCAAACTCAAAAGTGGTACAAATTGTAAGACCCAAATGCAAATTAATCATTTGTTTTCCTTCTGTTTCCTCACTATAAATAAATATATATATTTAAAAAAAAAATGAATAGTTGATCATTTTTAATTTTTTATAAAACCATGTTCGAATGCTACAATATTGTTGTTACTTAATATCTTCGTCACCTCCATCTCGTATGGAGACTTACTTTCGCTCAGTTCCAGTCCATTTAAACAGCTACATTAAAGACTCAAAGGCTTATCGATGGCGGAGCACACGTGCTTCTAATAATCAGGCAAAAACTCCCGATCCAGTCCATTTAAATAGCTACATTCAAGACCAAAAGGTTTATCGATGGCTAATAATCATGTAAAAATTCACAAAATCCTAATTAATGAGTCTTAAATCCGAGACCTCTCACAAAAAAAGTAGATGTCCAACCAATTGAGCTTCAATTAATGACCTTTTTTCCCGCTATAATTTGTTTCCATAATGCGTAAAAACAAATTATTGATAATTATAATTTCCGGCAATTATATATTGTCTAAATGAGTAATATGACCTTAACATGTTTATCACATCAAATCAATTCGAGGTTATTCATGTTGTCCAAAGTGGCAGGTGATGATAAGGCTCAACATTTGCATGTAGTTATCATATAATTAATTGTAACTATTATATATTAATGGGATTATGAGTAAGCATGCTAATCCGAAGGCATATATTTGCACATCAATCATGATACATCAACTCATGTAAACTAGCTTTAAAGTGATCAAGTCACTAGTTTAAGTGATCTGGTCCTCTCTAAATCAAACCACCCCACAAACTAATTAAACGAGTCGAATCAACAAATATATCAGTTAAATGTGCCAATTTGATTCGTTGTTTCGTACCGCTAGATCCATTATCAACATTTTAAACAGTCCGGCCCTTAGAGTCAGGACAACGATAGGAGGTTCTCTATCCATGTGATTGTGTTCGATAGGATATATGACAAGTCACCATGAATGATTAAGTATTTTTGTCCCCATTAAATTTACTTTATAAAAAAAATATTAAACATTTAACAGGAATGTAATCGTGGCAGCTCAACGGTTAGAGTTTGGCGGATGGTACCACTAGGTCATGGGTTCAAACCTAGCTTGCGACATCTTATAAATTTTGGGATCATATAAAAAACCCTGCTTGCCTTTCAAAAAAAGAAAAAAGTAATCGTGGCAGGTCTCATTTTGTACATAATAGATCTATGCAGTTTTTGTAATGTAGGAGTAAACCCTGAAAAAGGCGCATGGCACTTGTGTTTAACGTTGCCCTTACTCACCAATAATGATCTATATGGTTTGTAATAACTTTAAGTGCTTAATTAGAAGAGTTATTATAACCTCAAGTTACACATAAATTCTTTATAGATTTCATCATTCTTTCATGATCACGCCATGTCATCTGATTACAAAATTTGATTTCCTATTACTTTTGCATCTGCATACCTCAAAGTCTAGCCCAACCAGTAAAAAATAAAATCATTAGAACAATATTTTGATAACTATATTTTCTTCAAAATACAACAGATATAATATATTTGTGTCACATTCTTATAGCCTTGAAAGAGAAATTACTATTAAGGATGCTATCAGGATGCTATCAATAAGTTCAAAATTAACTCACAAGTAATGAAAAAAAAAGCCAAAAGATTGCCTCATTGCCTCATCTTTTTCTGCCCTAGCAAGTGAAAATTCAATTACACCCTCATATAAGTGACTATATTAAGCCATTTAAGAAAAAAGTTAACAAGACAAAAATGAAAACAAATAAATCAAAAAAGCAAATGATTGCAGATTAGAATTTAGTGGTTTATACTTTAAAGTGCATAAAAAAAAAAACAAGCATATAATAATGGGTGGAAGAAATTAAAAAGGGTTTGAAAGAGTGTGGTATTTCCAAAACAAATAATGCACAAGGTGGTAATGGTTGGATTTGGTGGGGTAGGTGTCAATAATCAAATCTTGGGGAGCATATTATATATATATTTTTATGGTAAAACACGGAAATTATTATGAAAATGACGGAAAGAAAATTACACAAGACGCAATCCTAAAGTACAGAAGACGCAATTCTAAAGTAAAGATTGCCATGAGTAGCATATTATTTGAAGAAATATTGTAGTTGGAAAAATGAACTTGTTTGGTAGGTTCACCATTAAAATGTTAGTTGACCGTTGATAATCAAATTAATAGGGGTGGGTAAGATTAAGGCAAAGTTCTTGTTTTCAGGGTTGCAAGCTGGGTGGGTGCCAATGGTAGCTTGGTTAGTTGGCTATAACTGTTGTGGTTTGACCCTCATTTATTGAGTTCATTGCCCACTAGCGGCACACTCTCATTCTAAAAAAAAAAAAAAGTAACCAACTCGTACTTGAGATAGAGACTGTAACACTCTGTCTAAATCTCGGGTTGAAAATGGGGCGACGAGTTCAACCCATCAAAATCACAACCTTGTATGTTTCACAAAATGTAGATCCTCAAATCCGCTGATCAAAGTATTTTAGGCTACTTATTAATTCATTAATATAGCATTTAGTAATATGAGTTATCTAACAAATTTTGTTTGTTAGAAAATGTTTTGAAATGAAAAAGTTATGATTATTTTACTGAAATTGCACAAATCTCTCTGAAAAATTGAAAACAAGATAGTGTTCCTGACTTTCAGCCAACCTATGTGCTCGATCGAGACCGACTTTCAAGCTCATTAAAACACAAAAATTGTAGTATTATGAGTTATCTAACAAACACAATTTAAATCAATTGAAAATATTTTGAAATGAGAAAGTTATGACCATTTTACTAAAGTCGCACAAATTTATTTGAAAAAAAAAAGTCTATTTGCCCCAACCAATGCGAGATTTTTACAAAACCTCGCAATGTGCTAGGCGAGGTTTTTGCTAGAGTTTATGTTTTCTTTCATTGGAGATGCCCTTAGACAAGATTAAAATTGGCAATAGATGTACATCTTGAGGCGTGTGCAGCGACAATAATCTTCTATATAGGAAAAACAAAATTTAGGCTGAAGTCGAAATCATATATAACTAATTAAAATCCATAATTGGATCAAATGGAAAAAAAGAATATTTCACCTTTTATGTTTCCTTGCTTTGTTTCACTTATAATTTTTACTCTTCATCTATTCATCATCACAACAAGAGACTTGTTAATCATCCTTAACCATGCTAAACATGTACATTATTCCATTATTTATTCATTCGTTCATTTTACGATCCACCAAAATTGACTATAAGTTCTAAATTGATTTTGACTTAATGAAATTAAAACGTTTGCTCAAGCAATACATACATTTTGCCAAATGTGAGATAACCAATGGAAAACACGTAAACATGTAAAGGCTCTAGATTTTGTGTTTCTTCGACTTCATCTTGAATTTCAATTTGAGAGAATGAAAATGATATGTAAGGGGTGTGCCCCTGGATGGAGAGAGAAGAGAAGATGAGAGAAGAAGATCATAGAAAAAGAAGATTTTGGAAGAAGAATGATGGTGGTGAGAAGAGAAGAAATTGGGAGGACAGAAAAAACTTTATATCATTTTAAATTTGAGATGGGAGAAAAATTTAAGTTTTTTTTTTTTTTTATTAGTAGTGTAAAAGAGAACAATGATATTTAAAAGAAAAAAATATATAATGTAGAAAATAAAAAATTAGATAAACAATGTGTATGAAAGTAAATTGTAGTGCCAAATATTTGCTGCCTAAACAAAAATAGGTAAACTTGTAGAATGCACTAACGCGGACTATTGTTGGATCTTATTTAAGCAACCTTAACAAAAGCTAACATTATAGAAGGCTCTTGTTTTGATTTCTGTAGCTGTTTTTGTGGGACACTTCACACTTTGGGACCATGATCTTAACAAAGTAAGACAAAACATGGTCTGTTCATGATGACTGATAGGATGGCAAATAATTGAGATGCTGAGTTGATAGAATTACCCAACATTCAATTTTGTATCTCTTGCTTAATCTTAATCTATCTAAGCCACATAAGTTAAATTGATTACATCATTCAATTAAATATACTTTCATTGATAAAAGTGTACTAGTTAAGTTAGTAAATGGTATCACACATCACAGATTTAACCTCGACTGGTGGCATGGGACGGAGAGGGTTAAAAGTTAAAATAATAATAATAATAAATAAATAATATACTTTCCTTGCTTAATAAACAATTTGCATGATTAGTTAAACCCACACGCCCTTTAATAAAGAATTTATGAGACTATTACAGGCATAACATACTTATGATTTAAATATGCATGATCGAGACATGGTGACGGTTCTATTTTATGATACTAGCTTTTTTTTGGGAAGGTGAGCATGTCTTGGTTGGGTAACGATCCCAAGACATGTGGTTTAAACCTTCACTGCTTTAGCCAAATAATTAGGTTACCATTTTTTTATACAACAATTCTAAAATACACTGGGAATTTACCTGGGATTTTGCCTGGATGGTGCTAGGCACGTGCACCATCCACGCATGCCAGGCACATGTGATTAAAATGGACAAAAAAAAAAAAAAAAAAACCAGAAGGAGAAGCTCAAGCATTTGTTCTTCGATTTGGGTACCCATAAACCCTAGATCCCCAATCGGCTCAAGCTTAGAAACCCTAGATCCTTAGAAACCCTAGATTCAATCGGCTTGCAAGTAAACGGGTACACGACTGCGAGATCATCCTGCGACCAATCGGCTTCAGCGAACTGGGTCATCTCCTCAATCGGCTTCAGCGAACTGCGACACCTCAAAACCAGAAATTACACCCTGGTTGTGTGTTGTGTTCTTCAAGGGTTCAAACTACCTTCAATTAGCGAACTGGGTCATCTCCTCAATCTCTAATTTCTAAAGGTTAGACATTTTCATCTCCTTCTCTGTCTGAGCTTTTTTATATAAAAATAAATATAAAAAACCCATACTTTTGTTTCAGTTTCTTATAGAGGTTATTACTTAATTTCATGTTGTTACATTGCAAAAAAAACATTTTTGTTGTTACTGTTAAGAATCGCCACTAGGAGAAATTGTTGTGGACTGTTGAGCTTCAAGTTGAATGTGTCTGCAAAATATGTATGTTCAGGCTTATTCATAAGGTCGATGTTTGTGTATATAATGTTCTTGTTAGTTTGTAGCACGTATTCATTATGGGGACAAATGATCAAAGCCAAATGGGTGAAAATAGAGATGCAGTTTATTTGTTGTTTGATTTGAATGTATCTCAGTTTATTTGGTTCAAACCAAATAGAGATGCACTTTATTTGGTTTGAATGTATCTCAGTTTGAATGTATATAGAGATGCAAAACATTATATAATGTTGTTTGGTTTGAACGTATTCTCTAATGGTTTGAACATTAGAGATGCATCTCAGTTTATTTGGCTTTTTATTTCTGAAATGTATCTCAGTTTGTGTATATAATGTTCTCTAGTTTGGTTGAGCTGGTTGGTTTGGATAAAATTAGTTTGTGTATATAATTTCTGAAATGTATTTTTTGTTGTTTTTGTTGTTTCTAATGCAATTTATTTTTATGTATTCTTGCCTGTGTCACCCCAACTAACATCTGTTACTTTGCCAACGCAGGAATGGCATACGTAGCTTATGTTGTTTATCGTGGGCATGTTCCTGGCATTTATGTTACTTGGTTAAGTTGCGCACTACAAGTAAACGGGTATACGAATTCTGTCTACAAGGGTTTCAATTCACTTGAAGAAGCGGTTTGAAGATTATGAAATGTGGAAGGAGCAGGAGGCGAGAAGAGAAAGAGAACAAGCGTCGAGAAGAGAAAGAGAACAAGCGTCGAGAAGAGAGCACCAATCAAGAACAAGAACAAGGGAGTCAAGAACAAACGACACTGAAGAAGTGGTGGACCAACCCAATAATGCTCCCGAGGGTCGTCGCAATCAAGCTCATGAAAATCAAGTCAACGATACTTGGGCTTTTACTAAGGACCTAATCAACAGTATATTAGTAGTAGTTTTATTAATTCTTGTACTTTTGTTTTTTAAGGTCTTGGATAGTATGTGAGATGTAAATGAATATGTTTTGGAGGGTAAATGAATTCTAAGATGTTGGATGATATATTATTCTGTTTTGTTATTTCTATGGTGTGTTGCTATTGTATGTTGTTTCTAAGTCAATGTTGCTTATGTTGTTGCATAAAACTGACAGTGTTGCTATGTTTATGTATGGTGCTATGTTTTTATGTTGAAAAATCAGTGTTTGCATAAAACTGCAGTGTTGCTATTATGTTGGTGTCAGGATCTTGGTGTTGAAATGATATGGTGTTGCTATGAGAAAACAGAGACAGAGATACTGCTATTATCCTACAGAGACAGAGTTCCTGCCATGTTGCTATGTTGCAATGTTGCTATCAGAATTCCATATCAAAATTTCCTATGTTGCTATGTTGCTATCAGAGTTCCTATGTTGCTATCAGATGTTGCTATCAGAGATACTGCAATGTTGCTATGTTGCAATGTTGCAATGTTGCTGTCAGAGTTCCTGACAGAGTTCCATATCAAAATTTCTGACAGAGTTCCATATCAAAATTTCCTATGTTGCTATGTTGCTATCAGAGTTCATATGTTGCTATTAGATGTTGCTATGTTGCAATGTTGCTGTCAGAGTTCCTGACAGAGTTCCATATCAAAATTTCTATGTTGCTATGTTGCTATCAGAATTGCTATCAGAATTGTTGACAGAGTTTCTATCAGAATTGCTATCAAAATGCTATGTTGCTATCTGATGACAGAGTTTCTATCAGAATTGCTATTAGAATTGTTGACAGAGTTCCTGATCAAAATTACTGATGAAATTTCTGACAGTTCTGATGAAATTTCTATGGTGTTGAAATTTCTGATAAAAATTCTGATAAAACACTGGAATTTCTATGGTGTTGAAGATTAGCATGAACAGTGGAATTTTTTTTTGAAAAAACACTGGAAATTTTCTGAAAAAACAATGATAAACACTGATAAAAACACTGAGATACTAAAAATTTCTGACAGTAAACACTGGAAAAACTGAAAAACACTGGAAATTTTTTGAAAAAACAATGATAAGCACTGATAAAAACACTGAGATACTAAAAATTTCTGACAGTAAACACTGGAAAAACTGAAAAACATTGGAAATTACATAGCAAATTGTATGAGTTACACCCTGAAAAACTGAAATTACACTCTGAAAACCCGACATTACACCCTGAAACACTGAAAATTACATGAAACTCATGACTTGCAACAATGAAACTGCATGAACTGGATCCTCAACGCTTCCATATGTCTGACACTATGTTTGAATGATCTCTTTCAGGGTTGGAGAATTCATTTGCAATATCTGTACAATCTCTGTACGACTCCATGTCGTTGCTAGAAGTTGGTCACTGCAAAAATAAATGATTAAGGCTTACAATCTGTATGTGGTTGTTAAAATGACAATAAACATGTAAATTATGTACCTGTGATATAAGTGAGTAAACCTGACCAAGTCCACTAGGTTGTGAATAATATGACCCCATACTTTCACCCTTCAAAACGACAAACACGTTAATCATAGTGAACAATCATAGCGGGGCAAATCAAAAGTGAATAATCTTTGTACTAAAGACAAACCTGCGTAGCTGAAAGATGTGTCATAAATTGTGAACTTTCAAATCCAACTTGGGTAGAACCCTACAAATGACATGTCAAATTAAAAATATATTATCTTGAATTGAAAAAAAATATATATTCATTGAAGCAAAACAAACAAGTAAACCTACCAAATTATTCTCTTTTTGTGTTTCTTTCTTCTTCTTCTTCTTCTTTTTACAGGCTTTTTCCATTGTAGATTGCATCCTCGAAGTAGAACTTCGTCCTTTGCAACGAACATGCAATGGACTATGAATTTCAGCACTACTTTTAGCGCCAACTTCGAACAACCCCTCTGGCTCAACATTGACATCACCATCACCTTTTGATATCTTTAGTTCACAAAGCTTCATTTGTATCCACTGTTTAACATTGTTTATCTCCTTTTGATCCTCGGAAGCTATGTCAGCCATTTCATAAAAGAGACTGCACATCTCATCAAACCGTTCATTTTCAGGCTTCATTGCCCAATCAGAATATACAATTTTAACCTTCTTATGACACCTCTTAACATCTTTCCTCCACCTTCGAAGAATAAATTTTTCTGGTAAAACATTAATCCTCTTTTGAGACAATACCGATAAAATATGTTTGCATAAAATCCCCCTAAACTCAAACAACTGACAATTGCACTGAATATTGAAGTCGTCATTATTAAAATAAACCTTAAAATTGATTGATCTGTATGCGCTTCCTATCAACCTGTCTTCCGAAACATAATAAACCTGAAAGCCATCCAACTCGTTGACATGATTAACTGCACAACATAATCTTCCTGTAATCTCTGTTTGAAACTCCTTAAATTTATTTGTGGTGTAGGCAGCTTGAAATTTTTTCTCAAATTCGTACGGAGTAATGCAAGGAAGCCAACGGTTAAAGGATTTAAAGTCTTCTTCAACTTCTTTTTGAACCTTACTTCGTAGTGCATTCTCATATTGTTCTACAAATTACTTTAGAGTGGTCTTTGAATTTACATAACCATCGAAGAAAGCATTCATACTTTCACTCCTTTGTGTTGAAGACATTCTTGCCCAAAAAGTATTCATCTGAAATGTTGGTACCCAACGAATTCTTTCATTGTATAATCCACTCAACCAATCATTATTTTGAAGGTTAAATTTCTCAATGAACCCATACCAATATTCTTCAAACTCTTCATGAGACAGGGAATCATAAACTGCTCGTTGCATTGCAAACTTTATAGCCTCATATTGATTGCAACCCGAAAGTTTTTCAAGCAACTTTTTCATAATATGCCATAGGCACCATCTATGGCGTGTGTTGGGAAACACAATTTCGATGGCTCTCTTCATTGCTCTATCCTGATCAGTGATTATAGCATCTGGAGCACGATCATTCATACACACGAGCCAAGATTTGAAAAGCCAAACAAACTCTTCTACTGTCTCACTACAGATCAATCCACATCCAAGAAGTATTGACTGACCATGATGATTCACCCCAACAAAAGGAGCAAATGGCATTTCGTACTTATTAGTTAAGTACGTAGTGTCAAAAGTAATGACATCACCAAACTCCTTGTAAGCTGCTCTACTCCATGCGTCAGCCCAAAATACATTTCTTAACCTCACTGTTTCATCCAAATCCATCAAATAGAAAAATTCAGCATTGTTGGCTTGCATATTTTGAAAGTAGTTATGAAGTGCCGACGCATCCCCCTCACCAAGTCTCAACTGCCTTATTTTATGCAGATAGTTGTAACAATCTTTTTGGAAAAATGTCATATTATCATTCCCACCAACTTCAACCACACACGAAGTAAAACTCTTATTTGGCCTAATGCCCGCCCTATCATTATATTCAAGTCTCTTCTTCACATATTGGCTCATAACTCGATTTTTAGAATAATATCTCGATTTTCCAGGGCTCAAATCATGATTGTGATCATCACTTACTGTTGTCACTTTCACTGTTCCATCAGGGCGTATACGACCTCTAATCTTAGCCTTACAACCACATCTACCCATGGGACGCAATTTTATAACACTTTCTGCTTTGCTTTTTGAAATCCCAGTCCGACCACATGCAAGAATAACATATCTAGAATTTCTATCCACATCTTTTTCAGTCGCCCTTGCTCTCACTGGAAATCCTTTTTTATTACCATAATCATGATAATACGACTGAAACTCTTCAATATTGTTAAATTCCATCCCTATGCAAGGCTCTTTTATCTCATCTAAAAATTCTTCATTTTCCATACATTCATTATTTTCTAATGTATCCATCCCTGAAAATATGAAAAATTCAACACAAGCAAAACCCCATTAAATCTCTAATACTACTATACTGAAGTTAACAATAATATATGTATAGGCTAACAATACAATTGCTAATCATACAACACTCAGGAAAGCCTAAAATGTTACTAGGCTAACAATCACAAATTTCCAAATTAGCTAATTATTTTGGATTTTAATATAAATACAGTTGCTAATCATTGAGGTTAAAAGACATTTTTACAGTAGCATCCAAACTGGTTGTTTTACATCCTTTTCAATTTATTTCCAAGCTACTTATCGTTTTTTATTTAACTTAACATTTTATTTTTCTATTTTAAAGATCTATTTCCTTCCTATTTGTCGACTAGGGATAGCATTTCCTTCCTATTTTAACTTAACATTTTATTGATTTATTTTAAAGATCAAATTGATTCGGTTTGGTTGAATCAAAGTGAAAATCACCAAATTGATTCGGTTTGGTTGAAAGAAAGGGATAACATTTCAAAATCAAAAGGAGAGAAAGAAATGGAGAAAAATACCTTTGTGTTGTGTTCTTCTTGGATTGGATTGGATTGATATGGATTGGATTGATTACACAAATAGATCTAGGGTTTTGTTGAAGAAGGTTTGCTAGATCTAAGGTTTTGTTGAAGAAGGTTCTTCTCTGTCGATTTGGGTTCTTTTTTTTTTTTTTTTTTGGCTCACCTTTAATCCCACGTGCCTGGCATGCGTGGATGGTGCACGTGCCTAGCACCATCCAGGCGAAATCCCAGTGCGCCCTAGCATCTTTTTTTTTTATAATACTAGCCAGCTACACTCGAGTCTTGAGTATCCTAGGACATTATTTCACAAATTTAGCTATTTGCTTTTGTTGGGGGAGGTGATGGGTTAATTTGTGTTTGAGACCTATCGTCTATATCAGTTTTGAGTTTGGTTTCAAGTTTGCTCAGCTTTGAGTCTAAGCTTCAAAACCGTGTTGACCGTTAATTGTCCTATTAATTAAATAAATTTTATTTTTTGAAGTAATATTAAATGTGGTATATATCATATAAATTGCCTAAAGTGGCAGGGGATGATAAGGCTCCACATTCGCATGTAATTATCATATAAATTATACCTAGTGTATATATATATGATCACTTTAATGGGATTATAAGTAAGCATGCTAATCCAAAGACATATATTTGCACAATCAATAATGTAAACTAGCTTTAAAGTAATCAAGCGACTTAGTTTAAATCAAACCACCCCACCAACTAATTAAACAAGTGGAATCAACAAATATATCAGTCAAATGTTTCAATTTGATTTGGTGTTTCGGAGCACCATTATAGGATATATCGCAAATCCCGATGAATGGTTAAGTACTCTTGTCTCCATTAAATCTATGTTATAAAATATTAAACATTTAACAGGAATGTAAGTGTGGCAGGTCTCATTTTGTATGTTTGGTGAAAATGTGTGGTCATACCAACAGCACGAGCAATACACTAGTTTTATATATAATAGATATGAGGATCTTTTGTAATGTAAGAGCAATACACTAGTTTTAGAGGGTCTGATTTGATTGTAAAAGTATGAACTATGAAGGGTAAAATGAGAAATCTAAAAATTAAATATAATGATATTTTTATAATTTATAGATAATTAGAAGGTTTCAAATAAATTATATTAAAAACATATATATAATTATTGAATGTTTATAGGGAATGATTTTGATTATAAATTATATTAGAGGCTTAAGCTACTTATTAATTCATTAATATAGCATCTAGTAAACGCCTTTGCTTCGTCTCAAAACAATAATCAAATAATCAATACAGAACTATGTCAATAGTAGACGGTATGCCCACATCTTCTATACGCTTACCTCTACGCTACTCTTTAATTAATTAGTGTCTAACTCACCTTATCCGCTAATCGAATGCTCTACAATTTTAAAAGCGTATATATTATAACATGCTAATCCAATCATGTCCTGTACCGATGATGTCCACAGTCCATCAAATTAAAAATGTGATTTATGATGAAGTGATCCTATCTATTGGCAGCCCGACCAAACAAAGCCATGCAATGTGAAGTCCCCATATTACAACAAGCATCAATTCTAGGTAGCCGGGAACACAACTATTTTTTTTTATTATCAATTTTAGGCCTTTTACATTTTTACCCTTCTATAAATGATGTTTGTGATTGTATTTTAAAGAGATGAAGTAAAAAATCTGTAACTTAAAAAAAATAATTGTGTTTCCCGACTTCCTAGACTTTCTCTATCTCAAGATAGAGAGAATATTTTTTATTGATAAACCACCAAATATTGACAAGTGTGAAAGTTTTTATTTTATTTTAGTAATATTTTTCATACTTAATTTAGAAAACAACAAAAAATAAATAAAAATAATTGATGGTGCATATGGGCATGCAGTCAAAGAAAATAATTATTAGTTTTGTAGCCGGAAAATATATATATGAACTTATTTTTATTTTTAATCATATCATCTTCCAAAAAAGTTAGTACACGATTGGTCTTATTTCACCGGAAATGGAATAGAGTTCGTTTGTCCAAGAGCATCTCCAATTGCGTCCTCACACATATGGTTGCTATCATGGAAAATTTAGGGTTTATTCTAGAGTTCTTGAACTTATATATATGTTGTTTTGGGTAAAACATGAAGATTATCATTGAAAGGACGAATAAAAGAAAATTAGACGAGTCAACAATCGTTTACAAGTAAATGGAGAAATCCTGTGTGTTTTAGAGTTTGAGGTTTATCGTTGGCACGGTGGTTTGATACGCTTAACCCCCATTTTCTAGAGTTTATATTGTCTCTCATCAGAAATGCTCTCAGACGAGATTAAGATTGACAATATACTTACATCTTGAGGCATATCTAACAAAAATAATCTTCTATATAAGAACAACAAAATTTAGGCTGGTGTCCAAATCAAATATAACTAATTAAACTCCATAATTGAATCAAATGGAGAAATGAATATTTGACATTTTATGTTTCCTTGCTTTGTTTTACTTATAATTTTTACTCTCCATCTATCAACATCGACTTGTTAATCATCCTTAACCATGCTAAACATGTACATTATTTCATTATTGATTCATTTGTAATTAAGGATTTGTAATTAAGGAACTATATAATATTATCATATAAAATTATAATAGAAATTATGCTATGTATAGGGCCCTATTACACTAGTTTATAAATGATTGGATTAGATAAAGTGTAATAAGAGACGTATTTCAGTGGCTCTCTACTACTTTCCTCACATCTCATTTTCCTAAAGTATATGCTTGGCATATTATCCTAAAGTAGAATTGTTGAAACTTGAACAAGAATTAATTTTTTTTTTGGATTAAACTGATTTATTTTAGTTCACATCAATTTTTGTCTTAATTTGTCTACTAAATTCTTATTGAATAGGTCACCTTACAAATAAACCATCAAAATAACAAATCACACACAAACCACGCGCAAAACCAGTTAGTAGTTTCTGATTAATCACGTAAACGATCTCTTTATATATCATCCGTCACAAGCCTACCAACTGAAAAATGATATCATCTCTCTATATTTTGATGATGTACGTGTGCTCTTTTTAAAAAAAACTAATATAACTAATATTTTGCATCAAATATGAACTCATTTTCCACATTCTTCGCTAACACATCAACCACAAATCAAACCATCTAGTACCTTATTATTCTAACGAAAAAATAAAATTTCCTTCCACACGCACGTAAAACAAATTATGCACGTTTTCAGTATAGACTTTAAGTCGTAACAATCACAATAAAAATCCCTCAATCATCAGTTTCACAACATTAATGTCGAAAACAATTTATTATTTATACCCCAAATTTTCCCATTTAAAAAATACATGATTTTGTCATTTCTTTCTCTTAACAAACAAAACAATGGACATAAAATCTTTCAAAGCATATACCATTAGACATTAGTACAATAATTCACTTCAATATTTTTATCAAAATTTTATTATTTAATTAACTCTCATATTATTATAATTAGTTCATTTTTTTGGTTATATTTTGAGGAATTCTAGCAATTGAGGTCACTATAGGAATAGTCTTGAGAGAAAAAAGACATCTTAAGCATCTTTCCAACTCATCTCAATTCTCATTAGGTAGACAAAAAAAGGAAGAAACTTTTTGGGGTGAAGAAACAAACTTCATATTTTCTCTTCTCTTTCTCTATCAATTGATCAATAGATTAGAGAGATGATTGGATAGAGAGATTAGATATGATGGCTCCTTCTCCATCTCTCTCTGTCCCTAAATTTAGTCAAATTTCCTCTAAATTTCCCTGCAATTCAGTCCCCAATTTCTTCTTCTTCCTTTCCAACATTTCCACCCCTTTTTTCCTTCTCATCTTCTTCCCACTATGACTTCTCTCTTTCTTTGTATAAATCTCTGCAAATCAATCAACCCCATTTCTTCTTTCAGCTAAAACCCTTGCAAGTTTCGATCTTTATTGAGTTTTTTCAAGAGATCGATTGGTTTTAGAAGGTTTGAGTGTCTGGGGTTGTAAGAAAACTTGTTCAAATGTTCTCCCCAGCTCCAATTGAGGTCCCCAAGACAGATTCTTTGACAATTGTAGCTCCGGGTAATTGTAGAGAAGGAAGAGATGTGAGGTTCTCTGATCTTAGAGGTGTTCAATGGCGCATAAATCTGGGGATTTTGCCTTCCTCTGCTCCAACTGATGAGCTCCGTCGGGTTTCCGCAGATGCCCGAAGAAGGTGCGTTTTTGTTTTGGATCTAATTTTATAGATTCTTATGTGTTTTGTTCATGTTAGTGTCTTTTTTGGATCCAATTGTAACAAAAAAGATTTTTTTTTTGTTGAGAGGTTTCAATTTTTTTGGGATGTTTTAAGGTCTGATGTTTGTAATCATGTTTTTATTGTGTAATCATGTTTTTAATACTGTCACCTAATGTGATGGCTGATCTAAATTTTTTTTTGTGTGTTATGATCGTGGACTTACAGTATAGATGAGTTTGAGTTTCATGTTGTAGATTTTGATGCATATGCCTAGTTATTTGTTAGTGAAAAAAAAGAAATAATGTGCCTTATGTATTGGTTTTTTTGAGATGATTGAGTCCATTGATAGTTGTTCTTTCAATAGCTGTTTTGTGATCTTAGTGATCTGAAGAAATCAATTGAATTTATTGGAGCTTTAGGAATGTATTGCCACTTTAATTCCGGAGCTGTTTATCCATAAAAAATTACAAGTTGTATGTACCATGTTAAGGTCGTTGTATATGCCTTCGGACAATGATCTAATGTCTTGCAAGGTGACTTTGTTTATTGAGCATAGTGTCAGAGCCTGAGTTTTTAAGTGTTGGGTTTTGAATTTCTCTGACAAACTTTCATATACTGGTGTTTTCCGTAGGTATGCTGGCTTGAGAAGGCGTCTTTTAGTTGATCCACATATTCGAAAAGATGGAAGTAGCTCTCCTGATCCTGTCATAGACAATCCTCTATCTCAAAATCCAGGTACTTTACTTTTGTTATTGAGTTTCTTCTAACGAGTCCATGAGCCAATGCACGATGCATGGTGGGTTTATACTTTAAGAGACGATTTAGCCTTTATGGAAGAAAGTTTTTTGGGAGTTTAGTTTCACAAAATCACCATCTGATCTCTTTATCTTTCTCTTCCGAGAAATAAATAATATGTAAGTGTTGCTGTTTTGTTAACTAGAGGTGTGTGCTGTCCATGCAGATAGTATGTGGGGACGTTTTTTTAAAAGTGCTGAGCTGGAGAAAATGGTCGACCAGGATTTATCACGGTTGTATCCAGAACATGGAAGTTACTTTCAGACACCAGCATGCCAGAGCATGTTGAGAAGGATTTTGTTATTGTGGTGCCTTCGACATCCTGAGTATGGTTATGGGCAAGGTTTGTTGACCTAATTATGCTAAACGATGATATGCTTTCTTTAACTGTGCTCTAAAGATCTATGTAGAAAATTAAGTTCACATATTGGTGTTCTCAAGTTCGTTTTCTTCCTCATTTGTATATAGGTATGCACGAACTATTGGCCCCTCTTCTTTACGTTCTTCACATTGATGTGCAACGACTTTCTGAAGTGCGAAAACAGTATGAAGATCATTTTAATGACAAGTTTGATGATATGTCCTTTCCAGAAAGTGGTCTTGTTTGTAAGCACGAGTCACTGAATCTGGACTTGGAGATTGAAGACGAGAGCAATTTCCAGGAAAGTGCAGCAAAAGATGGCAACCTTGATGAGCTTGATTCAGAAATACAGACTATTGTACTGCTAAGTGATGCTTACGGAGCAGAAGGGGAGTTGGGTATTGTACTGTCCGAGAGGTTTATGGAACATGATGCTTACTGCATGTTTGAATCATTAATGGGTGGAGCTCGTGGTGTAGTGGCCCTGGCAGAGTATTTCTCTCCATCCCCTGCCCTTGGGTCTCACACAGGGTTACCCCCTGTGATTGAAGCATCTTCAGCCTTGTACCATTTACTTTCAGTTGCCGATTCATCACTCCACAGCCATCTTACTGAACTTGGAGTTGAACCACAGTACTTTGCGCTCCGCTGGTTACGTGTTCTGTTTGGACGGGAGTTCTCATTAGATGACCTATTAGTCATCTGGGATGAAATATTTGCTTCTGACAATGGTAAATCAAACCTGGATGCTGAAGAGTACAGCTATGGGATCCTTCGATGTTCTCGGGGTGCCTTCATCTCAGCAATGGCAGTCTCCATGCTACTATATCTGAGATCTTCATTGCTTGCCACTGAAAATGCCACCTCGTGTCTCCAGAGACTGCTAAGCTTTCCAGAGAATGTAGATTTGAAGAAGTTGATTGAAAAGGCAAAATCCATGCAGGTGCTTGCTTTGGATAAAAGTATTTCCTCCCTGTCTCCGGCTTTAATTGGGTCATTTGACAGGAAATCTAGCAGTGTGAGAGGCCATAGTCTTTCTACAGGCTCAATTTCTCCACGAACCCCATTGAATTTGGTACCTGGGAGTTACTGGGAAGAGAAATGGATGGTATTGCTCAAGGCTGAAGAACAACGGCAAGGAAGCACACCAAAAAAACCTTCTTGGAAAAAAGGATTCGCAGAGAAAGTGAGGTCTACCCTGACTCGAGCAGAATCAGATCCATCTCCAAGGAAGCCTGGAAGTGGGAAAAGGGAGTCAAGATCATCAGTTAAGCGAAATTTATTAGAAGATTTGTCTCGAGAACTTGGTTTAGATGAGGACTTTGAAGCGCCAGGGCATAGTGAAGTTGAGAGGGGGAAAGATTCTTTGACAGTGGAAGTTAAGGTGGATGAAAGCCGTTCTCTTAAGGACAGGACTAAACACCATGTCTTGGAGAAGAACACGGATAGTATAACTGAGGAGACGAGTCTAAGCAGACACACTGGCAGTGAGGAGTACTCTTCTGTTTTTTCAGCTTCCTCGAGTCCTGTCAGTGGAGTTGGCGATCAAGATAATGACTTTGAGAAAAGTAGTGTTGCATCAAATTCTTCTGCTTATGAAAATGATGTTGGCTCCAGCAGCGAGGAACACTGTGGGACGATTCCCGATGACCCACCTCTTCCAGTTTCTGATACCGTAGGTGATACCTTGGAGAAATCTTCTGGTAGTGTGGACGCGGTTGGGAAACAGGATGTTGGAGGTAACGATGCAATAAGGAAACTGGAGGCTGGAGTCAAGGACGGGACAGGGAAACAGGAGACTGGAGGTAAGGAACAACGAAAGCCCCGGTTTCAGTGGCTTTGGAAATTAGGGCGTAATGCCAATGAAGGAACATCTGAGAAAGGCGGAAATGCAGAGGCGTCAAGATCTCCATCTGTAGTTGATAACGAGAACATTGTTCTTGCCTCGTCGATGGTTGACGGACATGGCACTTCACCCAGAGACATTGTGGACAAGAATGTGATGGGTACTTTGAGGAATCTAGGGCAGTCTATGCTTGAAAATGTTCAGGTAAACTTGGTCCTGCGATGTCTAGTTGATTATTTCTTACATATTGATGTGGTTAAGTGATAAGATTCTTACATATTGATGTGGTTAAGTGATAAGATCCTGACCTCCGCAACTAACAATTCTGCAGGTAATTGAGTCAGTCTTTCAGCAAGATCGCGGTCAAGTAGATAACATGTCTAGAAATATGTTGGTAGGCAAAGGGCAGGTGACAGCCATGGCAGCTCTCAAAGAGCTTAGAAAAATCAGCAACCTATTATCTGAGATGTGAGTTGAATATTGATTGCGTGTAAATATATTTTGTATTTATTATTCTGGAATACCAAATAAAATGAGTTATTTAGCTTATAGACAACGACCAAATGCACCTGGCAAATCCAATTCTGAAGAGTTTGGTGCTGTAAAAATAGGAAGTTTATCAAATTTATGTTCCAGTAGATGATTTTTTATCGAGCTATTGTGAATCAGTGAATGCAAACTGGTTGATCACAAGCATGTTACATGTTACAGATGGAAAATCAATAGAAATATACAGAAGTTGATCACAAGCATCACAACATTCAGTGTTCATTGATCCAGGCGTATCCACTAACAACACATTGTTGGAATATAGACACTTGTTAAGATCTGAGACAGATTATGTAATAAGAATTGCTATATTTTATCATTACTTGAATGATCTTCTTACATTGCTTTATATAGACCTCTAGGAATTATGAATGACTATCAAAACAGAATGACAGCCTTTAATCTAACAGACTAGCTTACAACCTTTAATATAACAGACTACCTAACAGACTGTCTAAGTGACTGTGTATGCTTAACATTTCCCCGCAAACTAAGTGTAGTACCATTAACTACACTGAGTTTGTCACGTAGCAGTAAAAATCTAGATGTACCAAGAGCCTTTTGTAAGAATGTCAGCCACTTGATCCTTAGCAGATATATGTAGGACATTGATGAGCTTTTTAGTAACCTTCTCTCGTACAAAGTAGATGTCTAGCTCAATGTGTTTGGTCCTAGCATGGAAAACTGGATTTGCACTAAGCTGAACAACACTCATGTTATCACACCAGACAGTAGGAGTTGCACTACCAATTCTTAACTCAGAGAACAGTGACTGTAACCATGACAATTCCTGTACTCAGCTTCAGTGCTGCTCCTAGAGACAGTACTTTGTTTCTTTGAGGACCAGGAGATGATATTTGATCCTAAATACACACAATATCCTGAAGTGGAACGTCGGTCTGTAGGATCAGATGCCCAATCAGCATCACAATACCCAGTGAACTTGAAAGAAGGAGTAGGAACTATGTGAAGACCAAATGCTGATGTAGCCTTCAGGTGCCTTAAGATCCTTTTTACTACTCGCCAGTGAGACTCAAGTGGGTTTTGCATGAACTGACATACCTTATTAACAGAGTATGCAATGTCAGGTCTAGTTATGGTGACATATTGTAAGGCTCCAACAATGCTCCTATATAGTTGAATGTCTTGAACTGGATCACTTCCTGTGTCTATCAGTTTCTCTCCACCACACATAGGGGTAGACAACCCATTTGCAAATTGCATTTTAGCCCTACATAGAAGGTCCTGAATGTACTTGGATTGTGACAGAAACATTCCATTTGATGTGTGTGTAACTTGAATTCCAAGAAAGTAATGAACCAAGCCCAATTCTTTCAAGGAAAACTGAATATTAAGTTGAGATATCAATTGTGAAATGTCTGACTTGCTTGATTCAGTAACTAAGATGTCATCAACATACACCAAGATGAATATAGGAGATGGTGAGTGTCTGATGAACAGAGAAGAATATGACTTTGTTGCAATTAACCCAAACTGAAGTAGAGTGTGACTAAGCTTGTCAAACCATGCTCTAGGTGCCTGTTTGAGGCCATAAATTGCTTTTGAAAGCTTGCAAACAACATTTGGACGACTTGGAACTACAAATCCAGAGGGTTGCATCATATATACTTCTTCTTGTAAATCCCCATTTAGGAATGTGTTGTTAACATCCAATTGAAAAACTGACCAAGAGTGAGTGACAGCAACAGAGAGGATGACTCTGATTGTGGATGGTTTAACCACAGGACTGAAGGTTTCTCATAATCAAATCCAACAACTTGTTGGAAACCCCTAGCTACTAGTCTAGCTTTATACTTTTAAATTGTGCCATCTGAATTTTCCTTTACCTTGAAGAGCCATTTACATCCAACTATACTCCTATGTTGTGGAAAATCCACCAGAGTCCAAGTGTTATTGCGTAGAAGAGCCAGATATTCATCTTGCATAGCTGAAAGCCAATGAGGTGTAGTCAAAGCATCATTCAGACTAGATGGTTCTGCTGAGGCCATGTAGACCTTAGGCTTGTATATACCAGATTTAGACCTAGTCACCATTTGATGTACAGGAAGAATTGTAGTAGGAACAACTGGAAGCTGACTAGAGACCACTGGATTTGAAGAAGCAGAGTGAGGCAATGAAAGATGACTGGGTTGAGTAGGTAAAGAAACCAATGGACTAGTGTATGACTGACTATTTTCATGCAACACAGGCCGAGGAGACAGAGGACTTTGCAGTATTGGAGCAGTATGACTTTGCAGTATTGGAGCAGTATGCTTTGCAGGTTTGACAATGGATGACTCAGATAATGGTATGGAAGCAGATGTAGAACCAGGAAAAAGAGTATTAGGTTTGAAAGAAGTAGGATTTAATGTTTGAAAAGGAAATGAATTCTCATTGAAAACCACATCTCTAGAGATGTAGATACGACTCGTAGGTGACCTACATTTGTACCCCTTGTGTTGTATACTGTAGCCAAGAAATGTACACTCTTCTGACCTATATTGGAGCTTATGTTTGTTATAAGGTCTGATATTTGGATAACAAGAACACCCAAATACCTTAAGAGTTTTGTAATCAGGTACTTTGTGATACAAGAATTCAAAAGGAGAGATACCATTTAGAACTGAAGATGGCATTCTGTTAATAAGATATACTGAGGTTCTAACTGCTTCATCCCAAAATTTTAAAGGAAGAGAAGAATGGGCAAGAAGTGTAAGAGCAGATTCTGTGATATGTCTGTGTTTCCTCTCAGCAACACCATTTTGTTGGTGAGTTGTTGGACAAGCTAACCTATGAATAACACCATTTTGTTCTAAAAAATTTGAGAAGGATCTGTATTCACCACCCCAGTCTGACTGAATGCACTTAATATGAAGACCAAACTCTAACTCTACCTGTGACTTAAACTTGAGAAAAGTAGGGAATGCATCTGACTTATTTTGCAAAAGATATACCCAAGTAAATTTACTATATGCATCAATGAAATGTATGTAGTATTTGTAACCAGAAGAGGACACAGTTGAGGCAGGACCCCACAAGTCTGTATGTATGAGTTCTAATGGAGAAGTGTACACTGTTGATGAACTAGAGAATGGAAATTTATGAATCTTTCCTAAACAACAGGAAGAACAAAATACAGATTCATTGCTGTGTGAAACAAGAATATTACATTGACTAAGAACTTTGTGAACTAAAGGCAATACTGGATGGCCCAATCGAGCATGCCATAGAGACACTGGTGAAGATACCTTTCTACAGACTGTCTGAACTGGATTGTTTGATGATATTGTATGAACTGACTTGCTTGGAATGACTGGTTCAACAAGATGAGAAGATGGAAAGACATATAGCCCATTGCTAAGAGTTCCTTCCAAAAGAATTTGGTTCGTGACCTGATCTTTCACAAAACAGGCAGTTGAATGAAATTCAAAGAAAACATGGTTATCATTTGCAAATTTGGACACACTTAGTAGATTCTTGGTAAGTTTTGGAACTTGGAGAACACTCTTAAGAGACAGTTTTCTGGAAGTGTTGAATGAGTGTAATATAGACTCACCTATGTTTGAATTTGCAGCCCAGATCCCTCCCCAATGAAGAGTTGTTCATTGCCAAGATATGGAGAGGAAGAGGTCATGTTCTGTGTGAATGGAGTGCAATGATTTGTTGCACCGGAGTCTGAATACCATCTCTGATCAGGTGTAGTAGATGATGAAGGAACCATTTTCATCTGAGATTCAGAATTATTGGCCCAATTGGATTCAGTAGGTTGACTGGATGAGGCTAAGAAGTCATTTCTAGATGCTATGTTTGCTTGCTGAGAAGCCAAGTTGAAAGGTGCTGTTTGCTGAGAGACAGAGTTTGAACTCCATGGATTTTGAAGATTAGCATCAAATCTGTTGTAGCATTTGAAAGCTAGATGACCGATCTTGCCACAGATTTGACACTGTGGTCGATTGTTTTGATGACCAGGGAATCTAGAACCTCTCCCAGATCCAGATCTGCCACTTCGGAATGAGACAGAACTTGTTGGAGATCTGAACTGTGGTCTCCATGTATTTGAATTGGAAGCAAATGATCTAGGTGTAGGCCTGTAATTACTTTGAGCAACATTTGCATAACCAAATGCATCCAGCTCCTTTACATGTCTCTCAATTCTTGTTTCTTGAGCCAGTAGAAGTGCTTCAATCTCTGCAACACTGTATGAATCTGATCTAGAAGTAACAGAGACTATGAATGTATCATAGGATTGAGGTAGTCCATAAAAAATAGCACTAATGTGATCTTTAGAAGATAGTGAATGACCTACTGAAGCCAACTGATCTATGATATTCTTGATCTTTAGCAAGAACTCATTGATGTTCATACCACCTTTCTTGAGGTTCTGAAGTTGAGTTCTAAATTGTGAAACCTTTGCTATGGTTTGAGAATTAAAGAACACCTCAAGAATATTCCAGATATGTGCAGAGGAATCACATCCGACTAACCTTGTTAGTATTGATTCAGTCATGGATGAAAGAAGCCATGAAAAGAGAAGCTGATCCTGCTGCTCCCAACTGATGAACTCTGGATTGACATTACAATGAACCTGATCTTCATCTGACAGAAATCGAGGTGGAGATGAGTCTTTTTCAATGAACCTTTGCAACTTGTGACCTTTGATCGTTGTCAAGACTTGTTGTTTCCATAACAAGTAATTGTTCTCACTCAGTTTGACAGACAAAACATGAGTGAACATGACTGGTTTCCATTCTGTAGTTGTAGAGTTGCTGATAGTGGCAGCATTGGAAGATGATGAATCAGCCATTATTGCTGATTGAAATGCTGAGAAGAAACTGAATAAAGAACAGGAAAAGAAGATGAAGAGTAATGAGTATGCTCTGATACCATGTTAAGATCTGAGACAGATTATGTAATAAGAATTGCTATATTTCATCATTACTTGAATGATCTTCTTACATTGCTTTATATAGACCTCTAGGAATTATGAATGACTATCAAAACAGAATGACAGCCTTTAATCTAACAGACTAGCTTACAGCCTTTAATATAACAGACTACCTAACAGACTGTCTAACTGACTGTGTATGCTTAACAACACTCAACACATGCCTACATTCATAACTAGTTTTTGACAATAACATCTTAAATTACAAGATGGATATGTAGGTACGTAGACTTGATCATTGCATAAAGTAGGCGAACCTGTAAGAATGCAAATGATACCACTGGAATGGAAGTAAGCACAGCTATAAGAGTAGACAACCACACACGTGTAGATCCAATCATGAGATAATATGTGGCGATGAATGCTGCTGTCATAGTAGCTGTGGCGATGAAGAGCAAAAGCAGGCTAATTACCAATCTTAGAGGAAGGGACTTAAGGAAGTCTTCCTCAGCGTAACGAGCCGTACTGATGGATAAAAACATCAATACTGAAGTCAAAGACGATATGAATGCTATTGCATTTGATACTGCAAATACTGAGTAAGACCTTCTACTCAAAAAAATCGGAAATCCTTTATCTTGGTTGTTACCACCAGGAACTGTAAATGCTGCTGCAAATACCACCGTCGCAATAAGTGTGGCTACCACCATCGATGACTGCGCCATGTGTTTCATCCAAGCCTCTCCTTTCTCTAGCAAGTCTCTATGTTCACGAGTGAACATTTCCCTTGGGCTCTCTCTGGCAGCATTTGTTTGGTCTCTGTACGAAGGTTTTACAATCTTTTCAACTTCCTATATAATTAAAATAAAGAATTAGAAAGGATTTTTAAATAGAGAATAACATAAAATACTATAGGCATGTATCATTCAAAGCTCAGACTAAACATAATGGATAAACAACATTGAAATCAAACATAATAATTAGAAGGATGAGTAACATATCACCTTATACCATTGGATCTCATGTTGCATCTGTAATGCTGGACTTGATATTTCTTTTAGCTTACGCTGTGGTGCTAATTTTGCAGCACAATGCAATATGGTATCTTCCGAACTCTCATCCATCCTTACTGCCAACTCATCATTAAATCCTAGATTTTTAAGGTAGTAAAATACTTTTTTTTGCCGAAACTTGACTGCATTATGAAGCATGGATGGACAAGTTCCGATGGATGAAATAAAATTATTCTGAGGACGGAAACCAGCTTTATAGGATGATGCGATCTGATTATGATCAATATTTAGGATGGATTTTATGAAATCCACATTTCCATGTTCTGAAGCTTTCAAAACAGTACCATCTATGGTAGCCCAAACATCCATATCATTTGATTGCTCAACTTGCGCACAAATAAGCTTGACGAGTTGGAGGTATTGTTTATACATAGTTTCGTAGTTGATAAAAGAAACTATGGTACCTGAAACTGTTGAAAAATAGATATTAATTAAAATCGAAGTTCTTAATTAATTGTAGTTAAATATTATAAAAAGGATAGATTATAACCATTGTGTTTGGTTTTATGTTTAGTATCGTACCTAATTTTTTGAAAACATTCGGCAAAATCATTTCCAACTTTCCGAGAACTGTCATGAAAACAAATGTAATTGTTAGCTTGAAAGAAATACCAATTGTACGATAACAAGAATGTAATTGTAAATTCTCATAGGTTTGTGCCACGTTTCAAGGTTTTTATTAGTATTACTTTTTAAACTTAGGCGAGAACAAGAATATCTTGACTTGATTAGCGTATGTTCTTCATAAAAAAAAAACATTTTAAAATCATTAAAGCTATCAAGTAAACATTCCAAATTGATATGAACTTGAACAACTATTTAAGTGTTGAATATTTTCTGACTGTGTAGGAATATCTCAATGTCTTGTCCTTCATATTTTGCAATGGCCGTCTTCTTATAATATCTCAATCACTAAAATTTATGTCTGCTTCTCCTTGTTGGAGTTGTTTTCCTTGCTCTCTTTCTCCCAATCTCTGGTTTGAGTTCCTTTTTTTACTCCTAGAATCCTCCTACAATACTCCTTTTCGTGTCCTAATAAGGCACAGTGATTACAATACTTAAAACCTGGGTATTCCAGTTTTTCCCAATACCCACCATTTTTGGGATTCTCAATCCAAATTCTAGATGGTAAAGGTTTAGTAATTTCCATCTCGACACACATTCGAGCAACTCTCAGTCGAGCAAAATATCTCGTTCCATCATCAATTCTTAGAAAACTCCCAAAAGAGTTCCCAATTGCTTTCATGATAGCCACTAGATAATAAGGTAATGGAAGATTTGGGAGTTCCATCCATACTGGCGCAAGTTTTGGATCAGCCCGTAGACTAAAACCCGAATGCCAACGAAAATTTTTATACCGTACACCTCGAATAGTAAAAGCATCTTTAGAGAGAACTTTTTTAACTTCTACCTCAGATTGTAAATAAACCAAAATATGATGTTGATCCAGAAGACCCATAATGAATTTACCCGATATTCCCCAAGAGCAGTGGATTGATTCCCTAATTGCATCGAGAGACGGTCGAAAGCTTGAAAACTTCAATACCACCACGTGGCTGGAGACGTGATCTTCCCCCCTAGCAACGTCCGCATCTGAAAGCAACAACACCGGATCACCCTCCTTTCTAAAACTGGTTGAATTTTATTGTTTTTTCTTCCGTAACATCCTTGCTAACCCCTCTTAAAACCTGCGCAAAGCTCCTTTTGGGGCTATCTCTTTCGCCGTGGCCAACCAAGGGAGGATCTCCCTTGGCCGCCGCCATGAAAGCCATGCAAAACCCTAGCCGCCAGTCAACAAGGAACGGTTAAGATTCGTCCTTGATATGAATTATCGGTCAGGATTGATTAAGTTCACGAAATAGGAACTATACCCAGAGTACCCCTAGGAATCGCCCCTCCCTCGCCATTTAGAATTTATGATGATCTTATCATTGGAACAGACTTTGGGTTTGATCTTCAAATGCAAGCTTTTCACAAATATAAATCAGTGTTCTAAAAATCGGCCAAGGTAGAAAAACGCACAGATTAATGGTTGGGCGAGTTCTGGGCAGTCTAAGCGGTCTGGGCGAGTTTTTTTTTTTTAAAATAAGGATAATTGTGTTCTTATTTTATTTTTCTGTCCTCTTTTTTTTTTATAAATAAACAATTTAATTGTTTTTTTATTCAGTATATGTTTAAATGTAGCAAATGATGATTACTTAATGGAATTCTCAAATGATATGCCGATACCAATTTTAGTAATGTAGATTTTATTAAACATAACTGAGGTTATTCATGCAATTTGAAGGAAAATAAAAGAGTAGGTTTGGATATTTGTCCACAAATTCAACTTTGTATAAAGTACTCATCATGACTAACTTCAGTCATTTTAGTTTTAATAAATTTTGTTCATGATTGTTAATTTTTCATGTTTTTAAATTTTGCACATGTATCTTGGCATTAAATGGATGCAATTAATAAAGTATTATGCTTAACTTTTGTATATTATTAAAGTTATAATACAAAATCTAAGACCGCCTAGGCCCCTGGGCACTAGGCACCTACTCGCCGCCCGCCCACCGCCTAACCTTATTTCTCTTGCATGCATGAGAGAACCTTATGCCGTTGAAGTGGTTGTTCTATTAGTTTTGCAACAAAGGATGGCTACCGCGGTTGTTCACTCAAATGATTTTAAATCCTATCAATATATGGAGTATTTTATACCCATCATCAAACTTGTTCTTGTAATTACAACTCAGACTATTAAGGGAAAAGAAAACCAAAAAAAAATGTTAAAGTAAACGGAGAAAATATGGATGAATGGAGATACTGACTTGTGTGACGTTGCCAAAATCGTTCTTCACCTCGGTTCTTGATGAATAGCCAAGACTTTGTAGCTAATACTTGGATTGCAAACTTTCCATTATTGTCTTCCATTGTTGCTATTTCAGGATGGTTTTGAACTAGTTTCAATGCCACGTCTACACAAAATATAAAATAAATGTTAACTTTTCAACAGTAGTAATAGCTAGTAGACTTTTGAACATAGGATTGGGCGAAAATTCTTATAGGTTTTGGCGAAGTTTCCTCAATTCAGACTTTTTTTTTTCGGATAGATTTGCGTGACTTTAGTAAAATGACCATAATTTTCTTATTTCAAAATATTTTCTAAGTGATTCAAATTGTGTTTATTAGATAACTCAGAGTAATACAATTTTCCTGTTTTGCTGAGCTTAAGAATCGGTCTCGATTGAGCATATAAATTGGCTGAAAGTCAGGGACAGTATCCTGTTTTTATTGCGTGACAAATTTGCGCGACTTTAGTAAAATGACCATAAGTTGCTCATTTCAAAATGTTTTCAAGTGATTCAAGTTGTGTTTATTAGATAACTCAGAGTACTAAAAATTTTGTGCTTTGATGAGCTTGAGAATCGATCTCGATCGAACAAATAGGATTAACCAAAGTCAGGGATAATACCCTATTTTCATAGACAAAGAGGGTGAGAGAGGTGGCGGGTTGTAGTGGTGCTTGATGGAGAAAGATGGCGTGAAGGAGAGAAGTGGCGGTGGCCGGTGATGGCAGTGTTAGATAGAGAAGAGAGGGAGAGAGGTCAAGAAGGGAAGAAAAAAAAAAGCAGAAATTTTTTTTTTTAAGATTTTGAGTTTTTATCGGTGGTGTGAGGGAGAAAAAGTTGATATGACGATGTGTTACAGTACCTTAGATGGTGCCAAATAGTCGCTTCATTCTCTAATTAAGAATTCGAGAAGATTAGCTATGTTTATAGGTACATACATCCATACATACCATAGAGATCAGCATCAATCACTGCGACCAGAAGGGTAGCTCCAGGTTTGCCTTTGAATGGACTAGGCCACTCATCAATGTCTTTATCTTTGGTAACCGATAGCAGATACCGCAACAAATCCTCATGACCAAACATGGCTGCTCGTAAGAGGGGCGTCTCTTGGTTTTCATTTGGGATCTGTGTCAATTTTGGATTTTTAGCCACCAACATCTGGGCTACCTTGATATTCCCATTGGTGGCCACAGTGTGAAGAACATCGTGAAGAACTAATAAAGCTTCTGATGGCACCATCGACACAAGTTTCTCTAAGAAGATAATCTGACCTGACATTGCAGCCAAGGAGAGAGCAGTTAGCCCCATTGAATTAACGGGGTCTGTCCAAATGGGGTCATCAGCATTAGCTCTTTCAAAGAATTGCTTAGCTGATTCCCAATCGCCTTTCATGCAGGCATTGCCTAGTTTCCTGTTTAAGTTGATGTTCCCCTGATCAGCTGCCTGGTGGTGAGTAGTAGTAGTAGTAATATGAATTTCTAGCATCGACGCACTTTGTGGAGATCCTTGATCAGATGAAGTAGTCATTACAATTACTCCTTGATCTGTATTAAGGGAATTCAAGTGTTTGTGTTTAAATAACTAAAGTCTTGGAAGTCTTTGGAACGACTTGCTCCACTTACCAACACAATTAGAATTTTTCTATTAAAAGACCAGTGGATCTATGCACACTCATTCAGTACATTTTGTTTTTTTTTGTTTTTTGGGTAAAGCATTATTCAGTACATTCACTTTTGTTTGTGTTCCATTTAAAGTCAATACCATTCATTAGATTCCACAGCCAATTGGATTTCTATTATGAAAAGCATCTTTGATTGGTTAAGAAAAAAGAACCCTTATCTTTATATCTGCATTTAGGGGCGGACATTTCATTTTGCGATTCCGTTCCTGTCCTGTCTTATCCTGATTTTTTTGTCTTGTTTTTTGAATAAAGCATTACCGTTCCTGTACCGTCTCATCCTGATTTTTTTGGGTAAAGCATTATTCAGTACATTCACAGGTGTTTGTGTTCCACTTAAAGTCAATACCATTCATTAGATTCCACAGCCAATTGGATTTCTATTATGAAAAGCATATTTGATTGGTTAGAAAAAGAAAAATTCTAATTGTCGCGGGAAATGGCAAGGAAAACAACGAGGAGTGGGGGGAATCGTCCACTCCCCTCGGAATGCGCACTTAAACCCTCAAGATGCGTGCGTTAAAAAGTCAAGTGCGCATCTCAAAGGGATGGATGGCTCTCCCTACCCCACCTTGTGGGATCCCTTGCTGTTTTCCTCGCTGGTTCCCTCGACACTTAGACAGGTTCTAAGAAAAAAGAACCCTTATCTTTATGTCTGCATCAGCGAAAATTGTAGGGAGGGAGGAAAAGGGTGTAACTACCCCTTTCAATACTATTATTAAAAGACCAGTGGATCTATGCATGCTCATTATTCATTACATCCACTTTTGTGTTTGTGTTAGTGTTAGACTCAAAGTCAATACTATTCAGCAGATTCTACAGCAAATTAGTTTTCTATTAAAAAGGATAATGAAAAAACCACTCATCATCGGTACAATTAATTAGATGTTATACTTGGAAGGAGCCATAGGCAAACTACGAGTTTTCAATTAGATCTTACATTTTCGTTACCATAAATAAGATTGTGTTTGATTTCAAGGAAAATTTAACATCATACACATTATCCATGGTCTCCGATTATAAGGACCTATTGTTCTTCTTGAGGCACGCCCTATGTAACAGGTACATAATATTTAAACGAGTTAAAATTACTTTACATATTAGATATGAGACTAAAGTATTTGTCAACTAAAACGAACCTTATGTAATTAGTTTAAATAAATAAGATTTACCTCATTCAACCTTATGGAAGTACATAAATTTCCAAAATAATGATCACATACAATTCATATTTTTCATTATCCCTTCCTCTTTCATTTCTCTCCATTTTCACTTTTGGCAAATTTTCTCAAATAATTTTCCCATTATTTCAAACACACCCTAAGAGCATGCATAATATCCTTGTACATTGACCACCAAAATTTAGGAGGCCAAAAGCTGTCCAATAGCCTGCAATATGCCCATTCTAAACATAATCTAAGAAGCAATTCTCCACTCATCATCCATACGAAGAAGAGTCTTTTAAAGTAACTCATGGCAATTTAAATAATAAAAAATGTTAAATGCGTGTCTTCAAAAAACACTCACTCAAGGTGTGCTCTTTAAAGTTTAACAACCCTCCTTATAACCCCGTCCCACCTCCCCTTCCTCACACCCTTTTCATTCCACCACACCACTCGCCACTTCTCTTCTTTTATCCATTTAAAGTGTTGCTATATGTACCTAACTGTTTGGTTCGATGCCCCAAACTTTATAATTTAGATTTAGCTTTTATAAATTGTTTGGTGCTCTCCAATCACATTTTATTAAACCTTAAACAAACATCGAGAGAAGAAGATTACTCATGTTATTGATTTGAGACTTTGTACGAAGTATTTTTAATTTAAAATTTTGGAAGTAGGATTTTTTAGGTTTTAAATTCAAATTTTTTTTGAATATATAATAATAGTTACAAAATTTTTGAATTTGTTGTATTTATTATATATATATATATTTTTTTAATACTTATTGGTTTTGTGTTCCCTCTATGGTTGATGAACACATTGAAATTTAACCAACGCTCTACTGAATTTTAGTTGTATAGATAATAGTTAATTTTGTTCTTCATTAACGCCCCCTAAACAAGAAAATTTCACCATAAAATAATTTTATTACTAAAAAATGATATGTCGGTGCTATATTATTTAGGTTGGTGCAATAAAGTGTAAATATCCCAAAGGCAGCGACTAAATAACACCATCATTTTTGCTGAAAGACACCACTATCCCACTTTTTTTTATCTGCTGAAGGATACCACCACCCCTCAGCTTATCTTCTTTCTTCACAGGAGCAACACCATGCCAACACCGGCCATACCATCACGTCATGTCCACCGCTAGCATCACCACCTCCCATCTCCTTATCTTTTTCTTTGTTCTTGTTCTTTCTTTTTCTTCTCCTTTCTTCATCTTCTTCATCTTCTTCATCTCCTTTACTGCTGCTCTTGAGAAGATAGGAAAAAAGATAAAGATATGAGAAAAAAAAAGTGGAGGAAGATAGGGAGAAAGGAGAAAAAGAAGAAGAAGAAGAACAACAACAACAACAAGAGGAAGAGAAAAGAAGAAGAGAAGAAGATGAAGAGGAAGAGTGGAGAATAAGAGGTGCCGCCGGTGGTGGTGCTTGATGAGAAAAAAAGGAGAAAAGAGGTGGTGGTGGTGGTGGTGTTTGATTGAGAATAGGGGAGATATGAAAAGATAGATGGTAGGTTTTTATTTATTTATTTTTATATAATGGTGATGTCCTTCAAACAGTAGGGCAATGGTGGTAGGGGTGGGCACGGGACGGGATGGGACGAGATATACCCATCCCTATCCCATCCCGTTCATACGGGATTGGGACGGGACAGGATGGGAAAAACCCTATCCCGACCTCGTCCCATCCCAAACGGGTTCAGGACGGGACGAGATCAGCGTGCCAATCTTCTTCACTTGCAGTCTGAGTCTGAGCAGTCTGCTGAAACTGCTGGACTGCAGTCTGCTGGCCTGGAAGTTGTACCCATCAGAATCTGCAACATAGTGTACATCTTCAATGGTGTAGCGTCCTCCTTGAAGAAAGAAAGGGCAAATGATCCATGCATTCATCTCTCCCAGCACTGAGACAGCTGCATCTGCTTCCTATAAAAGCCAGGTAAAAACACTTCCTATCATGAAACCTTTCTTCAAATATAATTTTCTGGAGATATTTTCATCAGAAAAAAGTAAGACACATTGGAAACATAGTAACTAATCCAAACGATACAATACCACTGTTCACAAACCACCTTGAAATACATCCATTTCATTGCTAGGATATGACACCATTATAAATGTTGAATGTATATAAACCAACAGTCATATATCCCATTTTTGAACCACGCATGATACACTAACCCTATAAACTTGAATCAAGTAAAACAGGAGGCTGTAACTGGTCATTGCTATCATAGAATTAGAAAACCTTGCCTCTGGAAAGTGTCCACACAATGTTGAATCACCTCTGAGAACAACTGTATAACTAATATTCTCAACTGATTTCGCAGCAGCATCTATGTTTCTGCAGATATCTTTCATCAATTCGATAGCTTGTACAAATCAAACTTTAGCTGGTAATCCATTTCCAAATCAAGCAGAGCATGTGGCCATAGATTCTATGTTTAATGTTCCCAAGACTAATCTCGTCAAACAGAGGAAAAAAATAAGATTTTGCAATTCTATCTGTTTGCTGTTGCTATTTACCTTCTCTGAACGCAGTGAACGTGAATTAGTTAAAATTAAAAAACAGACAGGCCTTTTGCTGAACTGCTCAATAAGTGACTCAACTTTCCTGCAAACACAGAAAAGTACAATAACTCCGTGAAATGTCTTTCCTGGAAAAAATATACTAATTCTGGTTTGTGAGGGATTTCGTCAACATAACAAACTGAAGATGATCCTTCAAACTATAATCTCAGTTCACGAAAATGACAATTCTAAAATAAATAATTAAATAAAAATATTAATAATTAATATTAATAAATTAGTTCGGGACGGGACGGGATTGGCTGGATTGAAAATCTTCATCCCATTCTAGATCAGGACGGGACGGGATCGGGATGAAATTATTCAATCCCATTAAGACCCGAAAAAATCGGGAAGGGATGGGATCGGGACGGGAACGGGATCGCGGGATGGGATGCCCACCCCTAAATGGTGGTGCTCTTTAGTAGAATTGGTGTTGTCATTTAGTTACCGTTTATCCCAAAATACCGGTGCAATAAAAAGTTTGTGCAAATCGAGCCAAATAATCAGGTACGCCTAGCAACTCCCAAAAAAATAAAAAAATAAAATAACTTGTACCCTGAAACAAAGCTTTGATTCTCTGTTTTCAAGCAGGTTGTGCCACTGCCACTTGCTTTAAATTACTAAGAGTGGTGATTCAATAAGGTTAATCTCACAGCGTTCGGTGGTGAGGGTGAGGCTCTCCACCGTTGGATCGAATGAATAAATCTAATTCTTTTATCAATTTAACAAAAAGATAGGGGTTGTTATAAATGGAACAATTTGATAATATTCACAACTTTTCTAAAACTATGAAAATAGGAAATTGTTAGTAAACCTCTTCTCAAGTATATTGAGATTGAAATTGAAATTGAAATTGAAAGTGAATCAACCTCTTAAAATTTGCCCCATTCAAATTTTTTATGGATTATTTTTTCACATAATTTTTATCTTTACAAGGTATTGAGGTTAAGCCTAAATCAATCGTTAAGCTTGAGAAAGGTAACAAGAAAAGTGATTGTGGGAATAAATATTATTTGCCTTTGATGTATGACACTATGACGTATGAATAAACTTAAAAAGACAAATAAATCTCTACTCATGGAATGGGTCATCTTTAGACTTCATGACTCTTTTCATGGAATTGAATAGGGCAAATTTTAAGAGGTGGAATACTGATCTACTTCTCATCCAGACACAACAGTGGAAGACTGATCTACTTTTTGGTGATTCAGTGAATATGATTGATCTCATTCGTGCAGACGACTCTCACTTGTCTTCTATTATGAATTAGGTCTAACGTCCACTTATCTGTAATATTAGACGCCTACTTCTTTTGCTCCATTTTTGAAAATGTAAGTATATTAGTAGAGACCTCAATATAGAGGCTAACAACTTTGCAACAGCCGCAAGATGACTTTGTTGTAACAATACTTAATTAATTTATTAAATGCCTAGGGCTGTTAACCCAAAAAAAAAAAAAAAAAAAAATTGGAACAGGGTTATATGGTGGTTCATCATAGTGGGGGCAGTCTAGACTTCAAAATCAGTTTTAAGTGTATCTCCAAGAATCCATCATCCTCTCCAAATGAAGCATAAGAAAATACAATATTTTTGTTGAAATAAAAAATATTAGTATAGAAGCTTTGGACTAAATCTTAAAGATCTCAAAATTCCTCTCAATTTAATATTTAAAAATCCAAGCTGAAGAAAATAAAAACACGCATAATCCCCAAGTGTAGTGCAATAACTAGTCTTGACTTAAAACACTAGTTTTTGTTATGGCCTGGTGGTGAGTAGTAGTAGTACGTCCTGCTGCAAGCATCGACACATTTGCTGGAGATCCTAGCTAGATCAGATGAACTCGATGAACTAGTCATTAATTATTTTTAATCAGGTCTCTATATATCTCTCTATGATCAATCTGTATTAAGGGAATTCAAGTGTTTGTGTTTAAATAACTAAAGTCTTGGAAGTCTTTGGAACGACGACTTGCTCCACTTACCAACACAACTGGCTTCATATTATTAAAAGACCAGTGGATCTATGCATGCTCATTATTCATTACATCCACTTTTGTGTTAGTGTTAGACTCAAAGTCAATACTATTCAGCAGATTCTACAGCAAATTAGTTTTGTGTTCTATTAAAAGCATCTTTAAGGAACCATCCTTTTTATTGGTTAAAAAAAGGAAAAAGAAAAAACCACTCATCAGTACAATTAATTATAGTTAAGGATGTTATACTTGGAAGGAGCCAATTAGATCTTACACTTTCGTTGTTGTCTGGTTGACGTAGACTGTTGTAGACTGTAGACTGTTGCTCCGCTATTAATCATAACTTTTGGCTCATGTCCCTTTCCTCTGACAAAGTTGTAGACTGTTGCTCCGCTATTGTCTGGTTGACGTAGTCCCTCTGCTTATCATTTTTCCTGGAATTTGGTTGAATATGTTTTGTTATGAAATCTTCATGCTCATTATATGGGTGTGCAATTGTCTTTCTTGTAATTGTGCTATTGTAAAACTGATTAAACAGTTTGTGAACCAACAACTGTTAGGTGTCAATGGAATTAATCTCAGGATTATCAATACGAATTATTTGATTTTGCGTGGAGAATGTTTTTGCTTTTACGCATGGTCATGTTAGAACCTTGTGTATACTGTATAAAATTGGGATGAAATAATGTAGCATACATAGTCAATATCATTTGGATTAGTCTAAGTAGTCAGGGCTATCAGCCATTTTTTTGTCAGGGTTGAGCTCTTTTATACTTTCACCCATTCTCTTCAAAACACAATCACAAACATCATTTATTAAAGGGGTAGAAGTGTAAAGAGCACAAAACCTGACAAAAAAAAAGACTAGTAGCGCTGACTGCCTAGAATTATTGCATTTGGATCCAGAGATATGGAAACTACGAAAACTCTGCTTCTTAAATAGTAATCAAACACTTAAATTGCTAGACTATTTCAGGTGTGTGGCATTACAGATGATGTTATTTCCTCACAACTCGACTATCCTTTTTTTGGTTATATACTACGGTATTGAGTTAATATGGGCTACTTACACATTTGCATGGATTCTTAGTAATATATGTACTCCTGAAAACCATGATCTAGATCGCACCCTTATGCTAATATGTATATGTGTAAATAAAATAATTGGAGAATTGTATTATTATTTTAGTTTTTCCTTGACTGAATACAAGCTTATATAAGCTAACTTCTATATAACCTTGTGGAAACAAAAAACTTAAAATTTGCTATACAAAATAGAGTTTTATACTGACTTTTCTATTCTAACTTTCTTATTCCGACTTTACTTCTTTAACTCTTCTGACTTTCCTATTCTAACTTTTCTATTCTTGTACTTTTCTTTTTGTAGAGGTGAATCAATTTTGGACTTGAGCTTGACTATGTTGAGTGCAAACCCTACATATATATTCTAACACGCCTCCGCAAGCTGGACATGCAGACGCAGATGAAATGTATAGCCTGGAGGAAACTTTGAAGTCCAATTTGATGAAGAAATCATGACTATCGAGTGAAGCTGCTAATGGTTTGATTGAATCAGCATGATTGGATAATTTTGGAAAAAAATTATGGTATGAAGAAATCATGACTGTCGAGTTAACGACTAATGGTTTGATTCGAGTGGTTAGCATGACTCTCCAATTCTAGTATGAAGAAATCATGACTGTCGAGTAAACGACTAATGGTTTGATTCGAGTGGTCAACATGACTCTCCCTCAGTGCGAAGGTTGAAAAAATTGCTCAGCACAAATGTTGGTATTGCTCAGCATTGGTGCTAGTATTGCTCAACAATGGTGCTGGTATTTTTTTTTTGTTTTTTTTCACCATGGCGTGAATGGTTTGTGATGTTGGTGTTGATTGTGGTCTGTTAATAATAAGATGGAGGCAAGAAAGATGATGATGATGAAGGAATTGTCGAAGTAATGTCGATTGTTGTGGCTGCAACCAAGAAGTGGAGGTTTGCTTTATTCCACAAAGTTGACTACCTATTTATGTAGCAACATGAGTCTGGTTTGATTCTTGATCCACAGTCTTGCCCAAGTTTGTTCAATCAAATAGAACAGAGGTCGTGGTTTAGCCACACCTACAAGCATGGATATACAGGTCTGCTCCAATTTGTATATCGGTATATCTATCGAATTATCACTGCCCATGCATGTATAGTACCCTGATATCAATTGCTATCTAATGTTTTAGCATAAGTCTACAATGTATCTTCGAAACTCGGTCATGGCATGTTGTATTCAGTGTTGCTACATCACAAAGATCCAACGTTGTGCACTGATAATCACATAATTATAACATTATTGCCTCTTATTATAATTTTGTTAATCCTTGTTTTATCTTATTTTAGATTAATTATTAAAGTTTTGTGTTTTTGTAGAATTTGGAGCAATAATGAAGAAATCGAAGAAAAATGAAATGAACAAATCACAGATGGTGACTTCAGAGAAAGTGGAGGTGAAAATAACCTAAGCCCTTGGCTTAAACCCAAAACCAAATTCATCAACCCAAACCCAATGCCAAACCCAAAGCATATTCTCTTAATTATCCAAGATTCTAGTTTGATTTAAGCCTTAAATCACTCATTGAACCCTCCCCTTAACTTGTCCAAGTTCATTTTCTTAATTCTCTATAAATACAATAGAAATGAATAAGAAAGGGGAAGAAGAGAAGGGAAAGAAAAAATACAGAATACCAAAACCTCTTCTTCACAATTTGTGATTCTCGTCACCATCCCAACCAAGCAAAATCACCACCCACAGCCTATCCATATCTGCTTTCTCTCCTTCACTCCACCGAAACATGGGCGTGACAACCCTGTTTCACTTCATCTTCAACCACCGTCACCGGCTGCACCACGCACCACCACAGAGACTTAAATCAAGTTGACGCTACTGGCACCCAGTGGACCTTGCTGAGAGCACCTCGGCTGAGAAAGATAAGAACTATTTGCACCCACTAGGATCTGCTGAGCCACACTGGACCTGTTCCTGTTTGCACCCTGCTGAATGCTCTATAACACCAGAGTGAATTAAGTCTCAAACTCTAGAATTAATTTCATTTTACTTTATTATTCCATGATTAATATTAATTGATTCACGATTTATAATATTTTACTTTCACCTAATATGTCACACATCTTAGGTTGTTAGAAAAATATTATGTTATATATCAAGCATGTTTTAATTGAAATTGGAATAATAAAAAAAATTGAATATAATTTTAGGAGCTTGAAAAATATTTTGCAAATTGTGGTTTCCCTCCAACTAATTTCTTTTATTTATAGCTTTTGTTTAACTCGAATTTTTAAACATTGTAACCCACATTTTCTCCAAATTAGTTTAAATAAATTATTAAATTCAATTTAATCCACCTTCCTCGTGGGATCGACCCGTACTTGCCGTTGTCTACCAGTTAGACACCGTGCACTTGCTGTTATTACAAGTGGATCAAATTAGCCTGTTTATTTAGGCCAGTTAAACCTGCAACATGCACTCTTATTTTCATGGTTTCTACCTTATTTGGATACTATAGCTTTTCAAAATAGTTGCAAAATTTTCTCTCATCATTGCAAAAAAAGAAAAATTAAGGAAAGAGAAAAAAGAAAAAGAGGAGGACCAGACGTATCCGCTAACAACAGATTGTTCGAATGGTACTTGTGAAGAGCTCATCAAAAGGTCAACTCTAGAAGAGGTTAAATAGGCGGTCTTCGGTATTCCAAAGAATAGTGCACCAGGTTTGGATAGTTTAACTTCAGGTTTTTTTTCAGACACGCTGGGAAGTGGTAGGTATGGATGTTTAGAAGGCTGCAATACAATTTTTTGAAGGTGACGCTCTTCCAACAACTTTTTTTTGCTAATCTGATAGCTTTCATCCCCAAGGTTGACGTGCCAAGTTATTTTTCGGACTTTAGACCCATTAGCTTGTGCAATGCGATCTATAAAATCTTTAGTAAATTACTTTGCAATAGATTGACTTCTTTGATTGCGCGGGAACATGGGGCCTTTGTTAGAGGAAGAGTTATTGTGGAAAATATTGGTTTGGCACAAAAACTTGTTAGAGATATAAATAAAAAGGCTTTCGAGGGTAATGTCGTGCTCAAGATTGACATGGAGAAGGCTTATGATCGTTTAGACTGAGCCTTTTTGTTTGCGGTGTTGAGACGTTTTGCCATGTTGTTTCAAATTGCACAACTAATTGTGGCTTTTATGTCCTGTTACAAGGAGTCTACAAGGGATACTTCAAATCTTCTAGGGGACTGAGCAAGGGGACCCTTTATCGCCTTTATTGTTCATTATTGCTTCAGAAGTGCTGAACATAGGTCTAAAGAGGGCCTTCCAGAAAGGTGAAATTGGTTTTTATTACACTCCTCGGGCTTGCTTACCTATTACCCATCTTTTGTAGCCTGATGACACTCTTATATTTTTAAATGGGCGGAAAACTTCGATTACTGGTTGCATTAAATTTTTGAAAATAGATATAGTACATCCTCCAGTCAGAAAATTAACACAAATAAGAGCTCTTTCATGTTAGAAGAGAGAGTAGCAGCATAGATACTAGTAGCCTTAAAGTCTTATACATGTTTTCAGTTTAAAGGGTCACCTAGGAAATATTTAGGTGTCCCTATTTATCAGGGGAGATGCAGAATTAATTTTTTTGATGAGATGATTAACAAAATCAAAAGATGTATTGAGGGATGGAAGGTCAAACTTCTATCTGTGGTAGACTAGTCTTAATTAGACACGTTCTTATCTCTATTCTTGTGTACACTTTTAAGTGTTATGCACGTTCCAAAGAATATAATATCCAAAATTCAGAAGTTGTTAGGGGATTTTTTCTGGAGGGATTGTGAAGAAAAGTTGTGGAAAAAATGGGCCGGTTGGAACAAAATTTGTTTTTCCTTAGGGGAAGGAGGCTTAGGAGTTCGGGATATTTCTTTGATTAGTGCTTTTAGAGCTAAAGCTTTGTGGAACATGATTAATACCAATCCACCATGGGCAGTTTTCATGAAGAAGAAATATTGGAATCCAGGGCTACCGTTGGCTAGACAGAGATGTGGTCTTGGGTAATTCACTATGGCGGATAGGTAGTGGCAATATAAATTTTTTTTATGGGAATTGGAACTTACTGGCAGTTTTTGCGAGATCGTTGGACTTGGTGGAGCAAGTTAGGTGGCCTACATTTATGCGAAGTTCAAAATGGGGATTACATGCAAACCATCTTCCTAAGCACAAATCAGTGCTTTTGAACCAAGCTCTCTAAGCATGTATCGTTCAAAGGTAAGACTAAACATCATGGGATGAACTTCAAATTTGGCAATGTGATTGAAGATGAATTGCACTTTTCTTGAGGAACTTTAAACTTTCGAACCAATTTACAATAATCAAACCACTTTTTTTCCCCTATAAGTATAATAAACAACATTGAAATCAAAGAAAATAATTAGAGGGATGAGTAACATATCACCTTATACCATAGGATCTCATGTTGCATCTGTAATGCTGGACTTGATATTTCTTTTAGCTTACGCGATGGTGCTATTTTTGCAGCAAAATGCAATATGGTCTCTTGCAAATCCTCATCCATCTGTAGTGCCAACTCATCTTTAAATCCTAGATTTTTAAGGTAGTAAAATACCTTTTTTTGCCGATACTTGACTGCATTATGAAGCATGGATGGACAAGTTCCGATGGATGAAATAAAATCATTGGTGATCCGATCTGATTATGACCACTGGATGCTACGATCTGATTATGATCAATAATTACGATTGATTCTATGAAATCCACATTTCCATGTTCTGAAGCTTTCAAAACAGTACCATCTATGATAGCCCACACATCCTCATCATTTGATTGCTCAACTTGGTCACAAATAAGCTTGACGAGTTTGAGGTATTGTTTATACATAGTTTTGTAGTTGATACAAGAAACTATGGTACTTGACACTGTTGAAAATAGATATTAAAATCAAAGTTCATAATTAATTGCAGTTAAATATTTAAAAAGGACATTAGATTATAACCATTATGTGTTGGTTTTATGTTTAGTATCCCTTACCTAATTCTTTGAAAACATTCGAAAACACCATGTCCAACTTTTCGAGAACTGTTATGAAAACAAATGTAATTGTTAGCTTGTAAGAAATATCAATTCACTACATTAAATTAGCATTTTTGTAACAACCCCCAAAATAGTATCACTTTTGAAGTGTAACAATCTACCTAAAATTTTTACACATTTTCACAAACAAAATGATAGAATAATTGTATCACCATAAAGAGTATGACTATAAAAGTGATACTATTCATGGTGATCCAACTTATTGTATCATTTTTTTTGTGTTACTGTTTTTCATTTTTTTGACTAAATTTAGTTTTGACTTGAAATTGTTGGGTGGATTGTAACATCTGAAAAGTGATACTGTTTTGAGAGTTGTTACAAAAGTGCCAATTTGGTGTAGTGATTGTAAAAGTATATGGAAAAAATATATGGATGAATGGGGATACTAACTTGTGTGTCGATGCCAAAATTGTACTCAACCTCGGTTCTCGATGGATGGCCAAGACTTTGTAGCTAATACTTGGATTGCAAGCTTTCCTCTGTTGTCCTTGTCTTTCATTGTTGATATTTCAGGATGGTCTTGAACTAGTTTCAATGCCACATCTACGCAAGATATAAAATAAGTAATACCTAAAGTAATTAATGTATATCTAGTTAAAATCTTAAGATTAAAAAAAAGGAACTTATTTATTTTGTTATCAGAAATTCTAGCCGGCCTGATTTGTAGGGGTGGGTAAAAACTGATTTAAATTCGGTTAACTGACCGAACCGGTTTTCAAATTCGGTTCGGTAACCAAACCGAAATATGAGTAGAAAGACAATAATTTAAACCGAATCGATTATAATCGGTTCGAAATCGGTTTACGGTTTTGAATTGACCGATTTATAACCGAACCGACCGATTAATTAGATATATATAAATAATTAAATAACAAGTAGGTGTCAATACTTGATTAGTGCAACAAATGCACTGCAGTACACCCTATTGCACTGAATCACCCAATTCTCTCAAAGTTTTCAATTTTGGGCTAAAAATTGGGTCTATAAAAAAATTGGGCTTGTAAAAAAATTGGACATGTTTTAATGAAAGTCTTTCAAATGCTTGAGCCTAAAATTTCGGTCCAACCGAACCGATCCGAAATTCGGTTCAACCGAATTCATCAGTTTACAAATACAAAATTCGGTTTCGGTTTGGATTTTTGGCAAACCGAATGAAATCGGTTTGGGGCTCAAAATCGAATCGAACCGACATTGCTCACCCCTACTGGTTTGCTTGCCTGGCTGGTTAGAATTACTCTTTTGTCCCTCATTTTTAAAGTGTTTGTGATTGTATTTAAAGAGAGCACTACTACAGTGCCTGGTGGTGTGCCTCGTGCCACCAGGCACCGTCTATCTGTCGCGAGATATGAAATATTTTACATCTCGAGACAGATGGACGGTGTCTGGTGGCCATCAAACACAAATTCAGGCACCCTAGATTTTTTTGTTTAAAGAAAATGGACAAAAAGTGTAAATAAGCCGGTCAAACAAGCAAGCCAGGCCTGTTAGACTTAGTCTTTTGTTATACTTAATGTTTTAAATGTACCAAAAGACAACTAACCAGCCACTTGTCCTAGAAAAATAAATAATAAAGAAATAAAAACATATAAAATAAATGTTAATCTTACAACTGTAGTACTAGCTAGTAGGCTTTTGAACATAGAAATGATCATCGTTACCAAGTTATTGAAAAGATTCTCTAATTAAGAATTCGAGAAGATTAGCTATGTTTCCTGGTATACATACATAAAAGAGTCAGTCTAAATGGCGAGGAAACTAGCGAGGGAGGGAGGGAGGACCCTTCATCCCCTTGCGATGCGTGCCTTCCCTCCTCTACACACATTGCGAGGGGGATGGTGGGTCTTCCCCCCTCCCTCGCTGGTTTCCTCGCCATTTAGATTGACTCACATACATACATATTAACATCAATCGCAGGCAATGACCAGTACATACATACATATCATCATCAATCGTGATCAGTACACACACATATATGTACATACATACATCAATCACAATAATCAGTAACATAGATACACATATATAGAGATCGACATCAATCGCAGTGATCAGTACATACATACATACATATATACATACATACCATAGAGATCAGCATTAATGGCACTGACAAGAAGGGTAGCTCCAGGTTCGCCTTTGAATGGACTAGGACATTCACAGGTGACTCCTCCTATGGTTGCAGAGGTGTCTTCATCATTTGTTACCGATAGCAGATACCGCAACAAATCCTCATGACCAAAACTGGCTGCACGTAAGAGGGGCGTCTCTTGGTCTTCATTTGGGATCCGTGTCAAAATTGGGCTTTTACCCACCAAGATCTTGGCTGCGTTGACGTTCCCATTGGTGGCCACATTGTGAAGAGCAGTAAATTTTTGACCGTCTTGGGCTGATAAAGCTTCTAGTGGCATCAACGGGACAAGTTTCTCTAAGAAGGTAGTCCGACCTGACATTGCAGCCACGGAGAGAGCAGTATTCCCCATTTTATCAATGGGGTCTGTCCAAATGGGGTCATCAGCATTAGCTCCTTCAAAGAATTGTTTATAAGCTGATTTCCAATCGCCTTTCATGGAGGCATTGCCTAGTTTCCTGTTTAAGCTGTTCTTCTCATGATCAGATCCTTGATTGGATGAACTCAATGCACTAGTCATTAATTAATTTTTATCAGGTCTATGATCAATCTATATTAAGGGAATTGAAGTGTTTGTATTTGAAGAATTTCAAGCAGGCAGGCTGTACCACTTGGCTTTAAATTACTGAAAGACTTCGAAGTCTTTGGAACGACTTGCTCCACCTACCAGCACAATTGGCTTCACAAGATCGGTAGATCTATGCATGCTCATTGTTCAATACATCCACTTTTTTTTGTGTTAAGACACAAAGTAAATACTATTCAGCAGATTCTACAGCAAATTGGATTTCTATTATTGGTTAAAAAAAGAATGGAAAAAAAAATCTGTATTACAGATAAGGATGTTATACTTGAAGGAGTCATAGGCAATCTATGAGTTTTCAATTGGATGTTACATTTACATTACGATTAATAAGGTTGTGTTTGATTTCAAGGAAAATGTCGTAAAAAAGAAGCAATTTGAAAGATAACGGGAAAAAAAGGCAATGTCTATTTTGCGTTGAAGATGACTTTGCTTTTGGCCAAAAATTTCTTAGCTCCCCTAAAAAACTGTTTTTTTTAATCATAAACTATAGGAGTATTTTTGTCATCTAGGATTTCGTTCATCCCCGAATCTCCCTGCTTCCCTCCCTTCTCCTTTCTCCAGGAATTTGGTTGAAGATGTTTTGTTATGAAATCTTCATGCTCAATATATGGATAGAGCTTTTCTGATTATCGAGGAAACCAGTGAGGAAATGGGCGAGGGAGGGGGGTGTTATCACTCATCCCCTCGAGATTCACAAAGACACATATCTCGAGGGGGTGAGTGGTGATATTCACATAATTATTACAGAATATATTCCTTAATTTGTACATGTTAGTGTTTCGATTATTATATTTTATAGTAATTATTTCGTTTTAATATCTTTGCAGGAATTTGAGCTTAAACGATGAATCCATATTAAGCAGTCACAAACGACAATTAGGCAATTTCAATGGTGGTATAAAACAAATCACAAACCTAAACCCAACACCTAGCTCACAACCTAAAATCCACAAACCTACACCCAACACCTATCTCTTAACCTAAAATCCACAAACCTACACTCAACACCTAATTCATAACCTAAACCTCATCCATAACCTAATCCATAACCTAAAACCATACCCAATCCTACCCTCATTGATGAATCTTCCCCTCATCTCATCCTTATTCATCTTAGCTATTTTCTATAAATAGAGGATAATGGGGTGAGAAAAGGGGGAGAAAAGAGAAGGGAAAAGAAGCAAATTAGGAAAAATTCAATCCTCTTTCTCTCAAATTCATCTCACCCTCACCACCATCACCAATCACTCTTCCACTCACTCAGCAGTCACCTCACCCTCGCCACCACAGTCTCCTCGCCATCACCATCGCCACCACCGAGCACCACCACCACTTCCGCCACCGTCATCACGCCACCACCACAAAACAGGGGCGTGACAACCCTGTTTCGTGTCCAAATTTCATTCCGCCACCACTATCTGATTCTCTCTCCTGTCCACACAACCTCCACCAACCGCCGCGACCGAGCCACCTCAACAGACTGCGAAACAGAGCCGCACGCGACTCTGTTCCGCCTCGCCACAGTCCGTCTTCCTCCCCTCTCTCGGCCTCTCTTCGTCTCGACCTCCTTCCTGTCCTCATCTATTGCGACCACCGTCACCACCACGACCGAACACCACCGCCATCTCCTCGCGAAACAGAGTTCGCACGCGGAAACAGGGAGTATTTCTCCGAGTTCTCTCTCTCTGTTTGGGAGTTTATTATTGACTCTCTCTCTCTTTTGCAGGTTCTGGAAGCGATTTGAGGTCGAGAACGGTCGCGAGGAGCGAAGAAAGGCCGCGAGCAGGGCAGCTGTCGCGCTGGAGAAGACGACCAGAGCGAGCGCTACTGTAGCAGAGGCGGGAATCGGTTAATTCGGTTATTTGGCTATTCGCACCCCCGTTGTCTGTAAGAGCCACCACAGAGTGTTTTGGACCAATTTCCTCGGGATTCGTGTCGGACCACTTGCTGACCTGCTGAGTGCCACCACATCGAGTTTGTGACGAACTAAATGGGTTGTATAAATTAATTTGATTCATTTTACTAAATTGTTTACTTAATTGTTAATTGCAATTTATTTCTGAATTTTTGATAAATTGCTTTCACCTTGCATGTTCGAGTAATTAAACTTGATATGCTTGGTAGTTAGAATTACCCTTTATCAATATTCAAAGCATGTGCTAAAAATATTAAGCTTAAACTTTGATTAAGTGTGCCCTAAAAAGACACTTAATACTTGGTAAAAGCGTATTTGCTTGAAATACTTTGTTAAGGTTTAAAAGAACATGATATAATTTAAATTGGATTTTAACGATCACATATTCGGTGTAAGCAAGGGATTTTCATCCCTAAAGCTTCTCGTAAATTCAGTAATTTAGATTAAATAATTTTGCTAACTCATTGGTGAGTCCAAGCCCACCAAACCCATCTCATTTCATCTATCTTTTATTTTTTTTATTTTTAATTTATTTTTAGTTTAGTTTTAAAAATGTTGTAACCCCCTTTCCTATAAATTAGTTTAATTAAATTCTAAATTTCAATTGCATCCACCTTCTTCGTGGGATCGACCCGTACTTGCCGTTGTCTACCAGTTAGGCACCGTGCACTTGCGGTTATTACAAGTGGGCTGAATTAACCTATTAATTTAGGTTAGTTAAACTCGCATCAAGTTTTTGGCGCCGTTGCCGGGGAAGGTTGCGGTGTAATTGAATTTAAGATTTATTTTCACTAATTATAAAAAAAAAAAAAAAAATTTAAAAATTTAAAAAATTAAAAAAATTTTAAAAAAAAAAAAACAAAAAAAAACAAAATAAAATTAATTTTTATTTTATTAAGTTCTTTTTACACTCATTTTGTGTTTGATTTTGCAGAATACACGCTTCTCAAGGATATTGGACGATCCTGCGAACATCAAGCAAAATTTTTATTTTTTTTTATTTTATTTATTATTTTGTGAGGAGAGTTTTAATTTTATTTTCACCTCGTTTTACGAGTGTGTGGTGTAATAATTTTTATACTCTACTGTTTTCATTTTGTTTAATCACAAAAAAAAAAAAAAAAAAAAAAAAAAAAAACCCAAAATTTTCTAAGTCAAAAGAAATTATAGGGAAACAATTTTAATTGTTACCCAATAATTTTTTATGATTTAGAAATCCGACTTCTAAGACCAAGACCAGTAAATTTATTTACATATGCTTGTGTATTGATTGAAACGGATAAAAAGAAGTCGGATTTTTTTTGAATTGTGCTAGCTTTTTGTGCAGATTGGAATACGCACACTGTAAGTATTTCTATCACACGCAATGTATTAGCGACCGGGTGCTTTGTGTAATTGTTTGAAATTGTGTGATTGGTTGTTTAATTTCTGTAATTGTGGATGCTAAACTTTAGTAATTCATAATAAGCAGACCCAGTTTATAAATAGAAACTGGTGGGACTTGATATCCCCACCTCATCACTCCAGCTGTGTGCAACCAATATCCTAACATAATTAAAATCAATTAGCAAGTTAGATAGAGCATTTTTTTAGGTACGGTGTTCATAGGACAACCAAGACCAAAGTGAATCCAATAATTTTTGTGTTGACCAAAGCTAAAAGTGACGATGGGTTTAATCATTCAATGAACTCCGAGAGGCCACTGCCACAAGGGTAATTTACCCGGTACGCCGAGTCATAAGTAAGCTGCGATCCACAAGAAGAATTGGTGTAACCAACAGTTTTTGGTTAGGAACACAAGCCTCAAGTGTGCATTTAACATCACATCGTTCTCACATCTATTGGCTTACAGAGCGGTAGCACAAGGAAGTATTTAATTGGACCATTGTGACCTCCTTCTCTTGTGCGATAATCCGGTTTCTTTGAAACAAAACTCTAGCCTACTGATTTTGAACTTTGCGGTGTAAAGTGTACACTCTTAGGATCAACTTGTAGCACCCATTGCTGTGTCATAAAGATTACATAAGAAATAATTGTCCCCCAAAGATAAAAAGATAATTGATCTCAAAAACGTTGATTGCTTAGGGAGGCATGTTTCTTGTGCATTTATTGGTTGCTGATTGCATGTGAGTCTGTGCATATTTTGTTTAGAGTTAGTAATTTAAAAAAAAAAAAAAAAAAAAAAAATTTAAAAAAAATTAAAATTAAAAAAAAAATGAACACAAGGGATTACCCAGCCTATTTTTTCGAGCAAGTCAATTCATTTTATGATATGCGACGACCTGATTATGATCCATATTTAGATTATTACAACCCAAGTCTAGCCTATCATCCTGACTTCTCATGGGCTCATGGTCAGTACCATGAAAGCCCTCTAGACACTCCTCAGACTCCTCAAGCTTTCATTCCTGATAATGAGTTAGAGGATATAATGAAAATTTTTATAGAGCGAACAAGAGAAATACTTGTGCAAAATTCTCATGATATCACAGAATTGACAACTATTTTTCAACAAAACTCTCAAGCTATCCGGAAACTTGAGATGACTGTGAGTCAGATAGTTGAGTCACTTCCTGAGATAGCTAGTGACTCATTTATTGATGAACCTGTCGATTTTGAGGCACTACAAACATCTCCTTCCCATGTTGACTCATGCCTCCCTAGTGACTCATGCATCGTATCAAACTGTGAACATTCTTTAGAGTCTCCCCTTGACTGTTTAGAGGCTTATTTGACTCAATTTAGTTTAGACTTTGATGTTGATGATTCCATTAGGGAAGTCAATGATTTGCTTGACTCAGTCCCCATTGTGGATCCTAGTTATAAATGGAAGTCTAAAGTGAAGCCTCTTCCACTCAGTGAGTCAAAACTAGTCTCATCAGTTGAGCCACCTGAGCTTGACCTTAAACAATTACCTGACACCCTCAGGTATGCATTTTCAGGTGATGAGTTGTCTAGACCATTATCTTTATATGATTCATGTGATGAGCCTGTACCACTTGATATATCCATCGTCTCATCTACTTGCATTACATTCTCATTTATTAAGGCTACTTTCACCGATCCCTTGTGTTGTAGTGAGGATTTCATTTTTCACCATCCTGTTGTGAAAATTATCCAATCTTCTGATTTGGAACCAGACATAGGATGTTCCCTTTTTGGAGCACGTAAGAATCCTCAGTTTTGTATGACTACTGGTCACTTTTGGGATGTCCTTGTGTATTTGGTGCCCCATGTGATTGCTATATTTTGGTGGACTGATCCTCAACTGTTCAGGTTGTTGATATACGACCATGGATTAAGTGTTTGTCATGTTCTTCCTCTCCACGATTTGATACACCATTTTTTAGGAAGAATATTTGTCGGGCTGATGACGGTAAACCAAGCGCTCCTAGGAGGCAGCCTAGCTTTAGTTGTGTGTCTTTGCTGTTAGTCTGGATTGATTTTCGAGTACCCTATTTAGTTGTGTTTCACTCATACTCGTTAGCTCCGTAACAGTTTTGACTTACAACTTGACTTTTCTTTTTAGTTTTCTTTGTTAGTGTCGAGTCTGTATTTTATCGATTTCTAATGAAAACTCCATGATTCTTATGTTGGTGAGCCTCATTGATGGATGACTTCTTGGAAATTGGTAAAATTTTCACCGCGGTAATACTGTTCTAACCCCCTCTCATGTACTTACTTCATTCATTTGTCAGAATTATTTTATTAAACATTGAGGACAATGTTTGGATTAGGTTTGGGGGTAGGATTCATGAGTCGGTGAATTTTTCATTTTTTCGTAGTGTTTTCTTTTCTTATTCTTAAATTTCTTTTCTTATTCTTAAAAAAAAATAAATAAAAAATAAAAAAAAAAATTGCTTTTCTGTCAAGAAAACTTGGTCTTTTACGAGTATGAAAATGAATTTTAAATGTTTATGCTCAAGAAAATGCAAACCAACTTGACATATTGGTATATTGATAAAGACTGAAAGTTTATTAAGATCCTTAAGTTAGATCTAGTTCATAAGATTTTTCAACTCGATTATCTTTGCACCATGAGCCATGTTAGCATAACTTGAAGTTGATGAGTGAAATATATACTAGAAAACCTTAGAATAATAGTGGAGACTTAACCCTGAAAGCTTTGAGCCTTTCTATTTTTCTGAGGGTTATACATAAACTCTGATTTTTCTTGAGTCTACATTATCTCGTTGATGATCTCATTATTTTCATTCTTTTGATCAATTGCTTTGGAAATGACATAAAAATTGAATTATTACACTAGAACTTCTTGGCTTATTCAATTGAGATGTCATAATACTGACCCGAACTTAGGAAATGATCTAGGCATTTTTTTTTCTTTAAACCATTAACTAGCCTTTTAACTTACCCATAACATTAACTTTTTGTAGCCTTTTGAGCCATAGATTAACCTTTTATTTGTTAACCCATTAACCTTTACCTAATTTTTCTGGGAATGTGTACGGATGAATATACTTGGTGTAAAAAGGGCATGAAAGAGCAAAATATGAGATATTTCATAAATCCTCTATGAAAGAAAAAAAAAGAAAGAAAGAAAAAAAAAAGAAAGAAAGAAAGAAAAAGAAATAAAAGAAAACAGAAGAAGAATGTGAATGAGGATAAAGATGTGAGAATGAAGAAAAAAATTGATGGTGCGCAACATTGATTTAGTCTTGACAGCCCTAATTGTACGTATAATGGGTGTATACATTCCTAAGAAATTTTGTTAGAATCCTTTGACATCCCCCATTAACCATTACCCAAGCCCCATTACAACCCAACAAAGTCCTAGTTGATCTTAGGTAAAGGTTGGTTATGTAGATATGGAGATTTAATAACTAAGACCTATGGTGTTTGATTCAACATTTTCAAAAGTAATTGATATTTCTGTCCATGAGATCATTTTCATTCAATTCTTGAAAAGTCCGTTCTTCATATGACTATATGTGAGATGATTGTTTTCCGTTATTTACTCTTTCCTCACATATAAACTGAGTGAAATACCAAATCTCTGAGTGCTTTATTGTGAGTGACATGAGAGGTTTGAAGTCAAAACAAACTTTCTACAGGAAATTTAGTCATTGTTTTACTCTGAAATGAAAAGTTATGTTGACAGTGCTATCCACACACACACATTGAGTTGAGGATGATTGTGAATTTGTCTCTAACTTGTGGAGAATATTAAATTATTTGGAAATTTGTTGATACACTAAAATGACACTGTTGGTTTCTTGCATTTCTTGAAGTTTTAAAATGAACACTGTTTGACCAAGTTTTGATTGAGTCAGTAATGTTTGTGGGTAGCATTTCTGGAAACCCTCACGAGACTATAACTCGTCCACTAGAGGTAATCTAGGGGTTTAAAGCCTTGTTGCACGTTTAAGGTAAGTGCAACCGATGATTCCTGCGAAAGTGAGTTAGGATTTTCTTTTTATTGTTTTGCTCGAGGACTAGCAAAATATAGGTTTGGGGGTATTTGATATTCACATAATTATTACAGAATATATCCCTTAATTTGTACATGTTAGTGTTTCGATTATTATATTTTATAGTAATTATTTCGTTTTAATATCTTTGCAGGAATTTGAGCTTAAACGATGAATCCATATTAAGCAGTCACAAACGACAATTAGGCAATTTCAATGGTGGTATAAAACAAATCACAAACCTAAACCCAACACCTAGCTCACAACCTAAAATCCACAAACCTACACCCAACACCTATCTCTTAACCTAAAATCCACAAACCTACACTCAACACCTAATTCATAACCTAAACCTCATCCATAACCTAATCCATAACCTAAAACCATACCCAATCCTACCCTCATTGATGAATCTTCCCCTCATCTCATCCTTATTCATCTTAGCTATTTTCTATAAATAGAGGATAATGGGGTGAGAAAAGGGGGAGAAAAGAGAAGGGAAAAGAAGCAAATTAGGAAAAATTCAATCCTCTTTCTCTCAAATTCATCTCACCCTCACCACCATCACCAATCACTCTTCCACTCACTCAGCAGTCACCTCACCCTCGCCACCACAGTCTCCTCGCCATCACTATCGCCACCACCGAGCACCACCACCACTTCCGCCACCGTCATCACGCCACCACCACAAAACAGGGGCGTGACAACCCTGTTTCGTGTCCAAATTTCATTCCGCCACCACTATCTGATTCTCTCTCCTGTCCACACAACCTCCACCAACCGCCGCGACCGAGCCACCTCAACAGACTGCGAAACAGAGCCGCACGCGACTCTGTTCCGCCTCGCCACAGTCCGTCTTCCTCCCCTCTCTCGGCCTCTCTTCGTCTCGACCTCCTTCCTGTCCTCATCTATTGCGACCACCGTCACCACCACGACCGAACACCACCGCCATCTCCTCGCGAAACAGAGTTCGCACGCGGAAACAGGGAGTATTTCTCCGAGTTCTCTCTCTCTGTTTGGGAGTTTATTATTGACTCTCTCTCTCTTTTGCAGGTTCTGGAAGCGATTTGAGGTCGAGAACGGTCGCGAGGAGCGAAGAAAGGCCGCGAGCAGGGCAGCTGTCGCGCTGGAGAAGACGACCAGAGCGAGCGCTACTGTAGCAGAGGCGGGAATCGGTTAATTCGGTTATTTGGCTATTCGCACCCCCGTTGTCTGTAAGAGCCACCACAGAGTGTTTTGGACCAATTTCCTCGGGATTCGTGTCGGACCACTTGCTGACCTGCTGAGTGCCACCACATCGAGTTTGTGACGAACTAAATGGGTTGTATAAATTAATTTGATTCATTTTACTAAATTGTTTACTTAATTGTTAATTGCAATTTATTTCTGAATTTTTGATAAATTGCTTTCACCTTGCATGTTCGAGTAATTAAACTTGATATGCTTGGTAGTTAGAATTACCCTTTATCAATATTCAAAGCATGTGCTAAAAATATTAAGCTTAAACTTTGATTAAGTGTGCCCTAAAAAGACACTTAATACTTGGTAAAAGCGTATTTGCTTGAAATACTTTGTTAAGGTTTAAAAGAACATGATATAATTTAAATTGGATTTTAACGATCACATATTCGGTGTAAGCAAGGGATTTTCATCCCTAAAGCTTCTCGTAAATTCAGTAATTTAGATTAAATAATTTTGCTAACTCATTGGTGAGTCCAAGCCCACCAAACCCATCTCATTTCATCTATCTTTTATTTTTTTTATTTTTAATTTATTTTTAGTTTAGTTTTAAAAATGTTGTAACCCCCTTTCCTATAAATTAGTTTAATTAAATTCTAAATTTCAATTGCATCCACCTTCTTCGTGGGATCGACCCGTACTTGCCGTTGTCTACCAGTTAGGCACCGTGCACTTGCGGTTATTACAAGTGGGCTGAATTAACCTATTAATTTAGGTTAGTTAAACTCGCATCAAGTTTTTGGCGCCGTTGCCGGGGAAGGTTGCGGTGTAATTGAATTTAAGATTTATTTTCACTAATTATAAAAAAAAAAAAAAAAATTTAAAAATTTAAAAAATTAAAAAAATTTTAAAAAAAAAAAAACAAAAAAAAACAAAATAAAATTAATTTTTATTTTATTAAGTTCTTTTTACACTCATTTTGTGTTTGATTTTGCAGAATACACGCTTCTCAAGGATATTGGACGATCCTGCGAACATCAAGCAAAATTTTTATTTTTTTTTATTTTATTTATTATTTTGTGAGGAGAGTTTTAATTTTATTTTCACCTCGTTTTACGAGTGTGTGGTGTAATAATTTTTATACTCTACTGTTTTCATTTTGTTTAATCACAAAAAAAAAAAAAAAAAAAAAAAAAAAAACCCAAAATTTTCTAAGTCAAAAGAAATTATAGGGAAACAATTTTAATTGTTACCCAATAATTTTTTATGATTTAGAAATCCGACTTCTAAGACCAAGACCAGTAAATTTATTTACATATGCTTGTGTATTGATTGAAACGGATAAAAAGAAGTCGGATTTTTTTTGAATTGTGCTAGCTTTTTGTGCAGATTGGAATACGCACACTGTAAGTATTTCTATCACACGCAATGTATTAGCGACCGGGTGCTTTGTGTAATTGTTTGAAATTGTGTGATTGGTTGTTTAATTTCTGTAATTGTGGATGCTAAACTTTAGTAATTCATAATAAGCAGACCCAGTTTATAAATAGAAACTGGTGGGACTTGATATCCCCACCTCATCACTCCAGCTGTGTGCAACCAATATCCTAACATAATTAAAATCAATTAGCAAGTTAGATAGAACATTTTTTTAGGTACGGTGTTCATAGGACAACCAAGACCAAAGTGAATCCAATAATTTTTGTGTTGACCAAAGCTAAAAGTGACGATGGGTTTAATCATTCAATGAACTCCGAGAGGCCACTGCCACAAGGGTAATTTACCCGGTACGCCGAGTCATAAGTAAGCTGCGATCCACAAGAAGAATTGGTGTAACCAACAGTTTTTGGTTAGGAACACAAGCCTCAAGTGTGCATTTAACATCACATCGTTCTCACATCTATTGGCTTACAGAGCGGTAGCACAAGGAAGTATTTAATTGGACCATTGTGACCTCCTTCTCTTGTGCGATAATCCGGTTTCTTTGAAACAAAACTCTAGCCTACTGATTTTGAACTTTGCGGTGTAAAGTGTACACTCTTAGGATCAACTTGTAGCACCCATTGCTGTGTCATAAAGATTACATAAGAAATAATTGTCCCCCAAAGATAAAAAGATAATTGATCTCAAAAACGTTGATTGCTTAGGGAGGCATGTTTCTTGTGCATTTATTGGTTGCTGATTGCATGTGAGTCTGTGCATATTTTGTTTAGAGTTAGTAATTTAAAAAAAAAAAAAAAAAAAAAATTTAAAAAAAATTAAAATTAAAAAAAAAATGAACACAAGGGATTACCCAGCCTATTTTTTCGAGCAAGTCAATTCATTTTATGATATGCGACGACCTGATTATGATCCATATTTAGATTATTACAACCCAAGTCTAGCCTATCATCCTGACTTCTCATGGGCTCATGGTCAGTACCATGAAAGCCCTCTAGACACTCCTCAGACTCCTCAAGCTTTCATTCCTGATAATGAGTTAGAGGATATAATGAAAATTTTTATAGAGCGAACAAGAGAAATACTTGTGCAAAATTCTCATGATATCACAGAATTGACAACTATTTTTCAACAAAACTCTCAAGCTATCCGGAAACTTGAGATGACTGTGAGTCAGATAGTTGAGTCACTTCCTGAGATAGCTAGTGACTCATTTATTGATGAACCTGTCGATTTTGAGGCACTACAAACATCTCCTTCCCATGTTGACTCATGCCTCCCTAGTGACTCATGCATCGTATCAAACTGTGAACATTCTTTAGAGTCTCCCCTTGACTGTTTAGAGGCTTATTTGACTCAATTTAGTTTAGACTTTGATGTTGATGATTCCATTAGGGAAGTCAATGATTTGCTTGACTCAGTCCCCATTGTGGATCCTAGTTATAAATGGAAGTCTAAAGTGAAGCCTCTTCCACTCAGTGAGTCAAAACTAGTCTCATCAGTTGAGCCACCTGAGCTTGACCTTAAACAATTACCTGACACCCTCAGGTATGCATTTTCAGGTGATGAGTTGTCTAGACCATTATCTTTATATGATTCATGTGATGAGCCTGTACCACTTGATATATCCATCGTCTCATCTACTTGCATTACATTCTCATTTATTAAGGCTACTTTCACCGATCCCTTGTGTTGTAGTGAGGATTTCATTTTTCACCATCCTGTTGTGAAAATTATCCAATCTTCTGATTTGGAACCAGACATAGGATGTTCCCTTTTTGGAGCACGTAAGAATCCTCAGTTTTGTATGACTACTGGTCACTTTTGGGATGTCCTTGTGTATTTGGTGCCCCATGTGATTGCTATATTTTGGTGGACTGATCCTCAACTGTTCAGGTTGTTGATATACGACCATGGATTAAGTGTTTGTCATGTTCTTCCTCTCCACGATTTGATACACCATTTTTTAGGAAGAATATTTGTCGGGCTGATGACGGTAAACCAAGCGCTCCTAGGAGGCAGCCTAGCTTTAGTTGTGTGTCTTTGCTGTTAGTCTGGATTGATTTTCGAGTACCCTATTTAGTTGTGTTTCACTCATACTCGTTAGCTCCGTAACAGTTTTGACTTACAACTTGACTTTTCTTTTTAGTTTTCTTTGTTAGTGTCGAGTCTGTATTTTATCGATTTCTAATGAAAACTCCATGATTCTTATGTTGGTGAGCCTCATTGATGGATGACTTCTTGGAAATTGGTAAAATTTTCACCGCGGTAATACTGTTCTAACCCCCTCTCATGTACTTACTTCATTCATTTGTCAGAATTATTTTATTAAACATTGAGGACAATGTTTGGATTAGGTTTGGGGGTAGGATTCATGAGTCGGTGAATTTTTCATTTTTTCGTAGTGTTTTCTTTTCTTATTCTTAAATTTCTTTTCTTATTCTTAAAAAAAAATAAATAAAAAATAAAAAAAAAAATTGCTTTTCTGTCAAGAAAACTTGGTCTTTTACGAGTATGAAAATGAATTTTAAATGTTTATGCTCAAGAAAATGCAAACCAACTTGACATATTGGTATATTGATAAAGACTGAAAGTTTATTAAGATCCTTAAGTTAGATCTAGTTCATAAGATTTTTCAACTCGATTATCTTTGCACCATGAGCCATGTTAGCATAACTTGAAGTTGATGAGTGAAATATATACTAGAAAACCTTAGAATAATAGTGGAGACTTAACCCTGAAAGCTTTGAGCCTTTCTATTTTTCTGAGGGTTATACATAAACTCTGATTTTTCTTGAGTCTACATTATCTCGTTGATGATCTCATTATTTTCATTCTTTTGATCAATTGCTTTGGAAATGACATAAAAATTGAATTATTACACTAGAACTTCTTGGCTTATTCAATTGAGATGTCATAATACTGACCCGAACTTAGGAAATGATCTAGGCATTTTTTTTTCTTTAAACCATTAACTAGCCTTTTAACTTACCCATAACATTAACTTTTTGTAGCCTTTTGAGCCATAGATTAACCTTTTATTTGTTAACCCATTAACCTTTACCTAATTTTTCTGGGAATGTGTACGGATGAATATACTTGGTGTAAAAAGGGCATGAAAGAGCAAAATATGAGATATTTCATAAATCCTCTATGAAAGAAAAAAAAAGAAAGAAAGAAAAAAAAAAGAAAGAAAGAAAGAAAAAGAAATAAAAGAAAACAGAAGAAGAATGTGAATGAGGATAAAGATGTGAGAATGAAGAAAAAAATTGATGGTGCGCAACATTGATTTAGTCTTGACAGCCCTAATTGTACGTATAATGGGTGTATACATTCCTAAGAAATTTTGTTAGAATCCTTTGACATCCCCCATTAACCATTACCCAAGCCCCATTACAACCCAACAAAGTCCTAGTTGATCTTAGGTAAAGGTTGGTTATGTAGATATGGAGATTTAATAACTAAGACCTATGGTGTTTGATTCAACATTTTCAAAAGTAATTGATATTTCTGTCCATGAGATCATTTTCATTCAATTCTTGAAAAGTCCGTTCTTCATATGACTATATGTGAGATGATTGTTTTCCGTTATTTACTCTTTCCTCACATATAAACTGAGTGAAATACCAAATCTCTGAGTGCTTTATTGTGAGTGACATGAGAGGTTTGAAGTCAAAACAAACTTTCTACAGGAAATTTAGTCATTGTTTTACTCTGAAATGAAAAGTTATGTTGACAGTGCTATCCACACACACACATTGAGTTGAGGATGATTGTGAATTTGTCTCTAACTTGTGGAGAATATTAAATTATTTGGAAATTTGTTGATACACTAAAATGACACTGTTGGTTTCTTGCATTTCTTGAAGTTTTAAAATGAACACTGTTTGACCAAGTTTTGATTGAGTCAGTAATGTTTGTGGGTAGCATTTCTGGAAACCCTCACGAGACTATAACTCGTCCACTAGAGGTAATCTAGGGGTTTAAAGCCTTGTTGCACGTTTAAGGTAAGTGCAACCGATGATTCCTGCGAAAGTGAGTTAGGATTTTCTTTTTATTGTTTTGCTCGAGGACTAGCAAAATATAGGTTTGGGGGTATTTGATATTCACATAATTATTACAGAATATATCCCTTAATTTGTACATGTTAGTGTTTCGATTATTATATTTTATAGTAATTATTTCGTTTTAATATCTTTGCAGGAATTTGAGCTTAAACGATGAATCCATATTAAGCAGTCACAAACGACAATTAGGCAATTTCAATGGTGGTATAAAACAAATCACAAACCTAAACCCAACACCTAGCTCACAACCTAAAATCCACAAACCTACACCCAACACCTATCTCTTAACCTAAAATCCACAAACCTACACTCAACACCTAATTCATAACCTAAACCTCATCCATAACCTAATCCATAACCTAAAACCATACCCAATCCTACCCTCATTGATGAATCTTCCCCTCATCTCATCCTTATTCATCTTAGCTATTTTCTATAAATAGAGGATAATGGGGTGAGAAAAGGGGGAGAAAAGAGAAGGGAAAAGAAGCAAATTAGGAAAAATTCAATCCTCTTTCTCTCAAATTCATCTCACCCTCACCACCATCACCAATCACTCTTCCACTCACTCAGCAGTCACCTCACCCTCGCCACCACAGTCTCCTCGCCATCACTATCGCCACCACCGAGCACCACCACCACTTCCGCCACCGTCATCACGCCACCACCACAAAACAGGGGCGTGACAACCCTGTTTCGTGTCCAAATTTCATTCCGCCACCACTATCTGATTCTCTCTCCTGTCCACACAACCTCCACCAACCGCCGCGACCGAGCCACCTCAACAGACTGCGAAACAGAGCCGCACGCGACTCTGTTCCGCCTCGCCACAGTCCGTCTTCCTCCCCTCTCTCGGCCTCTCTTCGTCTCGACCTCCTTCCTGTCCTCATCTATTGCGACCACCGTCACCACCACGACCGAACACCACCGCCATCTCCTCGCGAAACAGAGTTCGCACGCGGAAACAGGGAGTATTTCTCCGAGTTCTCTCTCTCTGTTTGGGAGTTTATTATTGACTCTCTCTCTCTTTTGCAGGTTCTGGAAGCGATTTGAGGTCGAGAACGGTCGCGAGGAGCGAAGAAAGGCCGCGAGCAGGGCAGCTGTCGCGCTGGAGAAGACGACCAGAGCGAGCGCTACTGTAGCAGAGGCGGGAATCGGTTAATTCGGTTATTTGGCTATTCGCACCCCCGTTGTCTGTAAGAGCCACCACAGAGTGTTTTGGACCAATTTCCTCGGGATTCGTGTCGGACCACTTGCTGACCTGCTGAGTGCCACCACATCGAGTTTGTGACGAACTAAATGGGTTGTATAAATTAATTTGATTCATTTTACTAAATTGTTTACTTAATTGTTAATTGCAATTTATTTCTGAATTTTTGATAAATTGCTTTCACCTTGCATGTTCGAGTAATTAAACTTGATATGCTTGGTAGTTAGAATTACCCTTTATCAATATTCAAAGCATGTGCTAAAAATATTAAGCTTAAACTTTGATTAAGTGTGCCCTAAAAAGACACTTAATACTTGGTAAAAGCGTATTTGCTTGAAATACTTTGTTAAGGTTTAAAAGAACATGATATAATTTAAATTGGATTTTAACGATCACATATTCGGTGTAAGCAAGGGATTTTCATCCCTAAAGCTTCTCGTAAATTCAGTAATTTAGATTAAATAATTTTGCTAACTCATTGGTGAGTCCAAGCCCACCAAACCCATCTCATTTCATCTATCTTTTATTTTTTTTATTTTTAATTTATTTTTAGTTTAGTTTTAAAAATGTTGTAACCCCCTTTCCTATAAATTAGTTTAATTAAATTCTAAATTTCAATTGCATCCACCTTCTTCGTGGGATCGACCCGTACTTGCCGTTGTCTACCAGTTAGGCACCGTGCACTTGCGGTTATTACAAGTGGGCTGAATTAACCTATTAATTTAGGTTAGTTAAACTCGCATCAAGTGGTAACACCGCTCTCCCTTGCCCATTTCCTCGCTGGTTTCCTCAACAATAAGAAAAAGCGATATGGATATGCAATTGTCTTTCTTGTAATTGTGCTATTGTAAAACTGATTAAACAATTTGTGAACCAACAACTGTTAGTTGTCAATGGAATTAACCTTAGGATTATCAATACGAATTACTTGATTTTGTGAATCGAGAATGTTTTTGCTTTTAAGGACGGTCAGATGCTAGAACCTTGTGTATACTGTATAAAATGGTGATGAAATAAATAATGTAGCATACACAGTCAATATCTATCATTTCGATCCAGAGATATAGAAACTATGAAGACTCTGCTTTTTTAAAAGTAATCAAACACTTTAAACTGCTAGACTATTTTCAGGTGTGTGGCGTTACTGATGATGTTATACCCTGACAACTCTACCTATCCTTTTTTCTGTTTTTTTTTTTTTTTTTTTTGGTCCTACTGTATATATTGAATTATTATGGTATGCACAGGGTTAACAGGAAAATTTCATTCTACAACACAACTTTTAATTAGAGAAGGATCTTCACGAATATCTTCTTCCTAAACTACACCGTCGATGGCCTGGTCGAACTATGACTCCTGCACTATAAATAAGACATGAGATTGATAAGCTAAGATAGGCTACAATTTCCCTGTTTATAGCATTACACATTCCTTAGATCCTTGTTTGACTTTAGCATCAGAGTGTCATCGGCCACCACAACGGTGGTCCATGGCTCACGTGCATTTTTTGTACAGGTCAGTAGGTCCGCATGTCAAGGTCAAAACAGAGAGTGAAAAATGACTGCATCAACTATCATCCTTTAAAGTACTTAACCAATATGAGGATCATAAATGATGATGCATAAAAACGGTCACACCCTTGAGTCGTACACATGTCATGATGATATTGAGGAACTACAAGTTCAAGTAATAGCCCAATACGGATCCAGCCCGAGAGGTTCTCAGCCCGCTCAACTTCGGCCCCTCAGACAGGCCCAAACTCTCACAGCATGCTAGGCCCACACATCTCACAGCTATCCTTGATACCCATAAGTTCTTTTCAGGCAAGTATCTCGAGGATTTGCTTCGGATGGGCAACCACTGCTGCTCTTAAACACTACAGTGTCTTCCACACAAGGAAACTCCCTTCCACGGAATGCTCTCGGATTGAGAACTATCTCCCGCATATCTAGGAGCATGGTCGTAGTGAGTGCGGCCACGGTTCCTGCCACTTCCTTTACTAGGCTCAGCTCTTTTATTTATGTACCTTCCCCTGATAAGGGGTGAACTTTGTACTCATTTTGTTTGACTGTTAATGAAAACAATTTTATTCATTTTGTGGTCGTTGTCTCTCCTGTATGTTTGCCTAGTCGTCTTGCTTTGGCATAGGCTGGTTGAATCAATAGGACGTCGAGCGGTCTGTCTGTAGTTGAGAGCTTGACCCCCAAGGTAAGCTGCTTGAGGAATACCTTTCGAGCAACGTGAACTACAAGTTCGATGAGTAAAAATTTTGTGACTACGCTGAAGAGCAGTAGTCATGTGGCGAGTCGTCGACATCTGTTAAGGACTGACTAATCTCCCACCTTTCGGACCATCTATACCCGCAGCAGAGTGGGGGCTACAAGTCCGAGATAAAGGGGTTCGACGACTAGGCTGAAAAGCAGTGGTCCCATGGCAAGCCGTCAGAATCAGTTTGGAACTGACTAGGCTCCCACCTTCCAAATCATCTACACCTGTGTGCATCAAGCTACAATTTTCGGGAGTTTTTCGGCGGCCACATTGAAAAGCAGTGGTCCCGTGGCGAGCCGACGGAATCATTTAGCAACTGACTAGGCTCCTACCTTCTAGACTATGTACACTTGCACAGTGGGGTTCAAGGTCAGTGTTGGTAATTCGGCGACCATGCTGAAAAGTAGTGGTCTCGTGGCGAGTCATCGAAATCAGCTCGGGACTGACTAGCCTCCCACCTTCTAAACTATCTACACCCGCGCAGTGGGGCTACAAGTCTAGGGTTGGTAATTCGGCGGTCACATTGAAAAGCGGTGGTCCCGTGGCGAGCCGTCGAAATCACTTCGGGACTGACTAGGGTCCCATCTTCTAAACTATCTACATTTGTGCAGTGGGGGCTACAATTTCAGGGTTGATAATTCGGCGGACACGCTGATAAGCGGTGGTCCCGTGGTGAGCAGTCGAAATCATTTTGGGACTGACTAGGCTCTTACCTTCTAAACTATCTACACCCGCGCAGTGGGGGCTACAAGTTCAGGGTTTCAATCAGAAGCTTTCGTTGCCAGTCGTCATCAGCTAGGCTTACCTGAATAAGTTCGGCGACCGCTGACCACGAAGGGGGCAACGGTCCCCGGCGAGTCGTCGTCACCAAGCGTGACAACGCTAATGAGACTCCCACATCCTAAACCGTCGAAATCAGCGGTAGGCGGACTAGGTGTCAAGGTGAACCAGAAGCCATCGTCATCAGCCTTGGCTGACTAAGCTTGCCTGGTTGGAGGGAGGTTCTATCTGCTATGGGTGTGTGCGAACCTACGTCCATAAGCATGGTGCGTTGTGTGGACGAAGTTACCTTAAATCAGATAGTGATCCGTAAGTACGATCCGTGAGCCAAAGTTGGTTGAAATTTCTAGTGCTCGTGTCAGGCATGTGACAAGATACCAATTGGATAATGGGCCGAGCCTTGCGGCCCGCAGAGAAAAAGCTAGGGTTTTCTGCTTGGATGCGCTACGTGCATGGCGTTGATTGGTTTCTTACTGGCGTGGGTTTCCTGATTGAACACCTACATTTTGATGCAAGTTGAAACCCAATACTTCTTAATTCCCCATCCACCGACAAGACTCTTTTTATAATTTTCCATACGAAAATGGAGTTTTTTGTGGGTAACAATACGTGCCGAATCCATCTCCAAAATTGATCTTGTTGCCCCCTATTCCAAAAAATCTCACAAGTAGAACTTATAGAAAATTTACAGTTATTGCTAGGGATCCAAATTTTAATATCCTTTTTACCAATTTATCCACACAATCTTTGGCTGTAAAGATCTTGAGCTCTCCTTTGCATCAACACCAAGCGACTTGAAACTTTCTCTATGCCTAAGGGAAGGCCATTTATTATTTGCCTTTGCTCAACCAATTCGATGAAAAGTCTCACCTTCCGACCAATGTTCATTAAAAAAATTTAACATTACCAGTCCCAATCTTCCATGTAGAGTGTTCCACCATAAAAACCTTCAACTCCATCAGTTCCTTTATGTAAGGAACCTTATGAGAATTCACATTTTCAAATACTTCTTTCGCATAAAAACTGCCCATAAAGAGTTTGAGCTCATCAAATTCCATAAAGCCTTAACACTGGCATAGTATGCACGAGCATCAATAGGAGCACATGTCTAATCAGGATTAGTCTTCCCCCAGGAGAAAATAACCTCGCCTTCCAACCCTGAATTCTATTCTGAATATTGCTCACTAACCTGTCAAAAAAAACAATTTTACATTTACCTTGATATATGGGCACACCAAGGTATGTCAACGGAGAAGGCTTATAGTAGTATCCAATCCATTGTTTAGTAAGCACAAATCTTTCTACCCGCACTTTCTCATCCATCATAAACGAGCTCTTTTCTACATTAATTTTCTTACCAGAAGCTAAACAATATCTCTTTAGGAAATTCATGCAACCCACCATCGACCGTTTCTTACCATTCAGAAAAATCAAGAATCATCAACATATATATAATAAATGCGTAATTGGCATGTAAGCCTTAGGGGTATGATAATAACCAATTCCCCCCTTGTGATACGCTCTTTTGATGCCCCTGCTTAGAACTTATGTTGCAATAAAAAATAATATTGGAGATAGAAGGTCTCCTTGCCTGAGTCCTCTAGAGGAGCGAAACTAACCATCATATCATATCTACCCTGGAGCAAAACTGAAAACCCACAATGAGCAATACAGTTAGAAATGAGATGACATATTTTGTTATCAAGTCCAAATCTCTGAAGCACAACCATAAGGTAACTCCATTCAATTCTATCATACGCCTTCTCCATATCCAACTTAAGGATAACGTTATTGCCAATAACCTTTTTACCAATGGATCTCATTAATTCTTGAGCCAAACCTATGTTCTCTGAAATAAGTCTGCCTTTAACAAAGGCTCCATGCTCCATAGAAATAATCTTTGGCAGAAAGCTTGCCAGTCGTCACTAAGAATTTTACTAAAAACCTTGTATATCACGTTACAAAGGCTAATAGGCCTAAATTTAGAGAAGCAAGAGGGTCCTCTACTTTGGGGACGAGTGCCAGAAAATTAGCAATGCATAGACTGGCATAAAATGACATTCAAAAAACTCCTTTGTTGCTTGCCACATTTGGTGGAAATCCTTGATAAGATAAACTCGATAAACTAGTCATTAATTATTTCTAATCAGGTCTCTATCTCTTTGTGATCAATCTGTATTAAGAGAATTGAAGTGTTTGTATTTAAAGAATTTCAAGCAGGCGGGGTGTGCCACTTGCTTTAAATTACTAAAGTCTCGAGTTTTTAAATTACACAACAGTGGTTGAAGTTGAATACTCATGGCGTCTGGTGAGGTGCAACTGGTGCATGGGATTTAGGCATGCATCCTCAAGTTGCCCCAGAAATAAGAAACCAAGTCCCAAAAACATATCTTACTGGAGGCAGAAGGATAGTGAAAAAACAAACAACGAGGTGGAGAAACCAAACACTGAAGAGGGATGGACTAAACCAAAAAGTAAACACACTTTCAAACAGAAAACAAAACCTACCCAAACAGGAGAGGCAGGAGTAGATGCAGTTTCGGTCCTTGCAGGTAGCATCAATGCACTACCCACTGAGGAAACGGAGGTAGTTGCAGTAGTAGATCTGGAAACTGAACCAAACCAGGAAGAGCCTCTATGTGCAGATACAGAGATGGCAGTGCTGGATGTTGATGAAGGTACAAAAGCAACTCCCAATGATGAGGCGTTAGCAGTGACAACTACAGAAGCAGAAATGACTCCAAAAGTTGGGAAAACTAGGATCAATGAAAATGAGTCGGAGGATGGCAATGAAAGTGATATGATAAGTCGGGATCAGGGGGAAGAACAACCGTAGTCTCCAAGAACCCCAATCAACGTCCAATTGGTTGCTACCTCATCATCTTTGGATGAATATATATTCCAAGTGGAGGGTGTAAGTACTCCCATCACCTTATCTAAGGTTAAAAACTCTTTGAAAATGGTAGAAGATTATGAGAAGGGGTACGAAGTTAACAATGCAAATAAATAAGCAATAGAGAAATGCAGTGACATGGAAGATGTAGTGAAGAGAGACCTGCTAAATCTAATAGCTGATTTGGAAAGGGAAACTTCTATGGTGGGTCAAAGTAAGGTAATCGCCACTCAGTCTCCTAAGGGAGACTCTCCTCGAAGATCTTCCCGATCCAGGAAAGCAAACCCTAAATGAAAAAAAAAAATCCTCATCTTCAATACAATTAATTACAGTTAAGGATGTTATACTTGAAGGGGCCATAGGCAATCTATGAGTTTTCAATTGGATGTTACATTTTCATTATGATAAATAAGGTTGTGATTGATTTCAAGGCAAATTTGTCATGAAAAATTATGAAAAAAAGAACCAATTTAAGATAAAGAGGGAAAAAGGGTAATCACTATATTGAGGTCGAAGATGACTTTATCTTTGGCTAAAATTTTCTTAGCTCCCCTTGATTTTATTTTATTTTAATCAAAACCAGCCAAGGGGATAGCAATTTGTTGGAAACAATCTATAACAATGAGGGGATGAGATTAATATGAGGATTGTTGAACGCAGTGTTCTTAAGATAATATTCGATTTGTCTCGGTGCAACGTTGATGGTCATTAGTCTCCCAAGATACAACAAATTCCGTCTTTGCTCCTATTTGTTTGAATGTAAACTTTGCTTCTGTGCTAGTTATTGTTGTGACGATGAATTGATATTTCTTTTCGATATCTCAAATGACAAGTTTGAGATTCTCCTTAAAACATTACGTACCTGCTGCTGGTTGTTGTTGTAATGATAAAACATTATGTGCCTACTGCCAGAAGACACACGAGACTAAGGAAATCTTCACTTATTAGTGAGTTTTCCCTGATCCTATCCAAGCCGGTCGGCGGCCTGTGTGTGATGTATTTAACATTATACTTTACATAATAGAGGTAAGCTGGTTGTCCGTAATAGTCATTATCGACTATCCCACTTTTTTTTATCTATTGAAGGACAACACCACCAGGTCCAGGGCTCCCATACTTCATTTCCCTCAATCCTCCATATTCTTGAAATAACTATTACGGACAACCAGCTTACCTCTTTCTCCTCAACATCTCAACCTCAAGCCCCTTTGACTACCCCCATTGAGACTAGAACCCCCCTTTTGGAAATGATCTATGCCCAACTTCAGTCAGCCTGTAACCATACACTTAACCATAGATCTAACCAACTCCATCCACTACCCCTTAGTTTGGACCAGACCACTTATTGGTTTTGTCTGCCCTCTATGGTTGATGAACACATTGAAATTTTACCTATGCTCTACTGAATTTTAGTTTTATAGATAATAGTTAATTTTGTTCTTCATTAACGCCCCTAAACAAGAAAATTTCACCATAAAATAATTTTATTAATAAAAAATGATATATCGATGCTATATTCTTTAGGTTGGAGCAACAAAGTTGAAATATCCCAAAGGCAACGACTAAATAACACCATCATTGTTGCTAAAGAAAACCACTATCCCACTTTTTTTTTATCTATTGAAGGACAACACCACCAGGTCCGGGGCTCCCATACTTCATTTCCCTCAATCCTCCATATTCTTGAAATAACTATTACGAACAACCATCTTACCTCTTTGTCACGAGCCATCTCTAAAAATATCCCTCACCAAGGCAACAAGGCATCCAAGGCATCATATGGACGCTGGGAGTAAGCCCGATGGAGCAGCAAGCATTTCGAGATGCCTCCGGAAGGTTCTAGAGTGCTCTTGGACATTCTAGCTTAGCTTTCTCTAGAGTGTTCTAGCATGGATGAGTCTAGAACACCCTTGTACAGATTTGTGTAGTATTTTCTAGAAGCCTCCTTGTAATTTCTGGTTCCTTTGGAGGTGGGAACTTTCTAGATGCATAGAGAATACTCCTTTGAAGGAGGATTGTGGAAGGTTCTAGGCTAGAAGCCTCTAGGACTTTAAGGGCCTATAAATAGGCCTTGGCATTCATTTGTACATATCAGAAAACACTTGTACAGCTCTCTCAAGCAATACAAAGCATTCTTTCAAAAGCCTAAACACTTGTGCCCTAGCATTTTCCTCACTTAAGCTTCCGTAGCATCACTTAGCATTAGCCAAGCATCGAAGTGCCTTGACTAGTTAGTCCGACGGGAGTGTGACGCTAGTGGGCAGCGTGTTAGCCAAGGGAAAAAGGTCAGCACGTGACACGTGGTATCAGAGCAGCGACGATCGTAGGGGCGGTCTTGCTGAAGTTGTGTTGTGCTAGCTGCTGTGTGTACGAAGGTTAGGTGCGGAACAATCTGATCATGTCGGGAAACAAAGAGAGTGTTGTTGGAGTGTCCGTGGTCGAGGAGACTGGAAGAAAGACTAGTCGGACCAGCATGCTTGAGGATCGTATGGCCAAGGTGGAGCTGACCGTGGGCGATCTCCAAGACAGCGTCGGGGAGATGGAACAGAAGGTTGAGTCCTTCAATGGGACGTTGGCTAGCGTCACTACGGATATCGAGCAACTCGATAGCCGCGTCCATGACCTTGAGCTTGACACTGTGGAAGCCAAGGACGAGACTCAACTTCTCGTCAACCAAGTTGCGGATGCCATGCGCAACGAGATGGGCCAGCTCAAGGACACGCTGATGGGGCAGCTCCAAGCCATCTGGGAGCAGGTTGAGTCCTTGCAATCGGACATCAACCTATGCAAGGCGGCTGTGGCAGGTAGTGCTACTGTACGAGAGGGACCAAGGATGAAGGTGCCCGAGCCGCCAAGGTACCATGGGAAGCGCGATGCTAGGGAGCTCGACAACTTCCTATGGAGTGTTGAAAAATATTTCGACGCGATGCGCTTGGATGACGATAAGTCCAAGATCACCACCGTCACCATGTACTTGGGAGATGATGCCATCCTTTGGTGGACGAGGCGCGTGTCAGGACTAGTACCATTGGTTAGGGAAACCAAGGTTCAGAGGCCTTTCAAGACTTTCCTAATGGTCTCAAAACTCAATGTTCCCTTTTGAAAAGTGCCCAAATGCTTAGCATCTATATTATAGGGGGAAGGTTTGAGCTCTTGACTGTGAGGACGTGTTGCCTCCATTGCATTGTCGGGCCAGACTGTACCGCTAGCATTTTTATTGTTTTCTTTGCATTGCTTTTCAACTTCAAACTTGTATTTTCATCGATCGATAGCATCAAACTAGTCTTGAGCAACGTCCTTCCGAACGTTCCTCCCCTTTGTAATCTATTGAATGTGAATGAGAGCTTTTACTGACTATTGTGCATTGTTATATTGTCTACAGATTGATATTGTGCATTCTCAAGTTAATATTTGTGCCCGTCAAAGTAATTACTCATAGGCTTACTAGTGAGTTGGATAGCTAGTGCTGCACGGATTACTAGTCCGTGACAGTTGGTATCAGAGCCAGAGCTTGTTGAATGCAAACCAGGATGCAGGAAATAAATGAGCGCCTTAGCGCTATGGAGGAATGACAGGCCAGTCGAATGCATAGACTGGAAAGCAGAATGGACCAGTTGAACACTTTGGGAGAACAGATTAGTCGGTTGGATAGACTCTTTTCACTGGCAGACAGAGTAGAGTTGCTGGCTGAGCACGTTGATAACTTAGAGGGACGAACAGTTGCAATGGAAGAATCGCCTCACCCCACAGCTCAGGTGATGAGTGACTTCCAATTACAGTTGGAGGAATTATTTGCAAGGGTTGGCTTGCTAACCAAGGCCACAGGGACGACAGATCACCCTAGGATGAAAGTACCCGAGCCAAAGTCATATGCTGGGGCACGAGATGGGAAGGAGTTAGAGAACTTCTTGTTTGATCTGGAGCAGTATTTTCGCGCGGTGAACCCTGATTCAGAAGAAGCCAAGGTTACCATGGCGACCATGTACTTAGCAGGTGATGCAAAACTATGGTGGAGAACCAAATATGCAGATATGGAAGAAGGTCGCATCCTTATTAGAACTTGGGCAGACCTCAAGAAGGAACTTAGAAGTCAATTCTTGCCTGAGAACACTCATTTCTTAGCAAGGAGGAAGCTCCACACCATCAAACAGACAGGCACTGTTCGAGACTATGTCCGACATTTCTCAACTTGCTTGCTAGATATTCGAGACATGTCTGAGAAGGACAAAGTTTTCTGCTTCATGGAACAAGCTCAGCCGCTTCTACAAGCAGAATTGCAAAGGCAGAAGGTGACAGATATTGCAAGTGCTATTGCGGCAGCAGAAAGGTTTAGCGATTATATGCCCATGACTGGATCCACTTCGCTCAATCACTCCACAGCTAGAACTGGCAGTACCAATTCAAGCTCAGGGTCGAATGCTCGCTCACCTCACCAAAACTGGGGAAACTCAAGTCAGAACCGAGGAAACTATAATTCCCGGCCGTCCAACCATAATTGGAGTTCCAACAAAAATTGGAATGCCAGCTCTAGCAACTCAAATTACAACAACAAAGGAGGACAAAACTACTCTGGGCAGTGGAGACCATCTGCCCCTGCCCCATGCATTCTTTGCAATAGCAGGGATCACCCAACAGGCAAATGTCCATCCAAACCAGCTCTACACTCATTAATGTCCTTGCTTCAAGCAGAACCTTCTAACCCGACCGCATCGAGCTCGAACCCCACCAACAGTGAGACCTCCCAAATGGGAGCTCTACGCAAGCTCAATGCTGTCAAAGGAGAAATGTATGAGCACCCACACAAGAAGGCTTTACAATACATCGACATCACTATCAATGGGTTCCCTTCCCAAGCATTGTTGGATTCCGGAGCGACAGACAATTTTATTGCCCCAGATGAAGCTAGACGTGTGGGTCTGAACTTAGAAGGAGATGTGGGTAAGTTGAAAGCTGTCAACTCTGAGGCAATCTCTATTAATGGTATGGCTAGAGCTGTGCCACTACAGGTTGGTCCATGGGAAGGAAGATCAAACTTCTTGGCCGTTCCACTTGATGATTTTAAGGTGATTCTTGGCCAAGAATTCTTCCGAGGAGCTGCAGCAGGACCATTACCTTTCATGGACTCCTTGGGGTTTTTCGGACCCAGACTACGCATTGTACCAACCTCAATTCGACCAACAACTCATGATAGAATATTGTCGGCGCTCCAAGTCAAGAGGGGCTTGGCCAAAGGAGAAGATACATACTTAGCTGTGGCAAAGCTAGAGATGGAAGATGATACTAGCAAAATCCCTGAGGAAGTTGCCCAAGTTATTGCTGAATTCTGCGAAGTGATGCCGAATGAATTGCCAAAGAATCTACCTCCCAGAAGGCTCATTGATCACGAAATTGAGTTAGTCCCTGGTGCCAAGCCACCCGCACGGAGTCCATATCGCATGAGCCCTCCAGAGCTAACCGAATTGAGAACACAACTAGATGGCTTGTTGGAGTCAGGATTCATTCGGCCCTCCAAAGCACCTTATGGGGCACCTGTTCTTTTTCAGCGGAAACATGATGGCAGTTTTCGCCTTTGTGTTGATTATAGAGCCTTGAACAAAGTCACTATAAAGAACAAATACCCGCTGCCGCTCATTGCAGACTTATTTGACCAACTTGGATCCGCCAGATACTTCACAAAACTCGACTTGAGATCAGGTTACCATCAGGTCCGCATTGCTGCCGGTGACGAGCCCAAAACTGCTTGTTCTACTAGATATGGGTCATATGAGTTCCTAGTAATGCCCTTTGGCTTGACCAATGCTCCAGCTACATTTTGCACCCTTATGAATGGCCTGTTCCGGCACCTTCTGGACAAGTCTGTGGTTATCTATCTTGACGACATTGTGGTTTATAGTGGGATTATAGAAGAACACCTGCATCATTTACGAGAAGTGTTCCAAATCCTTAAGGATAATCATCTCTTTGTCAAGAAGGAAAAGTGCTCATTCGGCCAGACCCAGATCAATTTCTTGGGTCATGTTATTGGCAATGGCAAGATTCGGATGGACATGGAGAAAGTCAAGACAATCCATGATTGGAACTCTCCTAAGAATGTGTCTCAACTACGTTCTTTCCTTGGACTCGCAAACTATTATCTTCGCTTCATAAGGGACTACTCTAAGAGAGCTGTTGCCCTGACAAATTTGTTGAAACAAGACCGAACATGGGAATGGGATAGGCAGTGTGAAGCTTCATTTCAAGACTTGAAATCGGCCGTGATGAAAGATCCAGCATTGGCCTTGCCAGACATCACCAAGCCCTTTGAAGTACAAACAGATGCATCTGATTATGCCTTAGGGGGAGTTTTACTTCAAGATGGTCACCCAGTAGCATATGAGAGTCGAAAGTTGAATGACACAGAGTCTCGTTATTCAGCTCAGGAAAAGGAATTGCTAGCCATTGTACATTGTTTACGGGTGTGGAGACACTACCTCTTGGGATCTCAAGTTCTTGTTAAAACGGATAATGCTGCAGCAAGCCATTTCCTTACTCAAAAGATGCTCACCTCCAAGCAATCTCGATGGCAGGAAAAATTAGCAGAATTTGACTTAGTATTGGAATACAAGCCAGGGCGCACTAACAATGTAGCTGATGCACTCAGTAGAAGGGCAGACCTTGCAGTGCTAACCCATACTGGTCCGAGTCACACCATCTTGGAGAAGATCAAAGTAGGCCTACAGATAGATCCACAAGCGAAGGCGATTACAGAGTTGATCAAGCAGGGCAAAACTCGACGGTTCTGGATAAAAGATGGAGCAATACTCACAACTGGTAATCGCCTCTATGTTCCGAGAACTTCTGGTTTGAGGAAATAACTTTTGAGAGAATGCCATGACACCCATTGGGCGGGACATCCAGGTTGGAGACGGACATTTGCATTGCTAGAGAGGGGGCACTATTGGCCGCAGATATAGGAGGATGTAATGGCCTATGTTCGAACATGTCTTATTTGCCAACAAGATAAGGTTGAAAGAGATCGACCAGTAGGCTTACTAGAGCCCCTGCCTGTTCCAACTCGTCCTTGGGAAAGTGTTTCCATGGACTTCATTACTGGGCTACCGAAAGTGGAGGATTTCAGGAGTATCCTTGTAGTTGTTGACCGATTCTCAAAGTATGTGACCTTTGTGCCGACCGGACTAACTTGCACAGCCGAAGATACGGCGCAATTGTTCCTCAAGCATGTAGTGAAGTATTGGGGACTGCCCGAAAACATTGTTAGCGATCGTGATGCTCGATTCACAGGAAAGTTCTGGAAGGAGCTGTTCAAGCTCTTGGGATCCAAACTTAATATGTCGACAAGCCAACATCCCCAATCTGACGGACAAACTGAGCGCTTTAACTCTATGCTTGAAGAATACCTTCGTCATTTTGTAAGTGCAAACCAGAAAAATTGGGTGGGACTACTTGATGTTGCACAATTCTGTTTCAACTTACAAAAGAGCTCAGCTACTCACTCCAGCCCCTTTCAGTTAGTCACTGGTCAGCAACCATTGACACCACATACAATGCTGACTGGATACCAAGGACCCAGCCCAAGAGCTCTTGAATTTGTCAAAGCCTGGCAGAAAAACATTGAAGTTGCTCGAGCCTATCTTGAGAAAGCCTCCCGTCACATGAAGAAATGGGCCGACAAGAAATGACGAATCGACCCTTTTGAAGTCAGGGACTTGGTATTGGTGAAGCTAGATATGTTCAACAAGTATAAACGGACAGCTAGAGCACACAACAATCTGTTTCGCAAGTATGAGGGACCGGTACAGATTATTGAGAAAGTAGGCAAAGTCTCCTATCGCGTCACGTTACCACATTGGCTCCGTTTCACCCATCCTGTCTTCCATGCAAGTAACTTGAAGTCTTACCATGCAGATGCCGCTGATCCCACAAGAAATGTATCTACCCGAGCATTGCCTAAGCATCCTACTAAGCCAGATCGAGAAGTGGAAGAAATCTTAGCTGACCGCCTCATCAACAACACGGGTCCGGATAGAGAGTATTTGGTCAAGTGGCAGGATGAACCTCCTTCAGAGATCAGTTGGGAGCCAGTCGAGCACCTGCTGCCATACCTCTCAAAGCTGGAAGAGTACTTGGAAAAGTTCGCTGCGAGGGCGTCAGTGAATTGAGTGTGGGAGAGTGTCAGGACTAGTACCATTGGTTAGGGAAACCAAGGTTCAGAGGCCTTTCAAGACTTTCCTAATGGTCTCAAAACTCAATGTTCCCTTTTGAAAAGTGCCCAAATGCTTAGCATCTATATTATAGGGGGAAGGTTTGAGCTCTTGACTGTGAGGACGTGTTGCCTCCATTGCATTGTCGGGCCAGACTGTACCGCTAGCATTTTTATTGTTTTCTTTGCATTGCTTTTCAACTTCAAACTTGTATTTTCATCGATCGATAGCATCAAACTAGTCTTGAGCAACGTCCTTCCGAACGTTCCTCCCCTTTGTAATCTATTGAATGTGAATGAGAGCTTTTACTGACTATTGTGCATTGTTATATTGTCTACAGATTGATATTGTGCATTCTCAAGTTAATATTTGTGTCCGTCAAAGTAATTACTCATAGGCTTACTAGTGAGTTGGATAGCTAGTGCCGCACGGATTACTAGTCCGTGACAGCGCGAGTCGGATATCAAGAAGGGTCTTTGCTCGCTTAAGACTTGGGACGAGTTCAAGGCGGATTTCAAGCGGCAATTCTATCCGGAGAATGCGGAGGAAGTTGCTATGAAGAGGCTGTGTGGACTGAAGCATACGGGGTTGATCAAAGAATACGTCAAACAGTTCACTTCTCTTATGCTTGAAGTCTCGGACATGCCGGAGAAGACTCAGCTCGTCTACTTCATGGATGGACTACAACGATGGGCTGAGCAAGAGTTAAAGAGACGCAACGTTCAATCACTTGCGGAGGCCATCGCAGTTGCCTAATCCTTGTTCGAATATAAGGCTGATTCGAAAAGCCACAAGGGCGACAACAAGAGTGGCGGCGGTAGCAAGGGAAAAGGTGGGGGAGCAAAACCCACTGAAAGAAGCAGCAGTAGCAGCGGCGGCAAGCAGTTCGAAAGGAAGGACAAAGCCAAGCAGTCCTTTTCGGATAGCAAGGTGAAAAACCGCGACTGCTTCTTGTGCGGAGGGCCGCACTGGGCTAGGGAGTGCCCACAACGACAGAAGCTCAATGCAATGATCGCTGGCAAGAGTGGATCGTCCGGGGAATCATCGGGGGATGAGGCGCAAATGGGGACTTTGCGCTTGCTAAGCAGCATCAAGGCTACGGTGAAGCAAAGCAACGTGGCTAAGGTAAGTACGCTGCCCCGTTCGAAGAAATCCGCTCTTATGTTTGTGGAAGCCAAGGTAAATGGCAAGGCTTCAAAGGCACTCGTCGACACGGGTGCCACACACAACTTTGTTGTTTTGAAGGAGGCAACAAGGCTGGGCGTGCAGTACACCAAGGAGCCAGGCACCTTGAAGACCGTCAACACAGCACCGGTGCCTATCCATGGTGTAGCACGGGGCGTCTCCCTTCATTTGGGCGAATGGAAGGGGACGGTGGACCTGACTATCGTCACGATGGACGACTTCTCATTGGTGCTGGGCATGGAGTTCATGGATACGGTGAAGCCATGGACATTAGAAAGGGACGGGTCGATGACTATTGCAAAGGATCGAGAAGCATGCTCTGTCCCTGTCACTCGGGAGATCGTGGAGGCCATGATGTTGTCAGCCATTCAAGTGAAGAAAGGCGTGCAAAAGGGGCGAGCAACATTTGTGGCCACGTTGATCGAAGATGGGCCTCAACCCAGCGAGGTTCCGAAGGAGGTAGCTGCGGTTTTGAAAGAGTACAAAGATGTCATGCCTCTAGAGCTACTCAAGAGACTTCCTCCAAGAAGGGAAGTCGATCATATGATCGAGCTGGAGCCAGGGGCTAGGCTTCCAGCCATAGCGCCTTATCGGATGGCACCGCCAGAGTTGGAAGAGCTACGCAAGCAACTCATGGAGCTGCTGGATGCGGGGTTCATTTGGCCATCCAAGGCCCCATTCAGTGCACCAGTATTGTTCCAACGCAAGCACGACGGGTCCTTGCGTATGTGCATCGATTACCGAGCACTTAACAAAGTAACCATCAAGAACAAGTATCCAATTCCTTTGGTTGCCGATCTTTTCGATAGGCTCGGTAAAGCCAGGTACTTTTCTAAACTGGATCTCCGATCGGGGTATTGGCAAGTGCGCATAGCCAAAGGAGATGAGCCAAAGTCGGCATGCGTCACTCACTATGGGTCTTATGAGTTCTTGGTGATGCCTTTTGGTCTCACCAATGCCCCGGCTACTTTCTGCACTTTAATGAACATAATCTTTCAGCCTTTCTTGGATAAGTTTGTAGTCGTCTATCTCGACGATATCGTCGTGTATAGCGACAACTTGGAAGAACATGTGCATTACTTGCGACAGGTTTTCCAAGCATTGCGGGAGAGCGAGCTGTACGTGAAATTGGAGAAGTGCTCGTTCGCCCAAGATGAGGTGTCTTTCTTGGGGCATCGCATCAAGGCTGGAAAGATCATGATGGAACGAGACAAAGTGCAGGCCATCAATGAATGGGAGCCACCCAAGAACGTTTCGGAGCTACGTTCTTTCCTTGGGCTAGCCAATTATTATCGGAGATTCATTTTGAGCTACTCGGCAAGAGCAGCCCCACTGACCGACTTGCTGAAGAAGAAGGTGCAGTGGCATTGGAGTGAGAAATGCCAAGAAGCGTTCGATGATTTGAAGAAGGCAGTCACCGAGGAACCTGTCTTGGCCTTGCCCGATTATGCTAAGTCGTTCGAACTTCACACCGATGCATCAGACTTTGCCATCGGAGGGGTGCTTATGCAAGAGGGGCATCCCATAGCCTATGAGTCTCGCAAGCTCAATGATACCGAGAGACGGTATCCGGTGCATGACAAGGAGATGACAGCCATCATTCATTGCTTGCGGACTTGGAGGCACTATTTGCTTGGGAGTCGGTTTACCATCATGACCGACAATGTGGCTACGAGTTATTTTCAAAATCAAAAGAAGATCAGCCCCAAGCAAGCTCGGTGGCAAGATTTCTTAGCGGAGTTTGATTATGTCATGGAGTACAAGCTGGGCAAAGTTAATGTTGTTGCTGATGCTCTCAGCCGAAAGGCCATGCTCGCTAGCGCAAGCAGCGCCGCTAGCAACCTTCTTGATCGGATCAAGGAGGGGACTTCTCAAGACCCCTTGGCCAAGGGACTCATGGAGATGGCCAAGGAGGGGAAGACTCGACGGTTTTGGGGTAGAGGATGGGGTGCTCTACATCGTCGGTCGTCGCATTTATGTGCCTAAGTGGGATAATCTTAGGCGAGACATCATGAAGGAGTGCCAACCAGAAGGATTGGGCCAAGTTGATGGACGTGGCTCAATTCTCATTCAACTTGCAGCGGTCCGAAACGACGCAACAAAGTCCGTTCGAGATCGTCATGGGCCAGCAGCCCTTGACTCCACAAGCCGTTGCGACGGGCTACACGGGTAGCAGCCCCGCTGCGTACAAGCTTGCACGAGGGTGGCATGAGCAGCTTGATATAACGAAGGCGTACTTGGACAAGGCGTCTAAGAAGATGAAGAAGTGGGCAGACAAGTATAGACGCCCTCTCGAGTTCCAAGTGGGCGAGATGGTCATGGTCAAGTTGCTGCCACAACAGTTCAAGGTCTTCCGCTCGGTGCACAAGGGACTAGTGCGGAAGTACGAGGGGCCATTTCCCGTCCTACGGAAGGTCGGGAGAGTTTCTTACAAGCTTGAGTTGCCGCCCAAACTCAAGATTCATCCGGTGTTCCATGTGAGCATGCTCAAGCCCTACCATGGTGATAAAGAAGATCCAACGAGGGGCGAGTCACATCGGGCACCAACCGCCGTCGTGGCTTCCTTTGATCGAAAGATCGAGAGCATCGAGGCAAAGAGGCTCATCCGACGGAGGGGTGTGCCAAGCTATAATGAGTATCTCATTCGATGGAAGGGACTACCAAACAGTGAGGCCTCATAGGAGAAAGAGGACGACCTATGGCAATTCCGGGGCAAGATCGCGGAGTTCGAGGCACGGTCTTGACGGGGTCGTCAAGGACTTGGGTGGGGGAGAATTTCACGAGCCATCTCTAAAAATATCCCTCACCAAGGCAACAAGGCATCCAAGGCATCATATGGACGCTGGCAGTAAGCCCGATGGAGCAGCAAGCTTTTCGAGATGCCTCCGGAAGGTTCTAGAGTGCTCTTGGACATTCTAGCTTAGCTTTCTCTAGAGTGTTCTAACATGGATGAGTCTAGAACACCCTTGTACAAATTTGTGTAGTATTTTCTAGAAGCCTCCTTGTAATTTCTGGTTCCTTTGGAGGTGGAAACTTTCTAGATGCATAGAGAATACTCCTTTGAAGGAGGATTGTGGAAGGTTCTAGGCTAGAAGCCTCTAGGACTTTAAGGGCCTATAAATAGGCCTTGGCATTCATTTGTACATATCAGAAAACACTTGTACAGCTCTCTCAAGCAATACAAAACATTCTTTCAAAAGCCTAAACACTTGTGCCTTAGCATTTTCCTCACTTAAGCTTCCGTAGCATCACTTAGCATTAGCCAAGCATCGAAGTGCCTTGACTAGTTAGTCCGACGGGAGTGTGACGCTAGTGGGCAGCATGTTAGCCAAGGGAAAAAGGTCAGCACGTGACATCTTGCTCCTCAACATCTCAACCTCAAGCCCCTTTGACTACCCCCATTGAGACTAGAACCCCCCTTTTGGAAATGATCTATGCCCAAGTTCAGTCAGCCTGTAACCATACACTTAACCATAGATCTAACCAACTCCATCCACTACCCCTTAGTTTGGACCG
>OY747137.1:62013661-62062196 GCA_963556465.1 Berberis vulgaris | reverse complement strand
AGATCTATGGTTAAGTGTATGGTTACGGGCTGACTGAAGTTGGGCATAGATCATTTCCAAAAAGGGGGGTTCTAGTCTCAATGGGGGTAGTCAAAGGGGCTTGAGGTTGAGATGTTGAGGAGCAAGAGGTAAGCTGGTTGTCCGTAATAGTCATTTCAAGAATATGGTGGATTGAGGGAAATGAAGTATGGGAGCCCCGGACCTAATGGTGTTGTCCTTTAGTAGATAAAAAAAAAAGTGGGATAGTGGTGTCCTTCAGCAACAATGATGGTGTTATTTAGTCGTTGCCTTTGGGATATTTCAACTTTGTTGCTCAAACCTAAAGAATATAGCATCGACATATCATTTTTTATTAATAAAATTATTTTATGGTGAAATTTTCTTGTTTAGAGGGGCGTTAATGAAGAACAAAATTAACTATTATCTATAAAACTAAAAATTCAGTAGAGCGTCGGTTAAATTTCAAAGTGTTCATCAACCATAGAGGGCAGAAAAAACCAATAAGTATTAAAAATAAATAATTAAAAATATAATAAATACAACAAAAAATTTTGTAACTATTATTATATATTCGAAAAAATTGAATTTAAAACCTAAAAATCCTACTTCCAAAATTTTAAATTAAAAATACTTCATACAAAGTCTCAAATCAATAACATGAGTAATCTTCTTTCTCTCGATGTTTTGTTTAAGGTTTAATAAAATGTGATTGGGGTACACCAAACAATTTATAAAAACTAAATCTAAATTATAAAGTTTGGGGCATCGAGCCAAACAGTTAGGTACACATAGCAACACTTTGGATGGGGAAAAGAAGGGAAGTGGTGAGTGGTGTGGTGGAATGAAAAGGGTGTGAGGGAGGGGAGATGGGACGGGATTATAGGGAGGGGTGTTAAACTTTAAAGAGAGCACCTCGAGTGAGTGTTTTTTGAAGAGACGCGTTTAACATTTTTTATTATTAAAATTGTCACGAGTTACTTTAGAAGACTCTTCTTCGTATAGATGATGAGTGGATAATTGCTTCTAGAGTATGTTTTAGAATGGGCTATTGGACAGCTTTTGGCCTCCTAAATTTTGGTGGTCAATATACAAGGATATTATGCATGCTCTTAGGGTGTGTTTGAAATCAAGGGAAAATTATCTGAGAAAATTTGCCAAAAGTGAAAATGGAGAGAAATGAAAGAGGAAGAGATAATGAAAAATATGAATTATACGTGATCATTATGTTGGAAATTTATGTACTTCCATAAGGTTGAATGAGGCAAATCTTATTTATTTAAACTAATTACACAAGGTTCGTTTTAGTTGACAAATACTTTAGTCTCATATCTATTATGTAAAGTAGTTTAAATATTATGTACCTGTTACATAGGGTGTGCCTCAAGGAGTACAATAGGTCCTTATAATCGGAGATTGTCGATAATGTGTATAATGTTAAATACATCACACACAGGCTGCCGACCGGCTTGGATCGGATCGGGGCAAACTCACTAATAAGTGAAGATTTCCTTAGTCTCGTATGTCTTCTGGCAGCAGGCACATAATGTTTTATCATTACAACAACAACCAGCAGCAGCTATGTAATGTTTTAAGGAGAATCTCAAACTTGCCATTTGAGATATCGAAAAGAAATATCAATTCATCATTACAACAACAACTAGCACACAGAAGCAAAGTTTACATTCAAACAAACAGGAGCAAAGACGGAATTTGTTGTATCTTGGGAGACTAATGACCATCAACGTTGCACCGAGACAGATCAAATATTATCTTAAGAACATTGCGTTCAACAAGCCTCATATTAATCTCATCCCCTCATTGTTACAGATTGTTTCCAACAAATTGCTATCCCCTTGGCTGGTTTTGATTAAAAATAAAATCAAGGGGAGCTAAGAAAATTTTAGCCAAAGATAAAGTCGTCTTCGACCTCAATATAGTGATTACCCTTTTTTCCCTCTTTATCTTAAATTGGTTCTTTTTTTCATAATTTTTCATGACAAATTTGCCTTGAAATCAATCACAACCTTATTTATCATAATGAAAATGTAACATCCAATTGAAAACTCGTAGATTGCCTATGGCCCCTTCAAGTATAACATCCTTAACTATAATTAATTGTATTGATGATGAGGTTTTTTTTTTTTTTTTTTTTTTTTTTTCATTTAGAGTTTGCTTTCCTGGATCGGGAAGATCTTCGAGGAGCGTCTCCCTTAGGAGACTGAGTGGCGGTTACCTTACTTTGACCCACCATAAAAGTTTCCCTTTCCAAATTAGCTATTAGATTTAGGAGGTCTCTCTTCACATCTTCCATGTCACTGCATTTCTCTATTGCTTCTTTATTTGCATTGTTAACTTCGTACCCCTTCTCATAATCTTCTACCATTTTCAAAGAGTTTTTAACCTTAGATAAGGTGACGGGAGTACTTACACCCTCCACTTGGTATATATATTCATCCAAAGATGATGAGGTAGCAACCAATTGGACGTTGATTGGGGTTCTTGGAGACTACAGTTGTTCTTTCCCCTGATCCCGACTTATCATACTTTCATTGCCATCCTCCGACTCATTTTCATTGATCCTAGTTTGCCCAACTTTTGGAGTCATTTCTGCTTCTGTAGTTGTCACTGCTAACGCCTCATCATTGGGAGTTGCTTTTGTACCTTCATCAACATCCTGCACTTCCATCTCTATATCTGCACATAGAGGTTCTTCCTGGTTTGGTTTGGGGGCAACTCTGAAGAAAAAAAAAATGTGAAAAGAAAAGAAATTGTTTGTATACAGACTTGCTTGTATACGTGTGATATGATTATGGGTATGCAGACTTGCTTGCATATCGGTGCACCGTTCCATGTGTGTTCGGTTGTACGTGTAGATTTAGGAAGAATGCTTGCCATGGATTGAACTTCGGGTGTGATGACATGTTCCTCGAGGTGGCACCCCACTTGGAACATGTGCGCTCCGAGTGGTTTCGAAGGCAAGGGAGGCACACTTGGGTGAGGTGTGTTCGGCACAGGAAGTGAGTGCGATTGTGGAAAAGTAGCGAGATTTATTTTTGTGTATGTGCATGATTACCTTAAAGGAAGAAACTAAATGCTCATTCAACCATTGAATGAGAACTACATGTCTTCCTAAAGGTAGAAAATGTGTTTTGTTTAATATTTCAATAATAGTCTAATATGATTATGAATTGTATTGTTGTTGCATTTATGAGGATTGATAACTCATAAATTTTAGCTTTATTGCTGACCCGAGTGAGCTTTTGCTGCTTGGGTACATTCTTTTGGAATGTAACCGAGTAGTCTTTCAGGTTTAGAGATTTTGAACTGCGTACTGGAGTTTTGCTAGTGAGCTAGCAACGTCAGAGTCTCACCGGGTTAGATTTTTGTTTGTTTCAGATGTTTAGTTGTTGCTGCTATTTGTTTCTATTGTTATTGAATTCTCACGTCCCGAGTTTTGGGGGAAACGGATAATCCTACGTGGATTTTGGGATTTTCGTTTTCTTCGAAAATCGGGGCGTGACAGTAGTGCATTGATGCTACCTGCAAGGACCGAAACTGCATCTACTCCTGCCTCTCCTGTTTGGGTAGGTCTTGTTTTCTGTTTGAAAGTGTGTTTACATTTTGGTTTAGTCCATCCCTCTTCAGTGTTTGGTTTCTCCACCTCGTTGTTTGTTTTGTTACTGTCCTTCTTCCTCCAGTAAGTTATGTTATTGGGACTTGGTTTATTATTTCTGGGGCAACTTGAGGACGCATGCCTAAATCCCATGCACCGGTTGCACCTCACCGGACGCCATGAGTATTCAACTTCAACCACTGTTGTGTAATTTAAAGACTCGGTACTTTAGTAATTTAAAGCAAGTGGCACACCCCACCTGCTTGAAATTCTTTAAATACAAACACTTCAGTTATCTTAATACAAATTGATCACAAAGAGATAGAGACCTGATCAGAAATAATTAATGACTAGTTTATCGAGTTTATCTGATCAAGGATCTCCACCAAATGTGGCAAGCAACAAAGGAGTTTTTTGAAGTCATTTTATGCCAGTAGAGGACCCCTCTTGCTTCTCTGAATTTAGACCTATTAGTCATTGTAATGTGATATACAAGGTTTTAGTAAAATTCTTAGTGACGACTGACAAGCATTCTGCCAAAGATTATTTCTATGGAGCATGGAGCCTTTGTTAAAGGCAGACTTATTTCAGAGAACATAGGTTTGGCTCAAGAATTAATGAGATCCATTGGTAAAAAGGTTATTGGCAATAACGTTATCCTTAAGCTGGATATGGAGAAGGCGTATGATAGATGGGGTTACCTAATGGTTGTGCTTCAGAGATTTGGACTTGATAACAAAATATGTCATCTAATTTCTAACTGTATTGCTCATTGTGGGTTTTCAGTTTTGCTCCAGGGTAGATATGTTATGATGGTTAGTTTCGCTCCTCTAGAGGACTCAGGTAAGGAGACATTCTATCTGCAATATTATTTTTGATTGCAGCATAAGTTCTAAGCAGGGGCATCAAAAGAGTGTATCACAAGGGGGGAATTGGTTATTATCATACCCCTAAGGCTTACATGCCAATTACGCATTTATTATATGTTGATGATTCTTGATTTTTCTGAATGGTAAGAAACAGTCGATGGTGGGTTGCATGAATTTCCTAAAGAGATATTGCTTAGCTTCTGGTGAGAAAATTAATGTAGAAAAGAGCTAGTTTATGATGGATGAGAAAGTGTGGGTAGAAAGAGTTGTGCTTACTAAACAATGGACTGGATACTACTATAAGCCTTCTCCGTTTACATACCTTGGTGTGCCCATATATCAAGGTAAATGTAAAATTGTTTTTTTTTTTGACAGTTTAGTGAGCAAGATTCAGAATAGAATTCAGGGTTGGAAGGCGAGGTTATTTTCTCCTGGGGGAAGAATGATCCTGATTAGACATGTGCTCCTATTGATGCCCGTGCATACTATGCCAATGTTAAGGCTTTATGGAATTTGATGAGCTCAAATTCTTTATGGGCAGTTTTTTATGCGAAAGAAGTATTTGAAAATGCGAATTCCCATAAGGTTCCTTACATAAAGGAACCGATGGAGTTGAAGGTTTTTATGGTGGAACACTCTACATGGAAGATTGGGACTGGTAATGTTAATTATTTTTTAATGAACATTGGTCGGAAGGTGAGACTTTTCATCAAACTGGTTGGGCAGAGGCAAATAATAAATGGCCTTCCCTTAGGCATAGAGAAAGTTTCAAGTCGCTTGGTGCTGAAGCAAAGGAAAGCTCAAGATCTTTACAGCCAAAGATTGTGTGGAGAAATTGGTAAAAAGGATGTTAGAATTTGAATCCCTAGCAATAACGGTAAATTTTCTATAAGTTCTGCTTGTGAGATTTTTTGGAATAGGGGGCAACAAGATCGATTTTGGAGATGGATTCGGCACGTATTGTTACCCACAAAAATCTCCATTTTCGTATGGAAAATTATAAAAAGAGTCTTGTCGGTGTAATTTAAAGCAAGTGGCACAGCCAGCCAGCCTGCAAGACTTCAGTAGTAATTTAAAGCAAGTGGCACAGCCAGCCAGCCTGCTTGAATTCCCTTAATACAGATTGATTACAGAGAGATAGTGACTTGATCAGAAATAATTATAATGAGTTTTTCATCGAGTTATACATTGAGTTCACCTGAGCAAGGATCTCCACCAAATGCGTCGATGCCAGCCACAGGTGCAGCAGGCCGTGATACTACTCACCACCAGGCAGCTGATCAGTGGTACACCTTAAACGGGGAAAAATTCAGGTGACCTAAACATCTATTTATTTTTTCTTAATATATTGCATCAAAAAGTTATTATTCTAAATTTGTTTCAATTCTGTAGTTTATGCACATATTTTACGATTGGCCAGGGTTTGATTCAACATTTTAATTACCTTAAATATATATTTAAATTACTTCCCATTTACCTAAGATTGACGGTCAAGTGTAAACTGTCATGTTTAATCTCTTGAGTTTTATCGATCAATAATTAAAACAGGGTGGTGGTTTTTCTGAGTATACCATACATTGAAAAACGAAAAAATAACCCTTTTAAATTTTTTTAAGAACTAGTTAAACTTTTATATAGCCCAAGGTTAAATATTCTTCCAGTTGGACTTGCCTATCTATGAGTACATTGCATAAGCATTTGATAAAATTTAGCCAACAAGCAACAACTATTAGTTGCAAGACTTGATTATTTATTGAAATAATGAAGAAAGTCCACCCTTTCCCCGCTAAACATGAATTATTAATTATAAACTTGAATTGATGGTCTTTGTTTTAAATGATCATCATAAGCTGATGATAAGACTTAGGATCGAGGAAGATCAAACTCTTCCAAACAGCAAGCAAATTGTTAGACCGGAGGAAGTACTACTGTCATCGGCAGTCACTGATCCAGGTGATAGCTCAACCTCTTGGTGTCTGTCTCTTCGTGGCCTTATTATAGAATAGAGTTTCTTAATTGGCTGTCTAAATGAATGTGAAAAATGGCTGATGGCGCATGTGTGTTTTGTAATTTCTAAATTTTTTTTGAAATTTACTTTGTTTTTGTGATTGAATATATTTCCGAAGTTTTCATGAGATTACTTTGTTTTTCTGAATTTTTTTGGATAAGTTGCGATTTATGGTCGATTTTTAAGGGTTTCAATTTTGAGGGAGAGGGAAGATATTCAAGAAGGAGGGAAGATTTGAATGAGGGGAGGGGAGACTTGAGTTTCGATTTAAATGAGAAAGAGAAAAATGTTGTTTCTTTGTTTATACAGGTGGTGTGGGAAAGAGTGATAGACGGTGGTGTGGAAAAAAAAATAGATGATGTGAAAGAGTTAAATGGTATGAAAAAACACTTTTGATAATGTGAAGTAGTCATTGCCCTTTTTTTTTTAAGATGTGACTTATGCACATATTTTACGATTAGCCAGGGTTTGATTCATTCATTTAAATTACCTTATGTATATAGTTTTATTAAATTACTTCCCATTGACCTATACTGACGGTCAAGGGTAGATTGTCATGTTTAATATCTTGAGTTTTGTCAGATAATAATTACAACAGGGTGGTGGCTTTTACTGAGTACCATACATCAAATAATTTTAATGTACAAAAAAAGAACATTATTCTTAAAAACTACTTAAAAACTAATGTATCAGTATATCTATTTTCATAGCAGTTTTGTAATTAGTTCAATGCATATTACTGGTGTTGCAGGATGTCATCAAGGATGGGGAGTAGAAGTGAAACAAACAATGGAGGAGATGCGGACATTGTCGAGGTGGTGTTGGCACGGTCTCTCAAAACAAGGTTGAGCAATGTTGCTCCATTAACCTCTGAGCGTTGTATCTACAGAGTTCCCATGCCATTGCCTGAAGTCAAACCAGAAGCATACACACCAAAACTAGTCTCGATAGGGCCTTTCCACCGTGGCTCACCAAGACTACAACCCATGGAAGTTCATAAATTACGATATCTACAAGATTTTCTCAAGAGAGATCCAGAAAAAACGATAGAGTTTTATATTGAAAAATTGAAAGGATTTGAAGAAAGAGCTCGTCAGCATTACGATGAAGAAATTAGTTACCTCACAAGTGATGAATTCGTAGAGATGCTCTTAATTGATGGTTGCTTCATCATCGAGTTCATGTTAAGGTATAGGGAAGTAGTGGGACCACGGGACAAGACTGACTTTTTATGGACTGCTCAGTCGATGAAATCACATTTGAAGCATGATATGCGTTTATTGGAAAATCAGCTTCCATTTTTCATCTTAGAATGCTTATTTGACCTACTCAATAATAGACCTGATGGACAACAACATTGGAATTTATCTTTCCTTGATCTGACTATTAGAGGGTTTTTATTTGGTGCTTTGCGCAGAGGTCAAGATGATTTCCTTACAAAGGATCCCAATTACAATGTAAAACACTTTGTTGATTTGATACGAAAAAGTTATGTCCCCACCTCACTTGAAAGGATGCCACTCAAGAAGATTGAGAAATTCAAATTTATACCTAGTGCAACAGAGCTCCATGAGGCTAGAGTCAAGTTTGAAAAGAGTAGCCAGAAATGTTTTTTAGACGTGAAGTTTAACAAGATTAGTGGAGTGTTTAGTATCCCAACTCTCCGCGTTCAACATGGGACTGAATCCTTCTTCAGAAATCTTATGGCTTTGGACTTTTTTCACGAGATTAAAGACAACTATGTAAGTGATTATATCATTGTCATGGATGATCTTATAAATACTTCACAAGATGTTGCGTTACTTCGAAAGAGTGGAATCATCGATAATAGCCTAGGTGATGATGAAGAGGTGTCAAGTCTCTTCAATAAGCTCTGTACTGGGGTATTTACTAGTTCTGCTACATTCTACTATGCATGTCTCTGTGGAGAAGTAAATGCATATTATGAGAAACCGTGGCATGTGTGGAGGGCAAAGCTGAAGAGAGACTATTTCAGCACGCCATGGTTGACTCTATCCTTCGTTGCTGCTTTTATAATTCTTATTTGTACAATGGCGCAAACTGTTTTTCCTGTAATTGGTTTAAAGTAAAGCTGGTATGAATGTATGTATTATTAATGTATGTTTTCTGAAGATGCATTTCTCTAGTACATAAAAGAAGATATTTTAAAATAACTATAAATAATTTGGGGTTTTCAAAGTTCTCTAATCCCATACGTTACACTGGGGCCACACCAAGAGACGTCAGAGAAGGAGAAGAGTGGTTTTGTATTGAGAATCTCTAGTATTAATTTTGTTAAAATTTGCCTTATGTTTGACTACTTCTGAGAGTAGTTTTGACAATTGCTTTAAGGTAACCTACGTACATGACATAGATGGTGACAAATCGGTATCTGTGACAAATCTCAAACATTTTATTGCTTCAATACTTATTTTTATTTTATTTTTATGTATGACAGAAAATTGCAGGTCGGTCTTATTAGTTATGATCCTCATATTGGTCAAGTACTTTAAAGGATGGAACATGTTGACTACAACATGCCATGACCAAGTTTCGGAGATACGTTGTAGAGTTACGCTAAAACATTATATAGTAATTGACACACATACGTAGACACTGATAATTCGATAGATATACCGATATATCAATTGAAGCAGTCCTATATATCCCTGCTGTAGGTGTGGCTAAACCACGGCCTCATTTCTATTTGAATGAACAAACTTGGGCAACACTATGTGGATCGAGGACCAAACTTGACTCATGAATAGCAGCTGTGGTTGTTCGTTTGAAGCAAATTTTTGAGATACATGCTTGAAAAAAGTTTGCGAGTATCGAGAATAGCTGTGAGACGTGTAGGCTTAGCATGTTGTGAGAGTCCGAGCCTGTCTGGCGGGCCGAAGTTGAGCAGACTGAGAACCTCTCGGGCTGAATCTGTATTGGACTGTTGCTTGAACTTGTAGTTTCTCAATATCATCATGACACGTGTACGACTCAAGGGTGTGACCGTTTTTATGCATCATCATTTATGATCCTCATATTGGTTAAGTACTTTAAAGGATGGTAGTTGATGCAGTCATTTTTCGCTCTCTGCTTTGACCTTGACATGCGGACCTACTGACCTGTACAAAGAACGCACGTGAGCCATGGACCACCGTTGTGGTGGCCGATGACACTTTGATGCTAAAGTCAAACAGGGATCTAAGGAATGTGTAATGCTATAAACAGGGAAATTGTAGCCTACCTTACCTTATCAATCTCATGTCTTATTTATAGTGCAAGAGTCATGGTTTGACCAGACCATCGACGGCGTAGTTTAGGAAGAAGATCTTCGTGAAGATCCTTCTCTAATTAAAAATTGTGTTATAGAATGAAATTTTCCTGTTAACCCTGTGCATACCATAATAATTCAATATGTACAGTAGTAACCAGAAAAAGGATAGGTAGAGTTGTCAGGGTATAACATCATCAGTAACGCCACACACCTGAAAATAGTCTAGCAGTTTAAGTGTTTGATTACTTTTAAAAAAGCAGTCTTCATAGTTTCTATATCTCTGGATCGAAATGATAGATATTGACTGTGTATGCTACATTATTTATTTCATCACCATTTTATACAGTATACACAAGGTTCTAGCATCTGACCTTCCTTAAAAGCAAAAGCATTCTCCATTCACAAAATCAAGTAATTCGTATTGATAATCCTAAGGTTAATTCCATTGACAACTAACAGTTGTTGGTTCACAAATTGTTTAATCAGTTTTACAATAGCACAATTACAAGAAAGACAATTGCATATCCATATCGCTTTTTCTTATTGTTGAGGAAACTAGCGAGGAAATGGGTGAAGGAGGGCGGTGTTACCATTCATCCCCCTCGAGATGCATGTCTTTGCAAATCTCGAGGGAGATGAGTGATAACACCCCCCTCCCTCGCCCATTTCCTCGATAATAAGAAAAGCTCTATCCATATATTGAGCATGAAGATTTCATAACAAAACATCTTCAACCAAATTCCTGGAGAAAGGAGAAGGGAGGGAAGCAGGGAGATTCAGGGATGAACGAAATCCTAGATGACAAAAATACTCCTATAGTTTATGATTAAAAAAAAAAGTTTTTTTTAGGGGAGCTAAGAAATTTTTTGCCAAAAGCAAAGTCATCTTCAACCACAAAATAGACATTGCCTTTTTTTTCCCGTTATCTTTCAAATTGCTTCTTTTTTATGACAATTTTTCCTTAAAATCAAACAACCTTATTAATCGTAATGTAAATGTAACATCCAATTGAAAACTCATAGACTCCTTCATGTATAACATCCTTAACTGTAATACAGATTTTTTTTCCTTCAATTTTTAACCAATAATAGAAATCCAATTTGCTGTAGAATCTGCTGAATAGTATTGATTTTGTGTCTTAACACAAAAAAAAAAGTGGATGTATTGAACAATGAGCATGCATAGATCTACCGGTCTTGTGAAGCCAATTGTGCTGGTAGGTGGAGCAAGTCGTTCCAAAGATTTCGAAGTCCTTCAGTAATTTAAAGCCAAGTGGTACAGCCTGCCTGCTTGAAATTCTTCAAATACAAACACTTCAATTCCCTTAATATAGATTGATCATAGACCTGATAAAAAATAATTAATGACTAGTTCATCGAGTTCATCCGTTCAAGGATCTCCACCAAATGCGTCGATGCCAGCCACAGGTGCAGCAGGCCGTAATACTACTCACCACCAGGCAGCTGATCAGGGGAACATCTTAAACAGGAAACTAGGCAATGCCTCCATGAAAGGCGATTGGGAATCAGCTAAACAATTCTTTGTAAGAGCTAATACTGATGACCCCATTAATGCTGATGACCCCATTTGGACAGCCCTCATTGATAAAATGAAGAATACTGCTCTATCCTTGGCTGCGATGTCAGGTCAGACTATCTTCTTAGAGAAACTTGTCGCGTTGATGCCAGCAGAAGCTTTATTAGCCCAAGACGATCAAAAGTTTACTGTTCTTCACAATGTGGCCACCAATGGGAACGTCAAGGCAGCTAAGATCTTGGTGCGTAAAAGCCCAATTTTGACACAGATCCCAAATGAAGACCAAGAGACGCTGCTCTTACGTGCAACCATTTTTGGTCACGAGGATTTGTTGCGGTATCTGCTATCGGAAACAAAAGATGCAGTCACCCCTGCAACCATAGGAGGAGTCATCTACCCTAGTCCATTCACAGGCAAACCTGGAGCTACCCTTCTCGTCACTGCCATTGAGGCTGATCTCTATGGTATGTATGTATGTATGTACTGATCACTGCGATTGATGTTGATCTCTATACATGGTCACTACAATCTATACATGACCAGTACATACTGATAAAATACTAGACACAAAAGAATTGATTTTGTGTGTATTGCGTTCTGTATTTCTCATTCTATTCTCCTGTTTATATACAAACTAATCAAGAGAATATTGTGAGAATATTCACAATATAATCTGCTAACTTCCTTAAAACTATTATACAATCTTGACTCAATAAGCAACCTTCCTAATACAAATATTCTAATTCCTATACAAACAATCAGAATATTCTCAATACCCCCCCTCAAGTTGGTGCATGGAGATCCCATATGCCCAACTTGCGAAGTAGATACTCATATTGTCACTTGCCCAACGCTTTTGTGAAAATGTCAGCGAGTTGCTCATTGGACGGGACAAATGTGGGATTGATATGTCCAGCAACAATGTCATCACGGACAAAGTGACAATCGACCTCAATATGTTTTGTCCGTTCATGAAATACGGGATTTTGAGATATATGGAGAGCTGCCTTACTATCACAATGAAGAGACATAGGACGTGTGTGAGGCATCCCGAGGCTAGCTAGAGTAGCTTTTAGCCATTTCAACTCACATGTAGTCATAGCCATAGACCGGTATTTCGCCTCTGCAGAGGAACGGGATACTGTATGTTGTTTCTTTGTCTTCCAAGATACCGGCAAGTTCCCAAGGAACACCAACCAGCCAGTGAGGGACCTCCGAGTCAAAGGGCATCCGGCCCAGTCAACGTCACACCACCCATGTAACTGCATGTCACACTTACTACTCAAATGTATACCTTGTCCCGGATTACCTTTTAAGTACCGAACCACACGCAAAGCAGCTTCCCATTTGTCCGCCCAAGGATGTTGCATAAATTGAGAGAAAACATGAACACTGTAAGATAATTCGGGTCGAGTGAAACACAAATAAATTAGCCGTCCCACCAAGCGACGGTAAGGCTTCGGGTCAACGAGCTCTGGACTCTTGGACAAGGCGAGTCGATGATTCTGTTCCAATGGCACCGCCGCGGGCCTTGCCCCTAGCAAGCCGGCCTCAGAGATGATATCAAGCGCGTATTTGCGTTGACAAAGCACAAACCCATCTAGTCCGCGTGCCACTTCGACCCCCAAGAAATACTTTAAAGGACCCAAATCTTTCATGTGGAAACAAACACTGAGGTAACCCTTGAATTTCTGTATATCCCCCGGATTACACCCAGAGATGATAAGGTCGTCGACATAGACAAGAACACTGAGCTGAACCGCACCTCTTTGTAGAGTAAACAAAGAATAATCTGAATAAGATTGCCGAAAACCATAATTCTTCAAAGCAGTTGACAGTTTAGCGAACCAGCATCGGGGTGCCTGCTTCAGCCCATATAATGATTTGCTAAGCTTGCACACCTTTCCGGAAGTTCCCACCTGAAAACCGGGTGGTAATTTCATGTAGACCTCCTCCGTAAGGTCACCATGTAGAAATGCATTATGAACATCCATCTGATGGACTTTCCAATTCGTGGCAGCCGCAACGGCAAGAAAGACCCTTACTGTAACCATCTTAGCTACCGAAGCAAATGTCTCTGAATAATTAACTCCTTCAATTTGATGATTCCCAAGAATAACCAGCCGAGCCTTCAATCGCTCAATGGTACCATCAGAGTTATACTTGATCTTGTATACCCACTTGCATCCTAGAGCTTTCTTTCCTGGTGGGATTTCTGCTACAACCCAGGTTTCATTAATCTCAAGAGCCTCAATTTCTTGTCGCATGACATCCCTCCAGCGGCTGTCTTTCGCGGCCTCAAAATAGCACACAGGTTCCCGATTTGTTGTCAAGGCTGCAAGAAAATGTCTATGTCGCATAGAAAAATTATCACAATTCACATAATGTGCTATAGGATAGGGTGTACCTGAGGAATGCCGTGGGACGGGTGAAACTGGTACGGATGGACTCATTTTTCGAATGGTATGAGTAACATAATCACGGAGTCGTACCGAGGCTTGCCTTCTGCGTTGACCCCTGCCCAACACATCTTCTTGACTGGCGTCCGGGTTGTCCTCCTGGTTCGCACAAGCCGGCTGCCCAGCAGCCGCATCTGGCTGTACAATCACCTCGACACCAGCATTTGTCCCATCCTCAGCACACACCGACTGCCCAGCAGCCCTATTTGGCTGAATAAACTCCTCGGCACATGTCGGCTGCCCAGCAGCCCCATCTGACTGTACAAACTCCTCGACACCCCCCCTCAAAACAGCCGTAGATGTCTCTTCAAAGTCCTCGTGAACTGCCTCAATATTAGGCAGACCATCATGGTCTAAATTAAAATGATCTGCAAAGGGAAAAACTCCTTCCGAGAATACAACATGACGAGAAACGAAGAAATCTCGTTTCTCCAAGTCATACAAACGCCATCCCTTTTTTCCATAAGGGTACCCAACAAAGACGCACCTTCGACTTCTACTGGCAAACTTATCCCCCGTCTGTACATGCGCATAACACAAGGACCCCAAAATGCGCAAGTGATCGTAAGCAGGTGTGCTGCCATATAGAACACTATAGGGTGTTTTCCCATTCAAGACCAAGGAGGGAGTCCTATTTATCAAGTATCCAGCCGTCAACACACATTCTCCCCAAAACTCAATAGGAAGAGAGCCCTGAAAACGCAGCGCCCAAGCTACGTTCAAAATATGTTGGTGTTTCTGTTCAACCCGCCCATTTTGTTGAGGTGTTCCCACACAAGATGTTTGAAAAATAATCCCGTGATCAAGAAAATATTGTCGCAGGCAAGTAAATTCAGTGCCGTTATCACTCCGCAAAATTTTTACCTCTTTATCAAATTGTCTTTTAACCATCGAGAAAAACATTTGAAGAGTATGAGAGCCCTCTTTCTTATCAACAAGTAAGTAAATCCATACAGCACGGGAAAAATCATCAACAATGGTCAAAAAATAAGAAGCACCACAGGAAGAAGTTGTTCTATAAGGTCCCCATAAATCAGTGTGAATAAGTTCAAAAATAGTCGAAGCTTTATGTTCACTAACATGAAACTTATCTCTACTTTGCTTTGCCCTCTGACAGACATCACAATTTTTATTCAAGCGATTTTTCGTTTCACTAAAACTTACTTCGGGAACTAACTTTGTTACTTGTAGAGATGGATGACCCAGTCGCTGGTGCCATAGATCAAGAGACACCACATTATTGGCCTTTATTGTGTGAACCTGTGGCAGCCCCCGGAAGTAATAGAGTCCATCGCGTCGTTCACCCGCACCAATCAGCATCCTCGAAGTGCGGTCCTGTATAACACACAGATCATTAGTGAATTGGACAAAACAGTTATAGTGATCAGTCAATTGCGACACAGAAATTAAATTGCAAGTTAGCCCTGGCACATAAAGAACATTTTTCCAACAGAATTGTCTTTCAAGAATGACCGTCCCCTCTTTAGTGGCGATAGCGCTACTCCCATCTGGCAATCCCACGGGACATTGAGCAATCGCCCTTAAGTCACGGAGATCCCCGATCGTGCCAGTCATGTGATTCGAGGCTCCCATGTCAATAATCCAAGGCTTACCAGTCATCTTATCGGTCGTTGCGAATTTTGACCCGCCCAGCATTTGGAGAAGTGTCTGCCACTGATCGGTATTCAGCCCGGGTAGTGGAAATGTATCTGTTTCGGTCACTCCTGCCCTAGCAGAACCTATCTGAGCAACATTGGCACGATGCGTACCCTTGGTTCCTCGACCACGGCCTCGAAGACTTGACTGCCCTCTACCGCGACCAGCACCAGCACCTTTCCCATCGCTTCGGGGTCGGTCACCCCACCACTCTGGATATCCGTGCAAGGCAAAACAATTGGTAGATTCATGCCCCGTCCTTTTACAGTGGGAACACACCGTACTAGATTTATCCTTTTCGTCAAGACAGGTTCGTGTGGCGAGGGCCATAATTTCCCCGCGTTCTTCCTTGCCGCGAGCGATTTTCTTTACTCGCTCCTCTTGGATGAAAATTGAGTATACCTTGTTCATGTTTGGCAACGGATCTTGAGCCAATATATTGGATCTCACTGTTCCGTACAAATTGTCATCCAAACCCATAAGAAACAAATGTACTTTTTCTTCCTCCCGTTTTTTCTCCAGAATCGAAGTGAGATTGCAAGTACACTTCCCGCACTTGCACATCGGTAATTGTTCGAAATTACCTAGTTCATCCCAAAGTTGCTTGAGTCGCCCATAGTAGTCCATTATGGTCAGCCCCTTCTGTTTGCAATCTGCAAGATCTGATTTCAGTTGTTGAATCCGTGGTCCATTAGTAATGGAGAATCGATCCTTGATATCATTCCAGAGATCCTGCGCTATTTCCACATGAGAGATAGTGGAGCGTAGCGTAGGTTCGATGGTATTTCGGATCCAGGACACCAAAAGCGAGTTGATAGTCCACCAGTCTTCGAGGTCTCGGGACTGCTCGCCAGGTTGTGTGATAGTTCCGTCAATGAACCCGAATTTCTTCCGGGCCCTCAAGGCCGTTCGAAACGAACGAGCCCATTCATCATAATTGTCCCCTTTCAATTGAACCTGAGTAATTGAAAGTCCGGGATTATCAAAAGAAGTAATGTCGTAAGGTGAAATTGTCTTCCGAGTTTCACCAGTAGAGACTTCACCGCCAGCCATGATCGATGTTCAAAGAGAAATCTCAAAATGCCGCAGAAAGAATTAAAGTTGCAGCTCTGTCTGCTCCTCACACAGAGAAACAGAGATTTTTTTTATTTTTTTTATTTTTTACTTATTCATTTCACAAACATAAACAGAGAAACATATCAGATCAGAGAGAATCACAGCCAAACCACCAAACCCTAATTAAACCAGAGAGGAGGAGATCAGAGCACAGCGATTAGGATCAGTGTTCCTTCTTCGATTTCTTCGATCAAAAGTTCGATGAAGGGTAGGGAGCAGGATCAGTGTTCCTTCTTCGGTTTCTTCGATCAAAAGTTTGATGAAGGGTAGGGAGCAGGATCAGTGTTCAAATCACACACCCACCATCGATCAGGGGTTCCTTCTTCGATCAGGGGTTCGATCAGCCAGAATTCCTTATTCAATCAGGGGTTCCTTCTTTGATCAGGGGTTCCTTCTTCGATCAGGGGTTCGATCAACCGAAGTTCCTTCTTCGATCAGGGGTTCCTTCTTATTCGATCAGGTCAGAGGTTCAATCAGAGGGTCGATCAGGTTCGATCAGGTTCAATCAGAGGTTCGATCAGCCGATCCTTCTTCTTCTTCTTCTTCGTTCCTTCCTATTCAAAGAAGGATCCTTGATGCTCTTTGAGACTGCACTCCGAGATTACAAGGCCCAGTTAGAGGAAGATCCAATCATACAAATGTACCTTTCCTCCCTTTATGATACTCTTATGATTGGCTCTGATACCATGATAAAATACTAGACACAAAAGAATTGATTTTGTGTGTATTGCGTTCTGTATTTCTCATTCTATTCTCCTGTTTATATACAAACTAATCAAGAGAATATTGTGAGAATATTCACAATATAATCTGCTAACTTCCTTAAAACTATTATACAATCTTGACTCAATAAGCAACCTTCCTAATACAAATATTCTAGTTCCTATACAAACAATCAGAATTTTCTCAATATATTCTCAATACATACAAGCATATCTATATTACTGGTCACTGCAATGTATGTATGTATGTATGTATGTGTGTATCGATCACGATTGATGTTGATATGCTTGTATGTACTGGTCATTGCCTGTGATGTATGTATGTATGTATGTATGTATGTATGTATGTATGTATGTATGTATGTATACTGTTGAAAAGGTTAACATTTATTTTATATCTTGCGTAGACGTGGCATTGAAACTAGTTCAAAAACATCTTGAAATAGCAACAATGGAAGACAATAGAGGAAAGCTTGCAATCCAAGTATTAGCTACAAAGTCTTGGCCATCCATCCAGAACCGAGGTCAAGTACGATTTTGGCATCGACACACAAGTTAGTATCTCCATTCATCCATATATTTTCTCCATATACTTTTACAATTAATATTTCTTACAAGCTAACAATCACATTTGTTTTCATAACAGTTCTCGGAAAGTTGGACATGGTGTTTTCGAATGTTTTCAAAGAATTAGGTTCGGGATACTAAACATAAAACCAACACAGAATAGTTATAATCTATCCTTTCTATAACATTTAACTGCAATTAATTACGAACTTCGATTTTGATATCTATTTTCAACAGTGTCGAGTACCATAGTTTCTTGTATCAACTACAAAACTATGTATAAACAATACCTCAAACTCGTCAAGCTTATTTGTGACCAAGTTGAGCAATCAAATGAGGATAAGTGGGCTATCATAGATGGTACTGTTTTAAAAGCTTCAGAACATGGAAATGTGGATTTCATAGAATCAATCGTAAGTATTGATCATAATCATATCGTAGCATCCATTCATAATCAGATCGGATCATCCAATGATTTTATTTCATCCATCGGAACTTGTCCATCCATGCTTCATAATGCAGTCAAGTATCGGCAAAAAAAGGTATTTTACTACCTTAAAGATCTAGGACTTAAAGATGAGTTGGCGCTAAAAACGGATGAGCATTTGCAAGAGACCATATTGCATTTTGCTGCAAAAATAGCTAAAACAAATATCAAGTCCAGCATTACAGATGCAACATGAGATCCAATGGTATAAGGTGATATGTTACTCATCCCTCTAATTATTTTCTTTGATTTCAATGTTGTTTATTATACTTAGGAAAAAAAAAAGTGGTTTGATTATTGTAAATTGGTTCGAAAGTTTAAAGTTCTTCAAGAAAAGTGCAATTCATCTTCAATCACATTGCCAAATTTGAAGTTCATCCCATGATGTTTAGTCTTACCTTTAAACGATACATGCTTAGAGAGCTTGGTTCAAAAGCACTGATTTGTTCTTAGGAGGATGGTTTGCATGTGATATGACCAATTCTATCCTTTCTAATGCTATTTTTTTATAATTATATAGGAAGTTGAAAAGATTGTACAACCTTCGTACAGAGACCAAAAAAATGAAGAGGGAAAGAGCCCAAGGGAAATGTTCACTAGCGAACACAAAGAGTTACTAGAGAAAGGAGAGGAATGGATGAAACACATGGCGTCGTCATCTATGGTGGTAGCCACACTTATTGCGACGGTGGTATTTGCAGCAGCATTTACAGTCCCTGGTGGTAACAACCAAGAGAAAGGAATTCCGATTTTTTTGAGCAAAAGGGCTTACACAGTATTTGCAGTATCAAATGCAATAGCATTCTTCTCATCTTTGACTTCCGTATTGATGTTTTTATCCATCCTTACAGCTCGTTACGCTGAGGAAGACTTCCTTAAGTCCCTACCTCGAAGATTGGTAATTAGCCTGCTTATGCTCTTCATTGCCACAGCTACTATGACAGCAGCATTCATCGCGGCATATTTTCTCATGATTGGACATAAATGTTTGTGGATCTCTATTCTTATAGCTGTGCTTACTGGCATTCCTGTGGTATTATTTGTATTCTTACAGGTTCGCCTATTTTTTGAAATGATCAAGTCTACCTACATATCCATCTTGTAATTTAAGAAGTTATCGTCAAAAACTAGTTATGAATGTAGGCATGTTTTGAGTGTCTGTATTCCAACAATGTGTTGTTAGTCGATACATCTGGATCAATGAACACTGAATGTTGTGATGCTTGTGATCAACTTTGGTATATTTCTATTGATTTTCCATCTGTAGCATGTAACATGCTTGTGATCAACCAGTTTACATTCACTGATTCACAATAGCTCGATAAAAAATCATCTACTGAAACATAAATTTGATAAACTTCTATTTTTACAGCACCAAACTCTTCAGAATTGGATTTGCCAAGTGCATTTGGTCGTGTCTATAATCTAAATAACTCATTTTATTTGGTATTCCAGAATAATAAATACAAAATATATTTACACGCAATCAATATTCAACTCACATCTCAGATAATAGGTTGCTGATTTTTCTAAGCTCTTTGAGAGCTGCCACGGCTGTCACTTGCCCTTTGCCTACCAACATGTTTCTAGACATGTTATATACTTGACCGCGATCTTGCTGAAAGACTGACTCAATTACCTGCAGAATTGTTAGTTGCCGAGGTCAGGATCTTATCACTTAACCACATCAATATGTAAGAAATAATCAACTAGACATCACATGACCAAGTTTCCCTGAACATTTTCAAGCATAGAGTGCCCTAGATTCCTCAAAGTACCCATCACATTCTTGTCCACAATGTCTTTGGGTGAAGTGCCACGTCCGTCAACCATTGACGGGCAAGAACAATGTTCTCGTTATCAACTACAGATGGATCTGGACTGTTACGGCTCACTGCAGGCCATTGTCAAGATACTGATGAAAACCGAGGCGATTGCGCAGCCTATGTAGGGCCGCGTGAGAATCTAGGTACTAGTACAGTTCCCACTGCAGAGCCTTCCATGAGTACTTGGGCTTCAAAACTCAAGCTAGGGAAATTTGCAGGAACCACCAAACTAAAATATGAGCCGCCTACACTTGTTGATGGTAAGAAGGTAGTCCAAATCCAGACCTCAGAGTTTGCAGGAAGAGTTGCTGAATGTGAGAAGCTCTTCATTGGTAGATTTGTTGGGAAATGATTGGCGTACAACTATGTGAAGGACTCATTATTCAGAGCCTGGGGCACCAGGAACTTTGAGATGACTCTACATGGAGAGAGGACCTTTGTCTTCAAGTTCAAAGACGAAACAGACAGGAACAATGCTATGGAAACTAGATCCTTACACATTGCGAGCAGACTTTTTATTATAAGGCCATGGTCATATGCAATGGAAGACGATGCAGAGGATCTCAAATCTGTCCCCATATGGATCACGCTTAAAAAGTTCCTCTTTTCTTATGTAATCCAGAAGGAATCCAAAAGATAGCGAGTGTCATAGGTGTACCAATAATGCTCGATAAGAACACCGAGGAAGGCTAAAAAATGGCATTCGCTAGAGTCTTCAGGTAGTTAATGATCAGATGCCCAACAAGATCCCTGTGGTAATTAATAATGAAATCACAAGAATGGTTGAAGTAGAATATGCCTGGGTCCCGATCAAATGTTATACGTGTGCAGTGTTTGGGCACTCGAAGCAACAATGCCCCAAGCAAAACCAAAGACCAGTGACAAAGGTATGGCGAGCAACAAGTAGACAAGTGCCTACTGCCCGACAGGATGCACCACAGGATTCCCAACAGGATGCAGATGGCTGGACTATTGCCCAGGGAAAGCATGCCTTTAAACCAAGAGGAAGTAAAGCGAATGAAAAATCAAAGAATGGGAGTGATACTACTGGAATGGACACTGAGATGGGTACTGACCCTAGCACCAAAGGAAGCACGGACAACAGTTTACAGGCAGAGCACAATGACATGCAACTGGTACCAGCAGGAGACAACACATTGGGATCAGGCACTGGACTGAGTGATGAAATGGAACCTACTAATGAAGTCTTGGAGCAGCAGAGTTTGGTTGCTGTTGTTAAGGAACAACACTTAAAAGAATTCAGGGATGATTGTAGGGATGCAGGTTACTCACCCAATGGGATTGAAACGGCGATTCAAGCTGCGGATTCAGACGCTGAAGTAGCAGAGCCAGGTCTGTCTAGCCCCATATCTAACTCAGAGGAAAACCCATTGCAAGTAGTGGAGGTGATTCGCGCAATCGCTGGTATAAGAGGCCTTGGGGAAGATCCCACAACGATCATGGATTGCCTAACACCCCAAGACGTTAAGGCTATGCATTCAGCAATTGCAAGAATAGGCAGGGATGCATTGGTCGCTGAAATTCAAACTTCACTTGAAGAGGAAGCAGCAAAGGTGGGGCAAAACACTAGTGAAGAAGAACGTCAGGTTACCACAATACAGCCTCCCACGGCAAATCCTCCTCGAAGGTCCTCTCGAAGCAAGAAGACAAATCCTAAATTCAGGTAACTGATGATGATAATACAAGTAGAATGCAAATGCTTATTAGAACATTGTATGGATGCTAGATTAGTGCTAGCATTCAATGGTTTTTATATCATGATTCATTGTGGTTCGTATCCTTACGACGACTTCTCATACATCCTGGGGCCCACATTAGGTATAAATCACGTCATGAGAGTGATTAAAAGATTGATTGGTACTTATGAGGAAGAAAAGTTATGGCAGGTCTATCATGCAACTACTTTAGTAGCAGAACATTTTGCAGGGTTACTCCCCAACTTGGAGACGGTGATTCTAGAACTAATTAGGTTCTTTGTTGAAGATTTGAAGCAAGTTTATTGTCCTATGGATGCTGTAACGAGTGAACGTATGAGTGATTGTAAACTTTATCATCCTCTTTTTTCATTTCTAAGGTTCGGGGATCCTAAATAACCCCGCTCGCTTTCCAAAAAAAAAAAAAAAAAAACTACAGATGGAGATCTTGACGCCTCTGCATTTCCGCTTTTCTCAGATGTTCCTTCATTGGCATTACGCCCTAATTTCCAAAGCCTCCGAAACCAAGGCTTTCGTTGTTCCTTGCCTCCAGTCTCCTGTTTCACTGTCCCGTCCTTGACTCCAGCCTCCAGTTTCCTTATCGCATCCTTACCTCCAACATCCTGTTTCCCAACCGCGTCCACACTACCAGAAGATTTCTCCAAAGTATCACCTACGGTATCAGAAACTGGAAGAGGTGGGTTATCGGGAATCGTCCCACCACTACTACAAATATTAGCTTAGGTAACGCCATTTAGATAGCGCTTTTTTAAAGAGCTATCCAAGTGGGTACTAGGATAGCGCTTATTTAAGTCTTTAAAAAAAAAAAACGCTATAATAGCGCTTTTAATTTTTTTTTTCAGTTAAGCGCTATCTTAGTTATGTCTTAGATAGCGCTTTAAAAAACGCTATGAGAAAAAACGTTACCAAAGCTACCATAGCGCTTTTAAAGTGCTTGCATAGCGCTTCGGAAGCGCTATGCTACTTACATTTAGGATAGCGCTTTGATCTTGATCAAATATCAAATTAAATCTCATTTTTTCAGATCTTGATATGATCGGACGGTTAAGATCACAAGCCCTAATATAAAACCTAAATCTCGTTTTTTTGGTTTTGCTATTGCCTTATGTTTCAAACACACAGAGAGGCTGAGGAGACGACGAACCAGAGGAGGCGAGGCGATGAGGCGACGAACCAGAGGAGGCGATGAGGCGAGGAACTGAGGAAGGAGGCGAGGAACCGAGGAAGGAGGCGACTCAGGCGAGGAACCAGAGGAGGCGAGGAACCAGAGGAGCAGATTTTTGGTGTTATTTCAACAGATTTTTGGGGCTGTTTCTAGCTGAGTTTGTGGGGTTATTTCAGCTGGTTTAGATGGCTGATTCGGCTGTGTTTAGTGGCTATTTTCAGCTAATTTAAGTCTGTTTCAGCTGGGTTAAACTCAAACAAAATTTCCAGAAACTCAGCTATCTCGAAAGCTTTGGAGATCACGCGTGGAATCTCGAAAGCTTTGGAGACAGAGATTCCGTCTGTCCTTCCTTTCTTTCTTCCAGTTCCAGAAACTTCTGTGAACTCTTGTTGGTAATGGTCGACAATATCTCCTGGCCCTCTTCGTTTAAATTAAACCCTAAAAATTTGAAACCTATAGCTGCAAATCACTTCATTTTATTTATTTCCTATTTTTGATACTAAGTGACGAGGTTAATTATGTTTTGTAATCTGTTTTCTTTCTCTTTTTTATTGTGTAATTGACGTGTTACAAATTATTCTGAAAAAGAAGAAAATGATTGAATCGAATTCAATCCCTTTCAACTGAAAGTGAAGGCATCTAACTTCTCCTTTGGGGATCAAAATGCTCCTCTTTTTGGTCGATCTGGACTAAAAGTATTTGTTGTTTTCCATCAATAAAGTTGTTTTTCTGCTATTTTCTTCATCTTCTTATTGTCTTCATGTGATAGTGTTTTTTCTGTATTATGTGGTGTTTATTTACCTATAAGCTTATGCATTGTTGTGATGTTGGTCAGAGTCTGGAAAATTGATCACATGGGGTACAACTGATGACATGGGCCAAAGCTATGTGACTGCTGGAAAGCATGGGGTAGTGTGGTGTCTTGTGATTCTCCAATTCATTTGATTTCTACATATTAGTTATGAATTAATCTCAAATTAAAATGTCTCCCTTGTTCATATGTCAAGGAAATTCCTGAGCCTTTCCCTATACCAAATGAAGTTTCTATTGTGAGGGCTGCAGCAGGTTGGGCGCATTGTGTTTCAGTCACAGGTGCATCTCATTTTCAGTTGCAAGTGTTGGTATTTGTTATTCGGTTTAGAATGATGTGTTGAATTAATCTGATTTGTGAATTGTAGATATTGGGGAGGTATATACATGGGGTTGGAAAGAAGTTGATTAAGAGCATTCTTAACCCAAATCCTCTTGATGTAAGCAATTAAGGATCAATTTTTCTTCTTGTTGAATCAATGCTAAATAGGCCTATTTGATTGTGTAATGAGGGTTTTTGTATTGATGTAGTATCTCATTTTTGTTTTCTATGGCAGAGGATAACAATTCCAAAAATATTAGAAAATGAATGGTTTAAGAAGGGGTATAAGCCCCCACAATTTGAAAAGGCAAAAGATGTGAACCTCGACGACATTGATGCTGTGTTTAATGATTGTGAAGTAAGATGTTCAAACTTCAGTTATGGAGCCCAACCCTTTAAATAAGTCTGGTTTAAATTTGCGGGTAATAAACTTGACATTCTTTTGCAGGAGTATCTTGTGACAGAAAAACAAGAAAAACCTGTTTCGATGAACGCCTTTGAGCTTATTTCTAGGTCTCAGGGCCTCAACCTTGGAAGCTTGTTTGAGAAGGACAGGGTACGTTTTATAATGGCATAGTTCAAACTATCAATTTCTAATAGAGTTTTCTCCTAACAATAAGCTTGGAGGCTTCAAATACTTCTTGAAAATAATACTTTTATTTCAAAATACAAATGGCATAGTATTTAAGCTGAAAAGCTGCAAATAAGCATATCAGGCAGTGGTTCTTTTGAGATTGCTTCAGCTAAAAGATTTGCAGGAAGCCAAATTAATTTTTTTTGTTAGTTATTTAAATTTTGGGGATATACACTGTCCTTGACAGTACAAGTACATGCCAACAACAATCTCATTGATTTTTCAATAGATAAAAGAGGTGTGTCTTTAAATAGGGGTAAAAAGTGTTTCTTTCATATTTTTTATTTTTCTTCTTAAGCATCATTAAATTTCTTCGTGCTTCACTCAATGTATTTGAGATATAAAATGGCACTTTCTTCAATCTTATTGAATTTCTAATTTACAGGCTAGTACCGTGAAGCGAGAAACACGTTTCACTTCTCAACATCCTGCAAAAGAGATAGTAACTAAAATTGAGGAAACGGCTAAACCCCTTGGTTTTAATGTGCGAAAACAGAATTATAAGGTAGAATTTTTGTTATCCTTGTTTTTAATTTGGTTCGTTATTTTTTCACCCATTTATAGTTACATTGTAACAATTGTGTACAATTCCTGTTGGTTATGTAACTGTATTCTCTGTTTTGGAATTTTCATAGATGAAGTTGCAAGGTGACAATGCTGGAAGGAAGGGCCATCTTTCTGTAGCCACTGAGGTATTTAGTCACCTCTCTGCTTGATATCTTTTGTTCGATCTCGATACGTTTTGACGAAACCAAAACTCATGCTTTTCTCAATCCGTGTTTTTGTTTTCTCAATTCAATCATAGATTTACTGCTCATCTTGTGGACAGTACAAACCAAGTTGGTCACTTTCAAAAGGTACTAAGATCTTAAGCAGTGACTTCAAAGAAAAATGAACTGTCTCTAGCAGCTTAGAGTTCTTGAAGTAAGTTTGTAATTTAACACATTTGATGATGTTTTGTTGTGCAACTTGTTTGCTAGGTGCTAGCGTCCATCGGTAACTTCTGCATATGTTCAATAGCAGTGGGGATTGTATTGGAGGTGGTGATAATGTACGCTGTGCAGAAACGCAAGTACAGAGATGGCATCGATAACATGTTGGTGCTTCTAATTGGTGGGATTCCAATTGCCATGCCAACAGTGTTGTCAGTGACCATGGCTATCGGGTCTCACAGATTGTCAGAGCAAGGTGCCATCACCAAGCGTATGACTGCAATTGAAGAAATGGCTGGTATGGATGTCCTTTCGGAATCTGCTCTGTTACTTCGTAGGCACGAGAAGGAATCACAGAGGTACACTTCCTACCCTTCAACCCTGTCGAGAAGCGTATTGCCATCACTTATGTCGATTTGAATGGCAAATGGCACCGTGCTAGCAAGGGCGCACCAGAGCAGGTACATTATTAAATTTCTATACCTGAGCGTCAAACACAAATTCACATCTTCAGACTTCAACCACATAGGGAGTTATCGTCTACTGGCCGTTATGTTTTGGCTGTGTTATATTCTAACAGTTTGAGCTTTTAGATTAATTGGCTGTTTCATACATGCATGTAACATTAGAAGTGTTTGTAATTTGTAGATCATCGAGCTATGCAACCTAAACGCAGATATGAAGAACAAAGTCATTTGGTGAGTATAAATGATGTTTCATGCCATTGAATATATCTGTATTCTCCATTAAAATTGACAATTTATCCATCCATTGTGTTAAGGTGGCTACATTGATAGCTGTTTATGCAAACTGGGACTTTGCAAGGATCCAAGGCATAGGGTGAGGATGGGCAGGAGTGATTTGGTTATACAGCATCATCTTCTACTTCCCTCTTGATGTCCTCAAGTTCTTGATCCGTTACAGTTTGAGTGGCAAAGCTTGGGATACCGTGATTGAGAACAATTTTGTATCTTTATTGAATTTTGTATGAATGCTTAAATTATATTTTGAATGAATGAGAAACAGTTAGTTATCATGTTGTGTCTTTATTGATTGATTGAACGTTGTCATTATTATATTAAATATTATATTTAGCCCAGAAAATCGGTATCGGAAAAATAGAAAAAACAAATCAAATAACTTAGATAGCGCTCAAATAAGCGCTATCTAAGTTTAACATATATACTACAATAACGCTTCTTTTAGCGCTATCTAAGAACAATCTAATTACTTCCATAGCACTTATTTACGCGCTATCTTAGCAGATAAACAAATCTAATTTAAAAAATTCATTTAAATTAAATAGCGCATAAAAAAGCGCTATTCAAGCTAATTTAAAAAAAATTAGCGCTTTAGAAGGCGCTATTGAAGTTAATTAAAAAAAAAAATCAACGCTTAGATAGCGCTTTTTAAAGTGCTATCTAAGCGAAGCGCTATTCAAGTACGCGCCTTGCATAGCGCTTTTTTGAGCGCTATCTAAGCTACCATAGCGGTAGCTTAGATAGCGTTAAAAAGCGCTATCTAAGCCTATTTTTAAGCGCTATGCAAGCCTATATTTGTAGTAGTGCACAGTGTTCCTCGCTGCTGGAGCCAACATCATTTTCATCAGCAGAAGAATTTGATGCAACACTATTTTTCTCAAAGTCATTATCTTGATCGCCAACTTCACTGACAGGACTTGAGGAAGCTGAAAAAATAGAAGAATACTCCTCACTGCCAGTGTGTTTGCTTAGACACGTCTCCTCAGTTATACTATCCGTGTTCTTCTCCAAGACATGGTGTTTAGTTCTGTCCTCAAGAGAACGACTTTCATCCACCTTAACTTCCACTATCAAAGAATCTTTCCCCCTCTCAACTTCACTATGCCCTGGCGCTTAGTCTTCATCTAAACCAAGTTCTCGAGACAAATCTTCTAATAAATTTCGCTTAACTGATGATCTTAACTCCCTTCTCCCACTTCCAGGATTCTTTGGAGATGGATCTGATTATGATCGAGTCAGGGTAGACCTCACTTTCTCTACGAATCCTTTTTTCCAAGATTAAGTTTTTTTTTGGTGTGCTTCCTTGTCGTTGTTCTTCAGCCTTGAGCAATACCATCCATTTCTCTTCCCAGTAACTCCCAGGTACCAAATTCAATGGGGTTCGTGGAGAAATTGAGCCTATAGAAACAGGGACGGATTTACGTGGGGTCAAGTGGGGGCACTTGCCCCCACTGACTTTAGAATAAAAACTCGATTTGCCTAACTTGCAATCGAAGACGCCATCACTCCCCACCCCTTCTTCTCTTCCACTATTCTCAGTGACGTTGACAACCCCCACTACTACAAATATAGGCTTGCATAGCGCTTAAAAATAGGCTTAGATAGCGCTTTTTAGCGCTATCTAAGCTACCGCTATGGTAGCTTAGATAGCGCTCAAAAAAGCGCTATGCAAGGCGCGTACTTGAATAGCGCTTCGCTTAGATAGCGCTTTATTAAGCGCTATCTAAGCGTTGATTTTTTTTTTAATTAACTTCAATAGCGCTTTAGAAAGCGCTATGTAAGCGCTAATTTTTTTTTTAAAATTAGCTTGAATAGCGCTTTGATGAGCGCTATTTAATTTTGTTGATTTTTTTTTAATTAGCTTCATTTCGGTGAATTTTTTTTATTAACTACCATAGCGCTTTTTTATGCGCTATTTAATTTAAATGAATTTTTTAAATTAGATTTGTTTATCTGCTAAGATAGCGCGTAAATACCAATACCGATTTTCTGGGCTAAATATAATATTTAATATAATAATGACAACGTTCAATCAATCAATAAAGACACAACATGATAACTAACTGTTTCTCATTCATTCAAAATATAATTTAAGCATTCATACAAAATTGTTAATATGCTATCATATATATTTGTTCGTAGCACAATACTAATAAATATCTTAAACTACAGGCATAATTAAAATGTTTTGCTTCAGCTTTCCATTTTCTCCATACGGACTCCATACGGTAATTCCAGCTGATCTACAGACTGCAACGGATTCCTTGACGCCCGGACGAAGAGGATCCTTGATACCCACATGGAGCTGTTTTAAGAGATGAACATGATGTAGTCATAACAGCATGTGCAGGATCATCGCCTGGACACTCTGTAATTATGCACGAACTGCCCTTAATCTGATGGAAAAACATTGTATTAATAAGGCTATTTTTAGCACTGACTCAGCATATGCCCTGTCCATTCTCACAAAGAATGAAGCTACTCCATGGGAGGCTATTGCTTTTGCAATATATTTGACATTGCAAAGTAATATGACATGTACATAAACATAGATACCAAGGGAGAGAAAAAAAGAGGGAGTAACTAATCTACATTAATGTCGTACCAGAACATAAAAGAAGAGAACACCACTGCAGCATTGATCATCCAATGTTTTAGTCTCTCAGAGTGACCCTGGAATTGAGCAAAAACAATAATCAAAAGACACCTATCAGCTTTTCTACCACATCTTGTTCTTGTGTATACTCGATAAAAATAAGAACGTAATTGCACGGACGTGTATGCCCAACTTTACGTTACTAATAATGTTAAGTACCTAACAAATGCCCATGACATTGCAACTAAATGTGGACCAATAAAGTGCACAGCAGCCATTAGGACTATCCAAATAGGTGCTTACTCATGGCACAAAACTTCAATTGGTGACACAACACAAATCCTTGAAACACATTGAAGTTAAATGTTTTGTAAGACAAATTGGGTTCACCATCTCAGAAACACTGTAATAGACCATCTAGGTTCAGAATATTATACTTCATGACGTTGAGTTTGTAGATTATAAATAATGGAGATAAGCTTGAATGAAATCTTGAGCAATGAAAGATTCAAAACTCAATAAGATACTCTCCTTTTCTTTTTTGTTTTTGGTATACTTACCAAAGGTTGAGATTGGTAAAGTGCCCGCAGAAGCTAACCAATAGTTGCATCTCTTTCGGTCTATTACCATTTAGTACTCACAGTTTCACGACATCCACATTAGGCTTGCTTCTTAGCACATTTTTAATCATGCTGCAAAGTTTCTCCTATACCATAGTTTATTGAAGCTTAGTGAAGAAAATAAGAAGTTTAGAAACATAAATGCCAAGAAAGTGCATAAACTCTGACAAAGATAGTATGTGATACTCATGAAACAGAATAATTTATTCAGCCAATGATGGTAATACAGAGTATACATTGAGGGCTAAAATACAATCTCTCTAAAAAGATGGATACTATTTTTACAGAGATCTGGGAGCAGAATAATGCAATAGCAGGAAAACACAATATTACCTGGCCAATAACCAACACTACATTAGCATCAAACGTATCAATGGCGTGAAGAAGCAGCTGCACCAAAACTTCAGAGCATTAATTGGCATCCCACATGTAACCAAATTCAATTGAAAAATATCCAACTCCTTTAATTACACAAATTAAACTACAATTACCTCATAACCAACGCCTTCTATCCATCCCATGGTATTTATCACCATTCCTGCAGCTCGTGCTTCAGGATTGCCAGCAAACTGTCTCTCTAGAGTTTGAGCAAGCTCTTTCACGAGTACTTTGTATAGCTCTGAATTGACACTGCAAAACTACTAATTAAGTAACCCTGAAAATCCTTTTCATTTCTATTGGTAGGCATTAGTACTATTGAAGATGCTAGTAGAGATAATCAAAACATTGGTGGCCAGAAAAAATTTCTGAATTCAAATTATTCAGGAAGCATGCAGTGTTCTCATGCTGTGATTGACAGAATCATGCTACCTATACTTGTGGTTCACCAATTTAAAGTTTCTATGTAAACTTCCCTAGTTTTACTCGTAAAAAGAATATCCAAATTCAATAAAAAGAGGGGCAAAAAAATTAGTTGTGTCTCAGTTTTTGCTTGAAATTCAGAAATTATCACATATGGCTACATGACCTTAAGAGGTCGGTTTGACTGTTTTCTTCTCTGCCTTTTAAGTTCTCTTTCATCCTAATTCAAAAAAATGAGATGCATCAGAAAAGTTTTGATATAACATAACCAAACGTACAGGTGAGGCTTCTGAATGAAAAAAAGAGCGTTTTGCATGATAATTGAAGTTGCATCTATACATATAGTCTACCGTCTCTTTTACTTTTCTCCTTGCCCAAGTTTTCTCTGTTATAGAATTTCATAGTTTCATATAATGTTTCTTTTGCTTACTTGCTTAAATGCATTAGTATCAAACCTCCCAGAAAGATGAGAAAAAATAATATGCACCTGTCCCGCAGTTCTATTCAAGGCCCAGTTGAAAGCAGGTTGGTCATTGGCTTTCTTTTGCTTGGACCATGGTTGAACTTGGAGTTCTTCAATCCACGTCTTCATAACTTTTTTAGCTTCACTGGTGGGCCGTAGGAAAATCATGCAGCTACAGATATAGGTGCGACCCTTTTTCCCTGGAGCTGGCAAGGCCGAAGAGTGGTTCAATGGTTTCACCTGCTCATTTCATTGGAAGGAAAGATGGAAATAAATAACACGACAAGAACTGGAAGCACTGTGAAGTCCTAGCATTAATACACATCGGACCTTTCTAAATCTATCAAAATGAAAAAAATAACAAAATGATATCCAGATTAACCACTTGATTAGCTATGGCTATAATGGACAAAATTTAGATATGTTTTAATTAATTTTTATAATTTTTTTTCCAAAAGAAAAAAATTTATGCTAAACAAATATATATTGGGAAGTCTATATTGATAATCATTCACTGGGATTGATTTTGGCTAAGGATATTTCAACATTTCCTACCAAATGTCAGGTCAGAGCTGCTTGAATGCATAATACTTCTATCAGGAAGGGTAAAGCTGAATGTCAGACTGATATGGCCACTGAGCAACGGGGGCATACATCATTTTTTTGATTCTAAGGTTAGCTAAGACAGTGAGGCTTGAATGACAATCCAGGGGAGATACAAGATGAACCCACTTCGTTATATGATGCCTGAATCTGTCAGGACAGCAAATTTCAGAGTTCAATTCTTGCTTCTTGAACTCTCGATGACTTGTCCCTCCAATGCCAACGAGCTATAGGCTTGTGTGCTGGATGCCACATCCTATATGTATAGGCCTTGGCTGCACAGACACAGAGAACAAACGTAATTGCTTCAACATGACCAGACCAAAGTCTAAGATCCCTGGAATCAAAACCGTCCATCCTGAGGCACCCCCTTAGATCGTTATGGTGTTTCAACAACCTCTTAAGTGGCCATGTGCATCACGATTGTTAACTTTTAGTCCTGTACAGTATAGCTCAGTTCATATTTCTTTTGACAAGTCACGCAGGTTAATTCAAAACAATATTTCTAGACTATAGCTAGCAATACAGTATTATCTAATTGGGAGTCTTTTTTGCGAAGTAGCTAATGTTTCATCATTCTGTTGTTTGTTATTAGCTCTTTCTTTTGTTTCTTTCCAGGTTTTCTCGATCTCCTCGCTCCTTTGTGTTCTTTTGGGATCTCTTTTCAATATATTTAGTGTTCCATTGAAAATAAATTTCTAAAACTTCATACCTGAACTGATGGACTCACAAACTTATCAAATATGGAAATCTTTCTTGATTTAACATAAAACTCATTTTCATCATTGCATGTACAACTTTCCATCTGATACTTGACAAAAAAACAACATTAACTAAATTAAACTGACATACCGCAGCCATATCATCAGTGAAATATACATCATGATGCCCTTTCAGATATGCTAGTGGATCGGCCAACCAGACCATATCAACATCATTGTACATAACATTATAACCAAGCTCCAGAATCTGCAGTAAGTGGCGAGGTCTGCGGGATGTAAAATTGAAAAATCCCTGCAAAACAAGATATATCAGGAGAGGTTCAAGAGTTCCACCTATAGGTAAGTTGAATCAGTACATACTCTTCTCATGAAAGTTTCAAACAGCATTATAACTTGAGATGCAGACTCAATTTTGAAATGCAAACCCCATGCAAGTATTGTGTGTAATTTGCAAGCAATTGAGATTTGTATAAAAATAATGACATGGAGTCGACACATAACCCTCAACAGCAATATATTCTACTTGGTCTTAGTGATGTGACAGAAGAAACAGTATTAAAAAATCTTTTGCAATGAACACCACAACCATCTACATCTATATATTCTCATTGGTCTTATGTGAAGAAGTACAGAATTTTGTTCCAGAAAATTTAAGAACATAGATCCATAAAGAAACAAAATTCAAAACTCTTTTATTTAAGCAACCATACTCCCCAAATAATGGACCAATCTTCATATCTCAAGCTTGTGAAGTTGATTAGTTTTATTTAGGTTGCCTGATTGATGTTATGCTATTCAGAGCAGCTTTCTTATATTTGATCAATTCGTTGAGATAAACTAGTTATTGCTTAACCAGATATATAGAATAAGTATGATCAATATACTGAAAAAACACACAACGCCTTATTCATGCAATATCTATTGACCTAACTTTTGAATCAACCCACAATCCTTATAGCAGTAGATAATTAGCAAAAGTGGCAACTGAAATTGCACAACCTAATATAAGGTAAACAAACTGAACTCCACATGTGGTAGTAACATCTGCATAAAATGTCTAAAGTAACACAAATAACAAACTTTTCAATAACAGCAAGCTATCAATTTTCAGCTCTTGCACCATATGAATCTGCAATTAAAGTCACCTATGTCTAACTGCTACAAGATACGACCTTGTTGAACAGTCAAGTTTTTCATAATTACTGCTGTAAACTAATTAACATCTACTAGACAATTTCCTTCTACAGACATTATCTTCATTGTTCAATTGTGGATATCCTCTATTCTACAAAGATATGCTCTATTACAGAGCATTCAATCTCATAATGCACATGGATAGTAAAATGCACTTAAGATTGCCATTGATCTGCATTATGGATAGTAAAATGCACTTAAGATTGCCATTGATCTGCAAATATGGCATGCGCTGCAAATATGGAGAAAACTAAAAACCCCAAACCCAAAATTTTAGAGATCTTGATTGAGTGAAGAGCTCGATTGGGGGAAAAGGGAACTCTCTGTTTGTTGTATTTATAGAGAGGAAAAACAAGAGAAAATAGAATTCCCTACCTAACAGTAGCATAAAAATCCCTAATTCAAACAAATAATTCTAGCATACTGCATTGTCAACCAATTCAAAACCCAATATGCAATAAACCCTAACAATATCAAAGATATAAACTTTTCAACAAATCATCCAAGAAAACAAATGCCTTAAGCTAATCAGACGATCTTGAGAGTGCAAAGAGTAATAGTTGACCTAATTCAACTTGGAATCGATTCGTTGTTGTGAATTATCAATAGAGATAGATGAAATTACTTGACTAAAAAGTTTTCGATCTTGAGAGATGAAAAACTTACGATCAATTGGAGAAAGAAAGAGAGGAGCACCACAGAAAGACAGCAACAACACTCCGTCGAGAAAGAGCCAAAGCTCGAAAGCGAGAGAGAGTGAGAGCGGTGGAGTGAGGGAGGCAGGGAGAGCAATGGAGAGAGTGAGAGCAATGGAGATAGGGAGCAGGGCGAGAGAGAGGGAGGGAGAGCTACGCACAGAGGGGGAACGAGAGAGAGAAGGAGGCGTTGTTCTCCCCTTCTAGGTTAGATCGAGCATGCTTTTAAATATTTGGGTGAAATAAAGCGCTATCCTAAATGTAAGTAACATAGCGCTTCCAAAGCGCTATGCAAGCACTTTAAAAGCGCTATGGTAGCTTTGGTAACGTTTTTTCTCATAGCGTTTTTTAAAGCGCTATCTAAGACATAACTAAGATAGCGCTTAACTGAAAAAAAAAATTAAAAGCGCTATTGTAGTGTTTTTTTTTTTTTTTTTTTTTGATTTTTTTTTTTAAGACAAATAAGCGCTATCCTAGTGCCCACTTGGATAGCTCTTTAAAAAAGCGCTATCTAAGTGGCGTTACCTAAGCTAATATTTGTAGTAGTGCCCGTTCTTCCTTTTCTTCTTTTCTTTACCCTCTATTTGTTTACTGGTAAAAGTGTACTAGCTGAGTTAGTAGAGGTATAACGTATGGAATCACAAGTCACGGGTTCGAACTCGGCCGGCGGCATGAGGTGGGGAGTGTTATGAGTAAAAAAAATGTTTACTACGAGAACAACAACCGCTCTGCCTCCACTTCTCTTCCTCTCCTTCTCTCTTTGTTTGATTTATTTTCCTTTCCCACCAACGCCCCAACCTCTTTTTTCTGCTTTGAAGAAGAATAATATTTTAAAAGTATTTTCTCGAGATGAATTTGTATATCAAGATCTAGTTTAGTATTTTATTCATAGGATTACTTTGGAGAAATGACCCATTAGTATTTTTGGCCCTACACCAAATGAATTGACCAGATCAATAGAATTGCACGATGCCGAGTTCTCGCCTTGTTATGTATATTTGAAAGGCAAGTGTGCTGCCATCTTCTCTATATTTATCTCTTGTGCACCTACAAAGTAGATTGTTAGATCAATTTTCCTCACCCATGGATTAGATGAAGTTTTGTTTAGCAATTGGTGTTTTGTATAGTTATTTATGTATTGTTCAAAATTTAACAAAAATTATATTAAAGTACTTAATTATTATATTATTATTAGTTAAATATGACTCATCACTTTGCCCCCATTCAACGAAAATCCTGGCTCCGTCACTGTGTAGAAAGACTATGGCCTCTCACACTGCTAGATTTCCTGTCAAATGCCCCAATTAAAGCAGGAGACAGGGAGGAAATACTTTTATCCAAAGCAAGCATCTGCATGGATTTTGCCTTTTCAATCAACTTCTTCAAATCTACATTCTCTGGAAAGTTTAACAGTCTCTGGAGACACGAGGTGGCATTTTCAGTGGCAAGCAATGAAGATCTCAGTTATAGTAGCATGGAGACTACCATTGTTGAGATGAAGGCACCCCGAGATTATCGAAGGATCCCATAGTCAGTAGCAAATATTTCATCCCAGATGACTAATAGGCCGTCTAATGATAACTCCCGTCCAAACAGAACACGTAACCAGCGGAGCGCAAAGTACTGTGGTTCAACTCCAAGTTCAGTAAGATGGCTGTGGAGTGATGAATCAGGAACTGAAAGTAAATGGTAAAAGGCTGAAGATGTTGAGACCCAAGGGCAGGGGATGGAGAGAAATACTCTTCCAGAGCCACTACACCACGAGCTCCACCCATTAATGATTCAAACATGCAGTAAGCATCATGTTCCATAAATCTCTCGGACAGTACGATACCCAACTCCCCTTCTACTCCGTAAGCATCACTTAGCAGTACAATAGTCTGTATTTCTGAATCAAGCTCATCAAGGTTGCCATCTTTTGCTGCACTTTCCTGGAAATTGCTCTCGTCTTCAATCTCCAAGTCCTGATTCAGTGACTCGTGCTTACAAACAAGCCCACTTTCTGGAAAGGACTTGTAGCCCGCACTCTGCTGCGGATATAGATGGTCTGAAAGGTGGGAGACTAGTCAGTCCTTAATTGATGTCGAGGACTCGTCATAGGACTACTGCTCTTCAGCGTAGTCACCAAAATTTTACTCATCGAATGGTCCACATAGCTCGAAAGGTAAGCCTCAAGCAGCTTACCTTGGGGGTCAAGCTCTCAACTACAGACAAACCGCTCGACGTCTTACTGATTCAAGTAGCCTATGCCAAAGCAAGACGACAAGACAAACATAGAGTAGAGACAACGAGCACAAAATGAATAAAATTGTTTTCATTAACAGTCAATCGAAATGGGTGTAAAATACAAGGTTCACCCCTTATCGGGGGAAGGTACATAAATAGAAGAGCTGAGCCTAGTGGAGGAAGGAGCAGGAACCGCGACCGCACTCACCACGGCCTGGGCATCAGGGCCCAAATTGTCTTCCTCAACCAGGAGATAAACGAAACAGTATCCTCAAGAGCAAAGAAAATAAAAAGGGGCAATCCCTACAGAAAGGAAGACCTAATTAGGGATTGGTTTTCCGCCTCCACACCACTGAACCGACGCACGTTCAATAAATGCAGCACACAGTTCAAGCCACGTCTCAGGCTCAATCATCATGAGCGGCGTATTCTTTCAAGAGATGACTTAGCGGACCAATGTGACAGCCCACTAACTTGGGGGGAATAGCTGATGATACATAAAAATGATCATGTCCCTGAGCCACACACGTGTCATGATGATCTCGAGTAATTACGGGCCCCAGCGTTAGCCCAACACTGATCAAGCCCAAGCGGTTTTAAGCTCGTCCAATGCAGTCCGCTAGATGGACCCGAACTCTTATAGCATGCTAAGCCCACACGTCTTACATCTATCCTCAATACCTGTAAGTCATGCTAAGGCAAGTATCTAGAGGATCAGCTTCGAACGGGCAACTACAACAACTCTCTACTTCCAACTAGGAAGCAAATACCAGAGTACATTCCACACAGGGAAACTTCCTTATACAGATTGCTCTCGTATTGAGAACTATCTCCAGTGTATCATGGAACACAGGGCTAACATGGAGACTTCCCTCCACAACATGACTTCTAATTAGAGAAAGATCTTCACGAAGATCATCTTCCCTAAACAACGCAAACGATGACCTGGTTAAACCAGGACTCCAGCACTATAAATAAGACATGAAGCTGGTAAAGCCAATGTGTGCTACAAATTTCCTGTTTACAACATTACGCCTTTCTCAGTCCCTTGTCTGACTTTATCGGCTACCCCACGGCAGTCTGTGGCTCACGTGTGTTACTTGTGTAGGTTAATAGGAACAAGTCAAAGTAGGGAGCGAAAAACGACATCATCAATAATAATAATAATAATAATAATAATAATAATAATAATAATAATAATAATAATAATAATAATAAACAACCTTGAAACATAAAACCAAACACAATTGCATTCTTGTTCTATTACGGTTGATATTTCTGACAATTGCATATGTTTTCATGACAATGCTCGAAAAGTTGGTCAGGGTGTATTCGAATGTTTTCAAAGAATTAGGTAAGAGATACTAAACATAAAACCAAACACAATGGTTATAATCTATCCTTTTTTTATAATATTTAACTGCAATTGATTATGAACTTCGACTTTAATATCTATTGTCAACAGTGTCAAGTACCATAGTTTCTTGTATCAACTACAAAACTATGTATAAACAATACCACCTCAAACTCGTCAAGCTTATTTATTTGTGACCAAGTTGAGCAATCAAATGATGAGGCTGTGTGGGCTATCATAGATGGTACTGTTTTGAAAGCTTCAGAACATGGAAATGTGGATTTCATAGAATCCATCATAAGGATTGATCATAATCAGATCGCATCATCCACTGATCATAATCATATTGTATCATCAAAATATACCGGTTTGCCTCATCAAAATGATTTTATTTCATCCATCGGAACTTGTCCATCCATGCTTCATAATGCAGTAAAGCATCGGCAAAAAAAGGCATTTTACTACCTTAAAAATCTAGGATTTAAATATGGGTTGGCATCAAAGACGGATGAGAATTCGCTAGAGACAATACAGCATTTTGCAGCAAAAATAGCACCATCGTGCAAGCTAAAACAAATATCAAGTCTAGCATTACAGATGCAACATGGGATCGGATGTAAGATTTAAAGTCCATTGTCGCTATAACATATGAAGGAACTTTAAAATTTTAAATTGCATATTCACTTTGGAATTTCAAATGTAAGATTTAAAGTCCCATATATAACAAATTATGTGTTTATGAGAGCCAGTTGTTTGATCGAGCTATCAGAGTTACACGTTTTTTCCTAATAATAAGTAATTAATGTGTGCATTTCCTCTAAATTTCAATCAAAATGCAACATTGGAAAGCCATGCATGAGAACAAAAAAAGTGTTTCAGTTTTTGTTCAACCATGTATATGTGTGCAAGGTATGTGGAAAATGTTTGTACCCAATTTGTCGTCACACATTAAACACATGACAACATCAACACATGAGAAGCGGTCTCATGCACGACAGAAGGGAAAGTCACACGTGATAGTCACATGGGACAACAAAGAATATTCACCTTGTGAAATTAAGTTTTGGAGGGAAAGTTGCATCATGTGCTTGACACATGACGCAACTTCCTTCTTCTCTAGACAAATAAAATTAAGAGGATGACAACTAAGGGAAAATTGTCTAACATCTTTGATAAACGAAAAATCGAGCAGACACTGACATAGAAGGAGTACCAATGAGGAATGAGGATAGTGGAGTGCTCAAGAGAAGAGCCAACTAGAGACGAACACGAAGGCATCTACGACCAAAGGAATCTAGTCAACTATGCCGTATATTGACTGGAAACGCCCTACACGTAGATCCAATGGGGATGGGCTAATGCAGTCCTGGAATCAGGACAAACTGAGGGATTCTGTCAACCAGACGACATCGGAGCAACATTGTACAACTTGACCAGAGGAAAGAAACATGAGCCGAAAGTAGGTTACTCGTCAATTGCAACATTCGGCAGCGTATCACACTTTACAGAATTTTTTGTCAGGTCATTTAATGAAAGATATGGATAGATGGGTAGGGATGCTAGTATAGAATCCTTAGGCCAACGAGGAAATGATTGAATTCTAAGAGAGCTCTAAAGAAACTCTCAATCTCTGAAACTCATTGTTTTCTAGTTTTCTGTTATTGTTCTTCCTTGACTACTACTCAGTTGTTTTCTAACTTGAGCGTTGAGCTAAACAGTCAACATACACACACACACATATATCAGTTTTTGGTGATAAGACATTCCACACACTTGACCACGGAGACTCACCGACCCAACAAGAAGTTGTAGTTCACTTTAAAAGAAGGAGCAGTAGCAGATATTATACAGACTAGGGTGTTGACACATGCACTCTACATGCGCGGATATTTAGTAATTATTTTTATTTTATTACAACAGTTTAATAATGACAATAAATTATAATTGAATTTCTATACAAAATAATTATATATAATCTTAAGAGCCCATGTATAATTTATAAATAAATAAAATGATTCAAAATAAATTATATTAGGGGCTTAGGTATAATTAATAAATGTTTGAGAGATGTGGTTTTAATTGTAAAAGTATGAAATGCGTAAGGTAAATGAGAACTTTAGAAGTCAGATGTAAAGGCATTTTATAATATCTATATAATTGAAGAGCTTTAAGTAAATTACTTATAGGGTCTAGTATAATTAGTGAATGCTTACAAGGGGTAGGGATGGAAACGGGGCGGATTTGAGCAAATCCATCCCCGCCCCGTCAGGAATAACGGATCCCTAAATCCGCCCCGCCAATCCGTTTATAAATTTATTTAAAACCCACCTCCGCCCCGCACGGATTGGCGGATATCTGCCCCGCCCACATACCCGTTAAAAAATTTCTTCATTCATACATACAGTAAAGGATACATCTATAATAAAAGATACTTCATTCAACAAATTACATACAAAAAATTATATACAACAAATACAAAAAATACATACAAAAAATTCATACATAAAAAATACATTCGAAAGATACAAACAAAAAATTACAAAAAACCATACAATGAATTTGCAAAAAAAAAAAAAAAAATCAATCTAAAGAATCTGAGATCAGAGATCATATCAGATTTGAGATCTCTGAGATCAAATCTGAGACATCAGATCTCTGATGGGGGAGTGGAGGGCGGATGAGGTGGGAGGCTTCGACTTCGATTTCGACTTTGACTGTGAGAATCTGATCTCAGATCAGATCTCAATCTCTGATGGGGAGAGGAAGGCGGAGGAGGCTTCGACTTCGAAGTGAGATCTGAGACTTCTACCCTTTGAAACCCTTGGCCGTGAGAGGCGAAACCCTTGGCTTCGACCCTTCGTCTTCAAGTGAGAATATGTGTGTGAGAGGGAGAGGCGAAGACGAATGAGAATCTGTGTGTGAGAGGGAGAGGCTAAGGTGTGTGTGAGAGTGAGAGTGAGAGGGAGAGGGAGAGGCTCTGGCTCTGGTGTGAGTGAAAGCGAAGGTGTGTGTGAGGGAGGGTGAGGATTTGTAAGAGATACGTTTAATCCTTTATATAGCCAAATGACATTTTTGTAAATTTACCAGTTAAACAGATATCCATGGGGCGGATATGGCCAAATCCGTATCCACCCCGATTAATAAACGGATACAGATTGAAAATCCGTATCCGCCCCAACATCCACGAATCCTGAACCAAATGCGCCCCAAACGGGGCGATCGAGTGGGGCGGATATTCGTGAAAATCCGCCCCACTGCCATCCCTAACAAGGGGCCGATTTTAATTGTAAAAAGTTTAAGTGTGGGAGGGTGAAATGGTAAAAAATATATAATAGTATTTTTCGTTTGAATGACATGAACACCCTTTTCAATTTTTACTAACTTTTTACTTTTTCTTATAAACTAAATACCATATAGTTGGAAGGGCAAAACTGGAAGGGGAAATCAAGACAAAGACAAAACTTTTCACTGTTCATAAGAGGAGCCTTAGTTATATAGTTTAGATTGGTAGATCAATGCTCAGTTTTGCAGATGTTGGCTTCTCTTATAACAACCATACAAATACCTATGGATGTTTGTTGTGAATAGAAGTAGAGTTGCAATCTCGAAAGTTGGACGTTGATCCTGTGACGCCCATCCAGCCCCACCACTTCCTCCCTCGCTATGTTCTCTGCGACGCTGACGACCCTGTCCTGCCATGTTTTTTTCTTCTTTTCTGCTCACTCTATCTATTTACTGCGAGACTGACAACCAACCCGCTTTCTCCTTTCTATTTAATTTATTTTCCTATTCTACCATCGCTACTAGCCATCAGCAACCCAAACGTCTTTTGTCTGCTTGAAGGAAGAAGAAGGTTTTTTTTAAGTATTTTCTCGAGATGAATTCATAAATCGAGGTCTAGTTTTGTATTTTATTCATAAAATTTCTGAAGATACATGAAAAATTAGACCCGTTAGTTTTTTTTCTCAAAATACATGTTTGTATCTCAAGGTTCATCTATTGGTTATTGTTTGAATGACATTTTGATAATCAACGTGAACCTTTTGACAACCAACGCATGTTGACTGCTAGTCCTGGGAGACATTGCAGTAGTCATTAATTATGAAGGTATCCTCTAATTAGCTATTTTTTATAAGAAAAAATCGCAAATAATTCCAAAAAAATTGGTAAACATATAATTTTGCATTTGAAATTACCAACCCTAGACTTGTAGCTCCACGGCTCGCCACGGGACCACTGCTTTTCAATGTGATGCCGAATTACCAACCCTAGACTTGTAGCCCCACTGCACGGGTTTAGATAATTTAGAAGGTGGGAGCCTAGTCAGTCCCGAGCTGATTTCGACGACTCGCCACGAGCCACTACTTTTCAGCATGGCCGCCGAATTACCAACCCTGACCTTGAACCCCACTGTGCGGGTGTACATAGTCTAGAAGGTGGGAGTCTAGTCAGCCGCAAAATGATTCCGACGGCTTGCCACGAGACCACTGCTTTTCAACATGGCCGCATAAAATTAGGTAAATCCGAAGTAGTCATATAATTGGCTACATTAACCTACAAACTAGGGATATCCAACATCCATTCGATGATCATCTTGAATGAGCTAAAAGTGGATCACGTGTCCAAGCTACATCTTTGCGTCTTTTGATATTGTAATGAGTTATTTTGGGTGAATTTTGTGGTGTCAGCCTATTATCTTTGGAGTTTATTTGGTTGTTCATTTCATTGATACTCGTCTTGTTTTCAACAGCTGGCTTTTATATTTGGTGGGGATGTTTGGTATGGGTTCCATCTGTCTACACTTCGCCTGGAATGTATCTAGTCAACCATCCCATTAATCTTGGTACTCAGGTATGAAACTACGATGAAACATAAAACAATAATCATGATTTTGTGCATAGTGGCTGGTGAATTATTCCTTCTTTTGTTTGGCAAACATCTACAACTAAATTATGTCAACAAACATGATATCAGAGCCAAACTTTTATGTGTTAACCTGACACTTTGTGTTATTGAGTTGGGTTTACGTTAAGTTTGGCGTTGACGAGCCGGTGATGGTATGCACAATCTTGAGCTACTTGCATATGCCTCATATATGGAGATGTATACGTATATAATATTGCCTTGCATCTAATAGTTGCTTGTGTTTTCTCAGCTTGCGCTGTTTTTTTTTTATTATTAAATTAAACCTCCAGTGGGGAGGGGCAACTATGGGATGCCAGACCTTTATTATTCGAAAAAAAAACTTATACACTTGTAGGGGGTACATTATGACTTTACCCGAGAACAAACAAATTCCTAGTACAAAATATGAGGAAAATTAAATTCTAGGCCTAACGCCCCAAGGATACTACCTAATAAGGTCAAACCAAAGAGCTTGGCCAACATACAAATGCTAAATTCTCCTACGCAAAGCAATCAAGGATCAGACTAAGACCCTACAACCACTTACATAGCAACCTTGCATAAAAACTTGAATCTTGAAATTGCAACTAGTAAACTTGCAACTTGCAACTTGCAAGAATCTTGCAATGTCAAGATGTCATTAGTAACTCCCCTACATCTTGCAACATATCCACTTGCATAAAAAACCCTGCATAACAAATTTGCAGTTTGAAGTCATAGCATCCTTACCAATTGCAAAATTACCACTTGCAATATGACACCATGCCAACCTGCGCCTGGCATGTCACTGGCAACCATATCTAGCAAAACCCAACTGCGATGCATCTATATATTCCTAGAAACAACGCATTTTCCAGCCACATTCCTAGCAATTTCAGCAAGTATATCGCCACCAATCAGCATAGATAAACCGCAAAGTCTGTCCAAAAATCACTTCCACACAAATCCAAACCTCCAATTGCAAAAACTTGCCAATTGCAAATGTAAACTCGACAAAAATTACCAAACCATCAGCAGCGAGCATTCTGTCCAGCAAGACAGAGTACTCTGTCCAACAGAAACAGAGCACTCTGTCCAGAAAGCTAAAACAAAAGCCTGCAAATCCACATTGTCTTGCCCTCGCCATAACCTGAAAGCACAAGAAATACAACGCAAAATTCAGCACTTCACGCCATCCCCACGCAGGCAGGCCACTGCAACGTAACATCTCAGCAGGCCACGCAACCACACCCAGCATCCTCCAACGCCCCACAGCCTTACCAACAGTCCAGACCGCAAACCAGTCCGCAGCATTCCTCGCTTGCGCTGTTTATTCTTGCTGCTGGCATCTCGTGTATATATATCAACTACGATTGTGATAGGCAAAGACAAGAATTCCGCAGAACAAATGGGAAGTGCTCAGTCTGGGGAAAGGCTCCATCAAAGGTACTTTTTTTTTTGCCTTCAATATCAGTTGACTCATTTTCTTTTATGTGCCTAGCAGTTCTTTGGAACTTCCTTGCTGCGAGTCACTTTTCTCATAGATCACATCCTAAAATATCATCTAATTCTTTTACAGATCACAGCCTTTTACCAAACTAGCAAAGGAGAAACCAAAACAAGTCTTCTTTTGACATCTGGATGGTGAGTTTTTACTGCATTTGGTTCCTATACTGTCAGAAACACATACATTGGCATGTAAAACTGCATTGTTTCTATCCTGACTTTGAGAATGCCATTTGAATATTCTTTTGCTGCAACAATCGAGCAGTGTCTATGGAGATGCAACAACGAGTTCAAACTAGACTCGACCATGACTGATTTCATCGATGTCTTGTGGCTCTTGCAGGTGGGGTTTAGCTCGTCACTTCCATTATGTACCAGAAATATTGTCTGCATTCTTCTGGACTGTTCCAGCGCTTTTTGTTCATGTAAGAGTATTTCGATACTACTTTGCAAATTAGCCCAAAAAAGACATATTAGTACTGAACTTCTTTGTTACTAACCTCTTGCAGGGTCTACCCTACTTCTATGTGGTGTTCCTAACAATCCTCCTTCTCGACCGAGCCAAGAGAGATGATGATCGGTGTCGTTCCAAGTAAGCCAGCAATGAGACCCAACCGACCACTCGTTATTCACCATTTCTGCTTCTCGAGTAATTAAAGACGTTGATATTTTGTAAATTCTTGTAAACAGGTATGAGAAGTACTGGAAGTTATACTGTGACAAGGTGCCTTACAGAGTTGTTCCTGGTATTTACTAAGCAGGAGTCTACCCATTTCATTGAATGGCTAAGACGCCTTTCGTTGTGCAACCATTTACTTGAGGATGCAGTTCAGCTTTCGTTTGACTTAACTACCAAAAGGTATATGTGACGCAAACAACAGACCTTGCAATGCAATTTGGCTTTTATTTTCTCGCTTTGGATGTAATCTAGAATGACAGTTATTATTAGGAGACGATAATCATGGTGTAATATGAAGTTTTTGTTTAGTATTATAGATCAGGAGTTTCATCCGATGGTGGTAACTCTGCAGAAATGACGATACTCTCTACCTTGTATCGACTCAGGATGAATCATTAACTTCAGGGGAACTGTATTTCGTCCAACATGCACAGGCGAATGATCTATCTTTTCTTGATTAGTTACAAGAAGGAAATTATGCATGCTCTTAAGAGTGTGTTTGAAATCAAGAGAAAATTTGCCAAAAGTAAGGAGGGAGACAAATGAAAGAGGAAGAAGGGATAATGAAAAAAACATGAATTGTGTGAGTGGTACAGAGGTTTTTATTTTTATTTTTTGAAATGGTAAACAAAAATTGTTCTGCAGTGTGCATGTAGTGACTAACATCGTTGTTGCCAAGTCACATGCTTGCATCAAGCGTAGTTGTGTATATAGGATTGGAGATGGGGACAAGAAAATCAGTCTTTGCAACGGATTGAGGGGGGCGCAGTAACGGGAGTCGTTAGATCATACTAAAAATAATCTGATGGCTAAAACTTATGGACTTTAAAATTTTATATTTCAAATATTTATGGTCTTTTTATCTCTTTTTCAAATGCATTGTTATCTATACCATCTCTTTTTCAAACACCATCTCTTTTCTCTCTCTCTCTTACTGCCTATCTCTCTTTTTCAAACACCATTTTTGTTAGCAAATAAGCTCGATCTAATCAAACTAAACTATGCAGTTCAATCTTGAGTCTGTGGCTGAAGTTGGATTGCTCGTCCTCTTTGGCAAGAAGTCACAACCTCACTGCCAAACCAGGGCTCTGTGATTGATAAAGCTTACTAAGTGGAAATGAATTTTTTGCATATATTACCAATTAACAAATTAGTCGAATAATGATACAAGTGATGTTTTTATTTTTTTTCTAATAATACATCTTCAAAGAGGTAGAGTATCACATGCCTAGTAATGTTATTTTAACGAAATTTAGACGAAGTATCTTAGATTCTCATTTTAAGTTCAATGCTGGGATCATTTTATAGTAAAAAATCTAGACCAATAAAGACTATAAAATGGCATTTCAATGAGAATGGAACTCAATCAAAGCAAAAGATGATCTCTTGCCTTATTTGTGTGCTTTAGAGAAGTGATATAAGAAAAGAGTTCTAATGAGTTCTATGTATTGAGTTTGTGTTGAATGAGAAAGAACTAAGTGGAGAAGATAATAAATAGAGAGAACTCAAAATGATGAAGCAAATAAGCTGCATTAGAGGTTGTTTAGATGCTCAAGATTCCATTAAAATCAGCTTCAACAAGCTTTACAAATGGCCAGAATCTGACGCAGAGTTCTTGAGGCATATGAGCTCGAATGATCAAGAGAGCTCTTCGCCTAGGTTTTTGACTTCTGATTCGAGTCCAAGTTGTCATGAAAGTTATGTTTTTAGGCATACCCTTAGAAGCTATACTTTCTCTACTAAAACAAAAAGTGTTGTAGAGAGCACATAGAGATTGTTTAGAAGCAAACAGAAGGTGAATAGGAAGAAAACAAAGAAAGAAAAATGTGGTGATTGTTGTTCTGGTTTTGGAAATGTTGCAAGATGGTAAAACAAAAATCACTTCCTTGATTTTTATGGCTGAAGTTATAAAGTCAATACAAGGGTCTGAAAAAGAAAGTGAGGGGCTTGTGAGATTGAAAATGACTTGAGGGGAAAAAACAGAGGTGCTTGTGAGAGGAAGAAAGGTTGAAAAGGAGATGAAAAGAAGGACCCGGGGGGCTCCTGCACACAAAGCGCAGGACCTCCTCATGTGCATCAAGGGTAACCATTAGATTCAAGTAGATTTTTATGTGTATCAATCTGAGCCGTTAGATTTATTGGACGTTCAGATTCATGGATTTGAATTTTTTTTTTTTTTTTCATCTCTGTCTTTCTCAATTTTTCTCTATCTCTCAAAATTTCTCAAAACCAAAAACAGAGCAAAGAAGAAAAGCAGAGAAGAAAAAAAGAAGAAATCAACACCACCACCAATCTCTTCTCTTCTTCTCCTCTCTCTTATTCTCTTCAAACAATCGAAACAAAATTCTCTCTTTCCCTCTCTGTTTTATCTTCAAAACTCAGATTTCAATTTCCCATTTTCCCCTTCTCTGCAATGCCCCAATGACCCCACAAGACGAAGACGACGACGAAGAGGAGGAGGCAGAGGTGTTCTTCGAATCAAACGATCGAATCCTCTCTTCTGCTTCCGCCTCTGCATCATCTGCTGTTTCAGATGAAGATGAAGAGACCCTTTGCTCGAATTCGTCGAATGGGGCCTCTTCCTCTGCCCCCCTTTTATTTCAGTCTTTAGCAAGAGCAAAGGTCTAAATAAAAAAAGTGGAAGTTGTCGAAGAAGGAGGGTCAAGGAGCTGGATCTTTGACCTCATCAACAATCCCTTTTATGAGAAACTCCAGGAGCCAATCTTCGACCTCATAAAAAAATGGGTTTTGTTGATTATGAGTTTTAATGGAGTTTCTCAATGGGTTTCTTCATTGATGAGAACTGGAATGGAATCTCAATCCCCCATCTAAAAAAAATGAGAATGATCCATCACTTCAATCAATGTGAACTACAAAACTTGGATCAACAAAAGCTGAATTCATCAATCAAACTCACAAATTGACATAAAAATTGGATTTTTTTACAATGATTCCCTTCAATTGCTAATCAAATTCAGAAAAAAAAGAACTGCACATGGATAAAAATTGAACCTTTTTCATAGTGGAACTTCTGAACCTCTTCATTTTCTCATCAAACACACACAAAAGAAAAAGTTTGAAACTTTAGACAATGGGGTTCTTCTGAATCTCTGTAATTTCCACAAAATCAATAAGAATTTGAGAAAAATGAAGTTTTTTGACAATGGGGTTTCAAATTTTCCTTCAATATCTCATTTAATTGTCTCTCTGTTTCTTCTCTTCAGATTGGTACAATTTCTCTGTATCAGTTACAAAATCCAACTTTGATGGTTGAATCCACTAACTCTCGAAAAGCAGAGAAGAAAAAAAAAGTATAATCAAAATCTGTACAAAACTCATATCTCTTCCTTCCTTCCTTTTTTCCCCTCTCTCTTCTCGGACGAGCAAATCTCTTCAATTGAGCTTCTGGGTGATGTACCCATCGCATAGAACGAAAGAAGACACTAAAACAGATTCTTCCAAGATCTTCAAATCCCTTTCAATCGATTTCAATTCCACACTACATTTGATCTCAAATCCTCGAATCTCTTTCAATCCTTAATGAATCCCCATAATCCCTCTAACAAATAAGCATTGCAACACTTTCTTGTGAAAGCACATCTCCTCTTCGTCGAACTAGAGTTTCTCATAAAGGGGTTGTTGATGAGGTCGAAGATAGGCTCCTTGACCCCTCCTTCTTCGACAACTTCCACTTTTCGTCCA